>JAFBJQ010001389.1:33533-90099 GCA_016785345.1 Trinectes maculatus
AGAGGAACTGTGAAATACGCGTCAGTCACAATGTGTCCAACCGCGTAGGTTGATTATTAAAATGATTATTTTACAGTATTTCTAAAAACTATCATAGTTATTTGTTAGAAAACGCTTCCATTTTTATTTCTTAAACAAATGCTTGGGCCTGAAAACAGGTTTTGATCTTTGGTTTCGTTCTATAGTACTGTATAATAATTGTAAAAAATAAAGCTGACTACTTCGTGGATTTCGCCGATCACGGGTTCTTTTTGGAATAAACGAGGGTTCACTGTAAAGCTGATTTCTTAATAGTAATGTAATAACAATTGTTGGATAATTAAAGTAGCTGCAAAGTAAAACTGTATGTTGACTTTAAGCATAGTAATATATTACTTAAGTAATATATTACTTAAATTATATATATATATATATATATATATATATATATATATATATTGGATTATTTAAGTAAGTTTTAAAAAATAGAATTAATGATGCTCTGTCTCTTCACAACCACCGGTGTCATTTATTCCTTTCCTGATAGCTGTGACAATATGGTCCGATGGCATCCTACCATGTGTAAGTCGAGTGTTTGGCGGTTTAGTGTGGTGCAGTTGTTAGTAGTGTGGCTTCAGTTTTACATCTTTAAAACAGAAAAAGTCAAGTGAGTGGAGGCAGGGGTTTAGTGAAGTCCGCAAAGCACAGTACAAAGGACCACAATGGACAACTGCTAGCTAGTCTTATTGGAATGAGTTTTATGTAAAGCAGCCCCATGACCACCATTCCTGTCAGTCTGAGAGACATACTATTAAAACCTGAAGGGCTGACTTGAACAGAACTGTTGCTCCACCACTGTCATCTGCCCACGTTTCAGTTCAAAGCAGAAAATCCAGATTGTATGGAGAGAGATCATTAACTAAAAATGACTTCTTGGAGGGGGATGCGATATCGAGCGGGGCTTTGTAGTATTAATGAAAGTCCCCAGAGCGGTCTGACTTTGACAGAGCAGATAACAGGTTAGGAAGATTTGGCGCTTGAGTCGAGCACATCTCTTTCATTACTATATTAACCATCAAAACAGGAAACGCTACAAACACAGTGAGTCTCAGCGCGTTTAGGATGTGAAAAAGAATACGAGTGCCAAGGCTACAAGGGGCAAACACACATCACACATAATAATACACTGAAATCAGTTGCCCCGACTGGAGTGTGCTTTGTGCAGCATGGGGAAATGAACAGTTATGATGCTTGGCCAGAGCTGGGAGGTCAAGGACAATTACTATAATGCTGTAGTGAATGCTTGCATCACATCACAGAAAGCCATATATATATATGTGTGTGTATGTGTGTGTGTTGTCATTAAATGGTCAGCTTGGACAAAGCTTCCCTCTGCTCAGCTGACATGTCTTAGCCACTGGCACAGAGATGTTGCATATGGATGGATCATTCCCAACACTGCAGTTGACTGACACAGTGTCTGACAGCTGTCTCTGGTTTATGGACACCCCACTACCCCTGTTACTGACGCTGACACACTTTCCTCAAAGCCTCTTTTTCCCTCTCTATAAAAGGGCAGGATTGCTTGCAGGATTCCACATTTTCTCTGTGCACGTGTCTGCTGAGTATCTGCATGGCGTCATTATTTCAGCCTGTGCACGGCAGAAATACTGAAACTAAAATGGCTGAACCTCTTATTGATAATGGGACATGGGATTTTGATCCAGCTGTCTACTGAAAACTTGAAATTGTGATTGAAAATTCTTATCACTGACCAAATGCCATAAGCAAAACAGAGTTGTAGCTTAAGACTATACCAAGACATCAAGTATTAAAAATATTTGCAATTCATGATTACTGACTACTGGAACTTTATCCTACAGCTTGTCCAGATGATTTGGGGCCTCATGCATCAGAAGCTGCAGGTAGCTGGTGCTGCCCATAAGTATTATGTTTGACTGGGGAAAGCAAGCAAAAACTAAAATACAGTGTTGCAATATTTGTAATCATCGATTCATTTTGTAACTACAGGGTGTCCTCGAGTTACGACGGAGATCCGTTCCTGAGAATGTGTCGTAACCGAATTTTGACGTAAGTCGGAACATACATTCATATGTAAGGTAGATACTAAGTTGTGCCATTAGATGTCGCTATAACACCACCCTAAAATAAGAGTTTACTATGGTGAATTGCCTTTTGTCCCTCTTGACACACCGTAGGGGTTGATATCGCGAGTGTAATGAGCATTTCCTTTAGATTTCTGATATCAACCTTGTAGACCCTGTGTTGTGAATAAACCTACGGTATTGCCACGATCCCGAACCCATCTGTGTCCGTGTGCATCTCATTACCGGCTGCAGCTGCACCCCCCGCCAGCCGTCCATTTCACATAAGTAAAGACAACGCAGAGTAGCCTAGCTGTGGAGGTGTTGGAGAGCCGGCACCAACTAGTTCCCGTGCGAAGTCTGTACGTATTTACGGGGCAAACCGCTTAAGCCGAAACAAGGAAGTTCATGGGAGATGTGTCGTAACCACGAAAACGTCACATCTCGAGACCGTCGTAACACGAGGACCCCTTGTAATGATATAACTACATACGGCAAGTATGATAATAATATGATATATTTCTTTCAGAAAGAAGCTAGAGCTGCTGCCTGTTACAATGCAACTAGTCAAATGAGCTTGATCCATGAATACTGTTTTTTCAAATTCTTCACTACTTATTACCAGTACAGGGCAGAAGTAACACAGTTGCTCACTGTAAATGATAAATGTCATTGTGGCGTTGAGGATGATGAATGGACGACTGTAACAGAGCCCAGATTATCACATCAACTGACAATTTATCATTCCATTTTTTCATTCATATATATTTCATCACTTCCATTTATTTCCCAATTATTTTTTGTACTCCCACCCTCGAGGCCACTTTTCCTGCAGTAATAAATGACAGTTTTGTGTTCTGAATGATGAATGATCAAAATGAGACAGGATAAACCATAAAGCAAGCCTCCCCTTAGACCACATCACAGCTGTTTTAATCAAATCAAACCCTCTTTAAATATCACAAAACCACTTGATATTTTATCAAGTCATTCAAAATGTCTGTGTTAATTTTGCATGTACTCCCAATGTCTCTTTTGTTTTTCTCCCGCCTCCTCCCAAAATCCAACACTAAATATTGGAGTTTATGTCAGGGTATGGCGGATGCTGGATCCCAAAGGATGCAGACAAGAGTTCAGGCGTAACAAGTTATTTTATTAAAGGTCCTGATAACAAAAAACTACTCTACGTCACCAGACGATAGAGCGAGCAAAAGACAAAAGGGTACTGTGGCAAAAACCAATGCGGCAGAGCTGGTCCAGGTAGCAGCTGACGAGACAGGAGACTGTAGGCAAAAACAAAAATACCGTTAAGGCCAAGCATGAAATAATTCGCAGCTCTGTGCAAGGTGACGCTTAGTATACCGTATGGAACGGAATAATCCAGCGACGAAGTGAAGACAACACGCTGCTTAAGAAGCAGACTGATCACCTAATTCGGAACAGGTGAGTCTCATCAGCTGCTCCCATGAGAGACCGGCTCCGCCTCCAGCCACAACACACGCCCTGCAGAATGACAACAGAAAGGAGGGGGAAAGAAAACAAAAACACAGAGAGCCAATGCCAAAACCCACACAGGGCAGAAAAACACAAAAACATGACAGTTTAGGTTAATTAAAAACTTTAAATTCACCATAGGTGTGAATGTGAGTGTGACTGGTTGTATAATGGTTTGTAAATAATAATGCAATAATATAACAACAATAATAATAATAATAATGATGTTAATAATCAACATTATCATCAAACCTAACACCCCTCATCCATGTGTGTAGAAAAACCAATGGTGGTTATCGGGCCAGTGACTATTTTTGGTAATTTCCCACAGACTTTATATATGATGCCAATCTCGCGCCTCAGTGAGGGTAAGAGGCATGTGGTCTTCAGCCAATCACAGAACACATCACGGTTTGATCTGTCCCTCCTCCAATGGCCTCATGTTGTATAATGTTATAATGTGTATCGTGTAATGGTCTAAAATACATTCTCCTTCCACCATGTTTTTCTTGTATTTTTAGATATTAACTTCTTGGAATTTATTTTACTACATACAAGCATGGAACCAAATATGGTAACTTCATTGACCTTGCTTTTTAAAATGAAAATGAAATATTTTGAAAAAAGTCACAAAAATAATTAAATCTTGTTATGTCCTCCAAAATAAAGTTGGAATTTTGAAATTCAAAATTTTTCAATGAGTGGCCTATAAAGGGTTAAGGTAATGTGAAAGGTCCGCTTTCTTTCACTAACAGGGAGCTGCTTTTCAGGAACGGAGCCTCATGGCCCTGCCTCTCATTGTACTACTGGATACTAGGATTCATAAGGAAGATTGCATTTTGAAAGGGACATTATCTATTGGCAGAACACTGTAGCTTTTGGAGATACAATGGAGCTTGGTCATTAAGTGCTTTGCACGTAAGAAGGATTTGAAATTTATTTTCTGGATTTTATGTGCAGCAGTTCAGAGGAGAATATATGAGGAAAAAAAAGATCGCTTTTGTCAAGGTCCTTTTAAGTTTAGTACTCGTACTGGTGCATTTCTGATCAAATAGAGGCTTTTTGTAGACTTATCCAAACATTTTGACAATAAAGCAATACAGTTACCCTGAGTAGACAGAGCATATGTATGGACTACTTTCTCAGTGTCCTTGTGCAACGGCATTTTTCTTATTTCATTATTTTGCCGCTGTGGCTTCCTGTGTGCCGTTTCATTACTTTAATCTGATGTCAGACAAATATAAATGGTATGTGGAATATCTGGATATGGAAAGAACCAAAAAGCACCCAAAAACTTAAAATATTTATTAAACAAAGGTTGGATAAACTTGGATAAACTAACAACAACAAAAAACAGGTGACTCAGCTCAGGGAAGTTCACAATGAACGTAGGTAGAAAAACAAGGACGTGATCAAGGCAAGAACAAGACAGAGGCAAGTACATGACAAACAATGAACTGACAACGAGAGAAGGGAAGATACGGACTAGATATACACAGGGTAATGAGACACAGCTGAAGCACATTAGGGCAATCACACAGGCGGGAAACACAAGAGGCTGGAAGGGCAACATGAAACGAAAGGAGTTACTTTTCAAAATAAAACACAGGAAGTGCAAAACAGGATGAAAACACACAGTGACATCCACTGAGGACAAGACTGCAGACATGTCCTGAACATGAATATCTAAACTACCTGACTTGATTAAAACATGGACTTGGATCATAACATGATTGATATTGATATGTGTACAATCTAATATAAACATGAATCTAACATTTAACACATGACAAGACGAACATGAATGACGGGACATGACAGTACCCCCACCTGCGTAGACGCAGTGGAAGAGAGAGATCCCAGTGGCCACCGTGGGGAGGGTGTTGTGCGCAAACTCCACCCAGGTCAAATGTTTGCTCCAGGACATGGGGTTTTGGTACAGACGCTCCATCTGCCCACTGGATTCAGGGTGGTAGCCAGAGGACAGGCTGATTGTAGCACCAATTATCTCACAAAATTCTTTCCAGAACTTGGACACAAACTGGGGACGTGGTCTGAAACAATGTCTGTGGGAAAACCACTGATTCTGAAAACATGGTTACACATGACTACAGTTGTTTCTTTAGCTGAGGGCAGTTTAGCCAAGGTCATAAAGTGTGCCATGTTAGAAAAACGGTCCATCACCTTGAGTATGGTGGTGTTACCTTCGGAGGTGGGCAGTCCGGTGACAAAATCCATGGTGATCTCCGCCCACGGTTGGCTGGGTACAGGGACCGGTTGGCTCTGCGCCTGGGAAGATGTCTCGTTTCTAGCACAAACGGGACACACGTCCCCGACGTCCTTCTCCATGGATGGTCACCAGAATCTCTGCTGTCTCTAGTCTCTGTAATAAAATATTTTAATCAATGGAGTCCAAAGCTAGTGCTAGATGTATATAATTAACAAGGAATTAAGGAATAAATCCTAAAATATTGTTGGTACATGAAGACGAGTCAGTGAGTGTTTGAGTCGCTGTATAATGTAAGGAGCTCCTGCCAGTCTTTGTGTCAGATTGAGGTCATCCCTTCTTTTGAGCAAAATTAATGGAAAGAGTGTGAGGTGCCTTGAAGCTGCCCCCCCCCATTTTGAAATCAGTGCACTAATATTTAGCAAAACTACTCTTAGCAGGAAAATAGAAACTAAGCTGCAGAAATGACTGAATAGCAGACTTGTGTGTGTGTGTGTGTGTGTGTGTCATCAAAGAAATGGTCTGTTCAGACTGGAATAACCGTTTTAATTTTCCGACATTCTCAGCATGTTTTTCCGTATGGCTGAGATGAGCTGGGCAGGCTGATGACAATAGAAAACAAGAGGCAAGAAAACTCTGTCTCGCTCCCCAGGCAATGAACTATTGGAGCCCTGTGGAGTTCAATCAATGGCTTGTGTATGGCAATCTGTTCAGAGAGTCTGTGCACCAACACTGCTGTTCTCACAAAATGCCTCGTGTCGTCCTTCCACAAGAACACATATCAAGATTTGATATTTTTATATTAGAGTACATACATATTAGAGTACAGTATATATATAGACACACACACACACATACATATAAATACATATACATGTATGTATATACTCTAATATAGTCTCACTTTAAGTTTGGGTTATTGAACCCTAACCATAATCATCATTTTTTTCAGCCTCTGCATTGAAGATGATAATTGCATTTGAAACAAGCATTAATACCGGGAAGAATTTCTTGCCATTTTTAATAAGATGTAAGTTGTCAGGACAAATTTGTTTTTTCAGAACCAGATGTAGTTGTTTCTGTAGCCTAAGTCACAGGACTTTGCATATACAGTCCAGCAGAAACAGAGCAGGATAAAGTGTTGGCTATTTAACCAGTGTTGCATGGCGGACACGGAATGGAATTAGCCTCGGACCAGTCCTTTCAGTTTTCATGCGGCGGGTTGTTGTGGCTGAGTAGCTTCCTGTAACGACTGTGGAGTAACCTGACAAGGCCGAGAGGTGAATCTGAGGTGCAGTTAGAGAAACAACTGAGACATGCTGAAGATGTTAAATCTGTTTGACAGCTGGACATCAGCACTAGAGCATTGCAAGTATCTGGCTGTACTGGGGGAGACAAATGTCAGCATATAGTGGGGACACTTTCTTCTTCCTCTGCATCAGGAAGAGCAGTGACAGATGTGGGGCATGGCATAGTTGTACTGAGTTCTCCATTGGTGGTATCTGTAACCCTGACTCAACCCACAGTGACCATAAAGCTAATAAAGTGCTTGTTTTTAATTTGGCTCATTGAGGGGATTTTAGCTTTCAGATACACAATAAACGACCCAGGCAGCTGTTATAGCCAGGTGAAAGAGTGAGTGATGGCAGGCTGTAAGGAGAGAGGAATGGCTCCAGCAGTATAATATATCATTCATCGTTAAGCACAATGCAGGGAGGCCATAAACTTACTTGCATGGGAGCCACAACTTGAGAACCAAGAAGTTTCTTGAACAGCCAAAACTGTTAAACCTTCACAGGCAGATAGATTAACATGCTGGCCCCTATAGGCTAGTAGCTTATTTGTATGTTGGATGACTTGTTCTTAGTCAGTTAAGACATATCTCAGTGAGAATAATGTAACATAGAATTGGCATAGATCTAAAACAAGGTTTATGCCAGGGGGTGGACATGCTAACTCATGAAGTATCCGATGACAATAAGCTTATACTAAGATCATTCAGTCGAAACAAAACAATCTAAAAGATGTATGATGAGACTTGAGACTGTGGCTTTAAACTGGGTCAAATCTTGATTTATGACGTAGTTACTGTCAGAAAGAAAACTGCACCACATGCACAGTCTGTTCGATTTCACAGTATTGACTTTATTCCTCCTCTTTGCTAATTTACAAAGACCAGATAATATAATCATAATAATATAATTGTTGTATAAGCTTATAATAAATATTATTAAATATTAGGTATGCTTGTGTCCTATCTTAACCACCTGTGCCTCTGGTCTGTGTAAATTAATTAAGTGTTGGAATAAAGCCATTACATGATTAAGCCTTATTAATGCCTTATTTCTCTGCATAGACATATAGTGCTTGTATACATGTGTGACCAACCCCACTGTAAAGGTCTCTGTATTAACCCACAAACCAATTTTTCCCCAGGTACAAGGAGAGCCAGAGACGTGCATTCAAGTCAAAACTCAATATTTATTACGAATAATGGAATCATATGGCAGAAATGGACCTAATTAGGAAATAATGCAATGATCAATTTAAAACAATGTATTTAATACTACACAAATAATGAATATATAAAACTACAAAATAGCTGAACCAACTGGCTACGGTAAATTAGACCAAGCAGGAGTATAAGGTATACAACCTAATAAAAAATGATCAGACAGGATACTCATCACAGGGAGGTTCTATCGCAAAACCCAATAGGGACCACCACGTGCACACTGTGCCTACTGCAAACACAGCAAACACTGCAACTGACACTGCGAAGTATGAGGTGAATCTACAGGCTAGCTTGGGTGTTTCCCACTCTTCAGACCTAACACACTGCATGCAAAGAAGGGTGCTTATTCCATGAATACTCCCCGCAGATCTTCCGACTGCTTGACAACTAAACAAAAGAAAATTTCAAAAGTTCACGGTTGGTTCACAGATGATTACCAGGATCAACTTACACAAAACAATAACAATCTGCCGTCAGGTATTGATGAGACAGTCTACAGCTCATGACGAGCTGAATTTCAGTCCACACCAACAAAAACTACTATGACGCTTCAACCAGACAGCGCGGTACATCGGTCCAGGCAAAGCAGCAGTCTGGCACTAAATCTTCTGTCAGGCACTGGCACTGGTGGAGCTGAAGGGCTCTATACTGTGACTCAACTGGAGAAAGGTGAAGGCTGACTCATGTCCTCTTCAGCATAGGTCTACAGGGAATTCAAACTGGATCAAGAGGAGGAACAACAGCACCACAATCCTGCACAAACAAAGCAGTCCCACCACACATCAACCAGGCCTCAGACAAAGAGGCACTAAATGCTCACACTTGTCCTTAAAAAGGGGGAGAGCTCTCTCTGGCCCTACCTACAAGGGGCGGTGCTCATAACGTAGGTGCCAACCCTCACATATGGTTCAATGTGGAAAAGTATAATCAAAATGTTATGTGTCATATGCACATATTTCTTATTGGACAGGATCCTACACATTGGTTTATAATTAAGGTGCCCGGTCCAACTTGATTGAACGTGTTGTCATTATAACCTAATCAGGTTTGTCTTCGACTTCTGCTGAGCGCACACTGGAGCAGAAAGATCGGAGACCGGGCGATTTGTGTCAGGGAGAGGCTGAAAGATTTTCACGTCAGCAAGTATGAAAGTTACGTCAACAGGACTCACAAGGTACCTAGATATATACAATGTGAAATTTACAGTTCTCTTTACTTTGTAATATAATGAGACATACACAAAGAGCTGTTCCATGTATGGCCGTCAGGTGCCGCAGTCAGCATATTCCTCCTTACTGATTATTTTCATTGTTATTTTTATTTTACTAAATTTAATTTTGCTTTTCTCCAAAAATATACACTGCGTAAACAAATGATGAGCCTGAGCGGGTGGAGATTTAATGACTATTTAGATCAAGAGGACAAGGACACTTTGCATTCTGCAAAGAGGGAGCCCTTACAAGGAGTAGGACTGATTCTCCACTAAGAAATGAACAGGTTTATAAAGATGACAGGGCAATGTAGGACCCTGAGATTGGAAGTCACTTTTGTACTAGTTTTAAGACTTCTGTTTTGGTTACAGTACATGTATTCCAGGATGCCACATGACAGTGGCATCTTGGAATGGCTTAAATAATCGAGTTAAGAGGAGTAAAGTATTGACAAAATTGAGACAGGGAAAAAAAAAAATTCTGTTAATTTTGAATTGGTTAGAGAGATCAGGGATAGTGAAGGTAGATATGTATTAGTGCAAGGCAATATAGAAAATCACTTGACTACCCTTATTTCTGTTTATTTACTCCCACTTTCTGATAAAAACATTATGAAATAGGTACTTGATTTGATTGGCTCAGAATCACAAGGCACACTAATCTGTGCAGGAGATTTTAATACGGCCATAAATGGCAAATTAGATACATCTAAGAAGATGAGGTACAACTCCTCATACTAAACTACTGCGGAAGGGTCTGGATAGAATGGGCTTACTTGATATTTGGAGGGATCTGCATCCGACAGACAGAAGTTAGATTTTTAACTCCTCTGTGTAGTTTAAAGTTATATTGGGAAAATTTTGGACCATCACCTTGTCGTGGTGGAGGCATTTGAGTCCCAGCAGCTGGGTTGTCTGGGGCAGTAGCCCCTGGTAGGGTTTCTCATGGCAGCGATAGTGTTTCCCCGCCCTGGAGCCAGGCCTTCGCCCGTGAGGGCACATGAGACTGTCTTCCCAAAGGGCCACCATCCTTTAGGGAGAGCCATATGGGTCTGGTGCAATGTGGATTGGGCAACAAACTGTTTGTAAAAACATGGAGTGTAACGTCTCGGGTTGGGAAGGAGCCTGAGGTGGTTCGGGAGGTAGAGAGATACTGGCTAGATATAGATGGCCTCACCTCAACGTACAGTTTAGGCTCCAGAACAAAAATCCTTGAGAGGGGATGGAGCCTCTTCTATACTGGAGTTGACCAGGGGACAAAAGGGTAGCTTCCCTTCGCCTTTGGGTTGAGAATGGATGCTGTCTGTTTGTGCTTATGCACCAAACAGCAGTTCCAATTATCCACCCTTTTTGGAGAGCCTTGGAAGAACACTGGAAGGTGTCTCTACCGTGGACTCCAATGGCCTACTGGGAGACTTCAATGCACACATGGGCAACGACAATGAGACTTGGAAAGGTGTGACTGGGAGGAACGGCCTCCAGGATCTGAACGAGAGGTGTTTAGTTATTGGTCTTCTGTGCTAGTCACAGTTTGGCCATAACGAACACTATGTTCAAGCATAAGGGTGTCCACAAATGCACCTGGCAGTTGGACTCCTCAAGCCGGCAGTCGATGATCGACTTTGTAGTTGTATCAGCTGATCTTAGGCCGTATGTTTTGGACACTCAGGTGAAGAGAGGAGCAGAGCTGTCAACTGATCACCACCTGGTGGTGAGTTGGATCAGATGGTGGGGTAAGATGCCGGACAGACCACGGAACGTGAGGGTCTGCTGGGAACGTCTAGCTGAGGACCCTGCCTGGGGGATCTTCAACTCCCACCTCGAGCAGAGCTTTGATCACGTCCCGGGGCAGTGATGAACATTGAGACTGAGTGGTCAATGTTCTGGGCTGCCATTGCTGAAGTGGCTGTTCACCGCTAAGGTCGCAATAGCATTGTGAGACCGAACTATATGACCCAATGAGTATGTTATTGTGGGATAACCCAAAAAAATATATTTTTAATTTAAAATATATTAATATAGTTTTTTTGGGATAACAAAAATTGTAATTCTGCCACAGTGGGCCTTACAGTTATTAAAAGCAATCATCATCGGCAAACTGATATCCCTCAGTACTGCAATCAAGAAAACAATGGTGGAAAAATGTAAACAGTTTGAAGTTAACTTAAAAGACTTGGAAAGACGACATAGCGAGAATCAGAACCCTCAGTTGAAGACTGAAATTAAAAAAGTTAGGAATCAGATCTTAAACATCTCAGAGGAACTTGAGAATAAACATACATTTCTGAGACATCATATTATTAAGTAGGTCTTAAAGCTACAAAATTATTAGCAAGGAAAAGCCATGAAATCCATGGATTTCAGATCACAGAAAGATCATTTTTATGTTTTATTTATATGTGTATGTATGAGTACGTATGTGTATATGTGGGTGTATGTATATATACATTTTCTTTTGTTTTTAACTCGGGTACTATACCAATGTTGTTATTGTTGTGTTCTGTTGTACTATTAAACAAAATGTTATAAAATTTGGGAGTTTGGTTAACGCATGAAGCCAAAAAAAAAACTTTGGCTTCATGATATGATACAACCGTCTCTTGACATGGACTTGCATCGCTGAGGGTGAACTGAGCCTTTAGGAAGAAAAACACATTTTTACCACACGTATCTCCAGTCTTAGTCTGTGACCCTCCAGAGCACATTACCATATAATGACTAAGACATTAAAACTCCTTCAGCTCACTCACAACATGGTGTAAATGAATCCAAAATCCAACCAAATAAAGAATCTCATTAGCAAAGGTAAATGGGAAAAGAATGGTGCATTTGGAGGTTCCGCTGTCAGCTTTCAATAGGGTGTTGTTGTTGAAAGCCATCAGGCACTCCATTGTAAATTATCAAGCAAAATTTTGAAAGCACGGTAATGAGAAAGTTTGAAGTAGAAAGAGCTTGTGGTTTAGCTAACATTATGGTGGAAAATCTGATGTGCTACCAATGATAAAATGTAATTAGACTGTTCCCAATCACAAGCAGGTATTCCTTTGTCTTTTAATGACAAGGACGAGCTATCTATCTATCTATCTATCTATCTATCTATAGATATTTAGATATCTATCTAGATATTTCTACTGTTGTTATTCTATCTATCTATCTATCTATCTATCTATCTATCTATCTATCTATCTATCTAGATATAGATATTTAGATATCTATCTAGATATTTCTACTGTTGTTATTCTATCTATCTATCTATCTATAGATATTTAGATATATATCTAGATATTTCTACTGTTGTTATTCTATCTATCTATCTATCTATCTATCTATCTATCTATCTATCTATCTATAGATAGATAGATATCTATCTACATATATCTATCTAGATATATCTATCTAGATAGATATCTAAATAGATATCTATAGATATTTAGATATCTATCTAGAAATATCTATCTATCTAGATAGATAGATAGATAGATAGATAGATAGATAGATAGATAGAACATACATCATACATACATCATACATACATACATACATACATAATTTATAAACCTAAACGTAAAAGTCCAGTGACAGTTGTTGGTGTTGTACACAGTACAAACAGAAAAGTTGCATGGAGTGATAAACTTTTCTAAAAAGATGAGAGGAAGTAGGGCATATTGAATGGCTGCAGTCCACTGTGAGCTGCAGGGACTGTTTTCTCAAGGAGCAGTTTAGATGGATGTGAAAAAGCAAACAGGACTCACTGTGGAGCAGGTGCACTGACAGACATTTGGACTGACAGTAGCTTAAGCTAAACACTGAGGATAAACAAAAGATGTTGTAATTTTCAAAATAAATTTCTGCTCCATGACTTATTGGTTATAATTCTGTGACAATAGTGTGGAGAGCTGACACACAGCTTGCAAAAACATACACATTTCTGCTAAAAAAAAACACACCAAACATCTAAAAAAAATACATATGACAGCAAAATTTGAATCTGTCATTAAAAATGTTGACTTAAACATAAAATAATTGTCCATTACCAAAGATCAGATTTCTATTGATAGCGCAGTAATGCTCAGACTTTATCCATCTTTGACACAGTTGTCATGGTTTATCCACTGATCAGCTATCAGAGCACACACAGTTAATTACCACCTCATGCAGTGCCTTTGGAATGTTCTCCGACCAGGTTTGGAAAGAAACACCTTTCTAAGTAATATTGTACCAGTGACTGTGTCTATCAGATCCAAAATGATGCAATGAAACTGAAGGAGCTGCTTCTGTGTTCTAAGACACCTGTTAAGGCACAGATATATAAGAAGGCTACAAATGTTTCTGGTGCACGGAATGTTCCCAAGAGCACAGTGGCCTACATCTTAACACAAGTGGAGGGATCTATTTAAGCTTAGGCTCTCTTCTTGCTAAGACTTGCTGTAAATCTCACGCCTAATCAAGAGAAGGCTTAACATCAATTTCAAACTGTTTCTATGATAATGACTCTGATGTGCACAGTGGGGTGTAGGACAAAGACACTTGTAAAATGTTCTTGCAACATTGCATACAATTCCTCTAAATCATCGATGTTGTACTCTGTTAACCTATATTACTGTCTTGCAAGATAGTTTTGTCACAATCATATTTTTAACTAGGCAATAAAGAGACAACAACAACAACCAAAAAACAGGCTGCAGTAGCTCTCAGTGGTCATTTAGCTACTGAGTAAACAGTCTGAATGCCTGGGTCAATGTGACATTTCACAAATTCTGTTTCCCTTTGTCGTAATGGGAAAAAAATCAGTGGAGCTGGGATTTTATCATAATAATAAAATAATTAAACATAACCAGTAAAAAAAAACAGGAAAAAAACTTCAAAAAAAGTAATAGGCAAATAAGCCAAAGGGGGCAGAAGTGTCCATGAACAAGCCTGTACTCTGTACAAGACACTGGTAGGTTGTGTTGTACTGTCCACACATTTAGTGCAGAGCCAGGCTGCCACTTCACATTTTGTGGGAGAAAATCTTACAAAATGCAATGCAATATATGTAAATTATGTAAATAAACACTCACGCTCTGGTTTGGGCTTGGTAAAGTATGACTGCTAAAATTTTAAATCCATGTCATTACAGAGCCTGCATGAAATTATTCCTCAACAAGCAGTCAAGAGGACAGTGTAAATAGAGAGGGGGGTTAAGGACAGACGGACACACACACACAGAGGCTGACACACAATTTTCAAGGACATTCCTGAGCAATTAACTTGTGGTTTTTGCTATCTACCCCATTAGTCTTGGGGGGTTTGGAAGCAGGCATTGATTTTGGATGTCAGCCACTCTCATTTTATGGAAATTGCACTAAATGGCAGGGAAACAAAAACAAATTGAATTTTCTGTGCTGTTACTTGTAATGTGAAATTAGATATGTGGCCATGTGTGACTGAACAAGCCAGCCACAGATACAGAAAGAGCAATGGTGCAGTATGGGTAGGCTACATGCCATATACATTTTGTTGAGTGCTATTGCAACACATGTGTGTGCAAGGTATTGCTACTAAGTATTAGTCCACAACAATTGAATTTCTTTCTTGAGATTTGATTGCTTTGGATTCAGTAACACAATCAAAATGCAATATGTGTAGCTGACATAGAGTGTATTTTGTGCTGGTGTGTGTTTGTGCAGTTCCCTAACCTAAGAAACAATATTATATAAGATATAAAACACAACCATGCTGTGGAAATCTCTATTTGGGGTATTTAGACTGGAGTTAGTCCTATGTTCAAATAACACAAGAGGCTCTTGTGTGAGTCGGAAGTGTAATAGCATATGACACAAACACTACACACATATTATACCTTGCTGGAGAGAGACAGTTGCATTTTTTTAAAAGTAAGTTCTGCTGCACTGATGAGGAGTTAAACAGTATAAATATCATGTTCTAGTAATTTCTTTCTTTCTTTCTTGACAGTGCTGCCTGTATTGGCACTGCCCCTGAACCATGGGATTTCTGTTATTCAGATGAACAAGAGGACTCTGTATTCTACAATCATAGCTCAGAATGTGAGGATAACATATGCATATGCATTTCTTACTGTGGCTGTTAAAAATATTTAATGACAGAGAGATCCTGGAAAGTAAACAACCGCAGTAATAAACATAGTTCCCAATGGCATTAGATGTAGCAAATCGTTCAGGTTTTAGATGTCCAAGATTATGTCCAGAGTTGGCAGTTTACTAGGTGTCCACAAAAACAAACCTTATAATACTAATTAAATAATTTTATGAGGGTGTATCAGCTACTCCATATCTGGAATCAGTTACAAATTGCCAAGAGGGAGAAGAGAGACCTGCATGTCGTGTTCTTGGACCTGCCCAGTGCCTTTGGCTGTGTACCTCATGAGGTCTAGTGGACTGCTCTCAACTTCTTCCAGCTTCCAAAAGTCATCACAAGGTTGATAAAATCATACTTCCACGATCTCCAATTCAGCATCACAACAGAGGAGAACACCACTGCCTGGCAACAACTGGAGATTGGCATAATTGCTCAATATACTATTTCACCCCTCACATTCACCGTGGTAATGGAACTTATAATTAGGGCCTCACGGTGAGTAGTGGGAAGAGAACACCTGAAGAGTGGGTTGCGCCTTCCTCCAGAAAGAGCACACATGGAGGACTTGACCATAATAACAACTAAAGCATGCACCAACCGCCTTCTGGAGAAGCTGAATAACATTAGAATAACATTAACTGGGCATAGATGGAGAAAGCTTTCCTTTGTCAAAAGGCAGCTCACAAAGGAAAGCTTTCACATCAATGATGAGCCAGTACCAACAGTAATGGAAAAACCCATCAAAAGTCTTCGAATAGGGGTTCTCAAACTTTTTGGGACCAGGGACCACTTACAGGAGAGAAAACTTGTCATGGACCACCTCACTCCGGTGTGAGGCTGAGGTGCATTGCTGGGGCTGTGTCTATATATGCTGAATTCACCACCATCAGAATATAATTTTTTATTCCTCTAATTTACCAGCTTTATCCTCTCTCTCTCACTCATCAAGCAATATCAAAAAAAAAAATCTTGTAGCGTGAATTGTGTGCCAGACTCAGATATATAAGCTGTGTACATGAAATAACTCATGCTCGCTGACTAGGCTGGGACTAGTATAGTCCCAGCCTAGTCTGAGAGGTGAAACGTCTTCAAAAAGGCAAAAACCAAAAATCCAGTTGCGTTCGATTCAATCTCCTTGAGATAACGATGACCTGGATGAATGAGAATATTCACAGGCTTGTACATGAAATAACCAACGTCAGAAGTGATCAGCCTGTGGGGTTCTCACCTTGGCTGAAGGTATCTTGTGATGAAGGCTGAAACACCCAATGACACCTAGGTGCGCATCTGAAATGTGTCTCAAGGAATTGAGTGCAATCGTCAGGGATTGTTACACCTAGTCCTGTCAAGGTTCCGTTTTAGCCAGGATCCCAAAGCAGAGCCAGGAATCAGGTTGAACGAAAACTCAGTCTCTTCATTTACAATGGTCTAGAACTCAGGAGACCGTATCTGAGATGACCTGAAACCGGCTGGTAGTGAGGTTTGTGCAGCAGTGCAGACCCAGGCAGGGCATGTGAGTAGAAGCAATGGCTGAAGACTCACCAAGGACGGCAGAGAGGCACCGGAGACTAGGAACAAGAAAATCCAAGGTAAGTACCGGACTTGACGAAAGGCAAAACACCATGTAGGAAACAACAACGAACGAACTGGCAAAACACTGCTTGGGAACGGAATAATCTCGCAGAGAAGTGGTGAGTGGAAACAGGTGTGCCTCGTTTGCTGCCGTGGCAGCCAGCCACACCCCCTGTCACAGCCTTGCACAGCAACACCGAGAGAGAGCAACAACAAAAACACAACATCCAAAACAAAATATAACCCATATATCAGAACAATGACAAGTCCTAGTATCAAATCTGAATGCCTTGGATTCCACCAACAGTTTAAGCACAGTGGTCCAGAGATCTTGACTTCCTCCCATCATTTCACCAGTTCCCTGCAGTGCTATTCTCAAGTTAACAGCACCGGGTTTGGCATTGGATTGGATTCATTCAAGTTACCTAACAGATGCAGGCAGGGACATGCCAAATCCTCCAGGGATAAGCTTTTAATATTCACTGTCCATCACAGTCTCAACTAAAAACAGTGCTCTTCACATCTGTCTGGAGCTGTAGCTGCTCTAATTCTCTTCTCAGGCGCCTGCCCTCTGGCAGGTTCTTATTATGGGGGCTCATCCCTCTAGAGATCTGCAACCAGTCAGAACCAACAAATGACAACCTGCGACCATGACAGCCATCATATCTATCCGTTGTGATAAGACTGTTAACACAGTGACATTGCTTAGAAGTCCACTGGGTCAAGAAACAGTCAGATGATCTGACAGGTTGTAAAATAAAACACAAACAAAAACCATTTGCTGCAAATAATATAAATATCAATTGGAGGTCAAGCAAGTAAAATCCAAATAACTCAGTACTGTCTACTAATGAAGATAGTACAGAAGTGTAGTTCGAATAACAGAATCAGTCATAAAGTACCTTTAAGGTGTGATGGATTTTTGCAATGAACAAATTTATTTCATTTTATTTTCAACTTTCACGTTTCACCTCTTCTCTTGAAAATAAGACAATGTCAGGTTGTACTGAGACACAGAGAAGGTTTATCCAGTTATCATCAAGCAAGTTAAGTTCAAACGATCAGATCAAAACCTGTCAACATCCCAGCTACTGACAAGTAGGAGCTCTGGAAACACTGAATCAGCATTTCTACAGAATCCCGTTATAGGAAAACAGAGATAGCTCTTTTTATATAATATCAGCCAGGATTGTTTGCTCTTTTAGCTAAACAAATATTCTTCCGTTCCTGGGAGGATTCATGGCAGGATTGGTGAGGCTTTGCAACAATTACAGGAAAAATGTTCCCTAATGTTTTTTTAATCGTAAAAATAATTCAGAAACTGTTAAATAGGCTACGTCCCATGATGATAGAAGCCAGACAGTTGCCAGTCAGATTGTTATCAGACATAACCAATCGCTCTTCTCAACCTTAGAAGCAAAGCAAATATCAGTCATTCCAAGACGAATAACATTTCTTGTTCTTTTTCATAGCTCGAGCTTTGCATTAATATTTATAAAAGCCTTTCGAATGTTGGAATATGTTTATATTCTTTACATCTCACATAGCAGAATATCACAGTTGACTATTGCTATGGGCGAACACACTTTACGTCAGTATCAGGGTTTCATTTTGTGTGACTTTACTGTCACAGTCGCTGTTCAGGGTTCTGGTTTTAATTAACAAATCCTCCTCCTGAACACATGGACATGCTTGAGCTAACAGAGCCAGGCGATAGTTCAGTTAACATAATGTCACAGCACTTAATATCTTAACTAACACTCACATTGTGTGATTGCTGTCACATTGGTGTGACCAAGTGATGTCAGTATTTACCCAGGGGCCCACAGTACCTCCTCAGACTTCCAGCTCTCTGAATGAGGCTCCCTGGCCCAGTTCTGTCTCTCCATCTTCTTTTTCTCCTCACGACTGCCAAAAGCTACAACGCATGGATGAATATGCATCACCTGGAACACAGATACACACACACACGTAGAGATCCACAGACATGACACCCAAGAAACAGAGATGATCCTTAATTTGTAACTGCAGAGAAATATGGTTGTTGCAGAGAGAATTGTAAGAGAAGTAAGGTGAGTTTGAAATAAAATATAAAAAGCAAATAAAAAAGGAATAGTGCAATGATCAGAATCACAGGATTCAATTTAAACCTTTCAGGGTAAATAATGTGAATATGTATGCATCTCAGTTCGTCTCTAATTACATGTGATAAAATGTAATTCACTTTTATTAACAAGGGCTCAGAGACATTTTCAGTCATTGATGCAGTTTAATGCTCATTAATTCCGAATGTCATTTCAGAAAGAAACTAAAAACAAAATAACAATTGTTTTGATAGTGCCCAGCCATGTTTGTCACTGTAAATAAATTAACAACAGTTTAAGCAGTGTTTGTTGTGAACGTGATCTTTGTTTATTTTACACTTTTTACACCACAGGGAGCGAGTTTCAACAATCCCAACATGTCACTGAGACATCACAGAAACATCTACTGATCACTTTCAGATGCACTGGGTTAACACACCACTAAATCAACATACAGCAGCCACATGCAGGAAACTCCATTTGCACCTGATGGTCCCCTCCCCCCAAACACCCACACACACATACACTAAACGCTATAGGTACTGTCTATGTAATGCAAATAGAGCTTTCCCTGGTCTTGTTATTGATGTTGGTCTTACGCTGCATTGCGTTGTCAAGTGAACGCAGTTTCTCACTTGCATAAATGATCTGAGTGCTTTGCTAGGGAACATGAAATTGTTCTTTGAATACACAATGGATTTCCAGAATGAAAGGAGGAATTCAATCCAGCAGAAACTGTAAAATGAAAAAAATCATGAAAAGCAAGCATGAATAACGAATCAGTAATATTCAGTATTACTAAAAAGTATGAAGTACAGTGTGTGTATACATTTCATTGAAATTACCATAATACATAATTTTATAATTGGACAAATTATTATCATCAATCAGAAATCATTGAGAACTGAATTGTGGGCAAGTTAAATATAAGCATTAGTAGACATACGCATTAGTATTCTTACAGTACTATAATACTATTGCATATATATTCATTTCATTTAAGGCGGGTCACACACTAGCAGATAATAAGATCTATTCTAGGGCTGAATGGATCCTGATGACAGTCTCACTGTCTGGATCAGGGATACAATGATGTCAAATTGAAATATGGTGGAATAGTAATTGTGTGAATGATCAGAAAGCAGCAATAACCAAGGAAAGAGAGCTGATTGGGCATGATCAATAACCACTTGCAGTGTACTGCGTCACAATACAACATGTATTCACATTGGTTCAGTCTTCTCAATCATTACTTCAACCAGTCAAAACCAGGGTATTTCAGACATTGCCTCAGTCACAGTTCTTCCCTCACATATTTCTGTTTATCTGTCCATCTACTCTCAGGACTGTTCTCATGACCATGTTGTCCATTATTATATCCCAAGAATAATTTAATAATAACCTTGCAAACTGAACAAGAACTGCCCTTTTGGTTGTAGCTCTTAGCCAGTGCATCCAGCGCAGCCTTCTTTTCAATGTGTGGGCCATCTATTGCACAAGCAATAATGTCCATTTCCTTAAAGCAGCTGCCTATGATTGACTTTTTGTTGTAACATGTTGTTGTACACATTGTTGTACTCGTCCTGCGTACCTGTCAGAAAGCAGCGCACCATCTTTGCACAGTACAGACCAGTAGACTGTTTCCAAGACATTTCCTCCAAGGACCTTTCATTTGTATTTACTGTCTCACCACCAATAAGCAGAACGTCTCCCGAGCAGTCTTGCAGAGTTTGTAGAGAAATATTTTTTCTTGGTAGGGATTTTTTTTCTGTGTGAAACAACCTGAACAAATGAGGTAAACAGGCCAGGTTTACAAATCCATCAACTAATTCAGTCCAGACGAAACACATTCTTGGAGTCTTTGGGCTCAAGCAAGCAGATTTTTTTCTATAATATCGCAGCATCGCTTGATGTTATCATCATAAAATACATAAGATATTATAGCCACTAAAAGGTAACTCATGCAGAGACTGCTGTTTAAAAAGACGTCTCGTTCTATTAGTGCCTATTGTCTTCCTCGTAAATTTATGTCTGTCGTGGTTGAATTTAACGACTCCACCTCTTGGAACAGCGACGTCATTTTCTCTCACAGACAATCCGTCCGACCGTATCCTTCTGTCTGTGTCAACCCCTTCACTCTCCACCACCTATCACTGCAACTCTTCTACCCCTCATCCCTTCACCACCTTTCTTTCCTCCTGCTCCATTTACGATGATTAAAGGTGTCTCTTCTTTAACATTCAACAGCGGAGTACATTTACTGTTGCCCTCCTTATTTTCAGTTGAGGTTTTGTGAAGAACAAGAGAAAAACTATTTAATGTGTAAAAAATGAAATTGAACTTTTTTTCCCCTGAATGGCCTCATTCAAACAGAGTCTTTGGGCTTTCAGAGGACATGATGAGCTTCGTGAAAATAAGTTCGCACAATATTTGTGGGCAAAATGTAAATTGGTGTGCGTGGTAATTTAGGAGCAGAGCAGCTCTGATGTAATGAGTGTTCAGCAACATTTCTACTACTTAATGTGTTTGACAGATGCATTAATGTGTAGGTAGCACTGCCGTAGCTGGTTGTGGTGGAGCTCATTTCACTACTTGTATTTAAAAAGAGCAGAGGAGAGAAGAAATATTGTTCTACCTGCAGTTCAGTTTAGACAACTTTTACGTTCATGGAGAAAAGGTATTCATATGTCTTTTTAAAACGCACTGCGATGGCCGGGAATCGAACCCGGGTCAACTGCTTGGAAGGCAGCTATGCTCACCACTATACCACCATCGCACTGAATGCCTTCCCATTTTTGCTGCAGATGTTTAGTAGTGACCACTATGTTTCTTCATGTTCCATTGAAGGAGTTTATGCTGATCAGCTACAACACTGCAACCACCAACAGTTAAAGTGAAAAGCACTGATTACGTTACTACAATGATTCCTGTCAATAGCCAGATATATACAGGTCAGTGACCAGTGAGCAGTTATTTAAGCAGGACGAAACTTAATGTTTTGATTAAGGTCTGTCTATCAATCTATGAAATATTCACATCATATCATTTCACATGACTCTGACCTACAAGACTGTGCATTAGCCTATTTAAAAATTTCAAGTGTCATCACTGATGGTGTGTATTACTCACAAGCTCAAACATGATCGAAGCTTAAATTTGAGTACTGGCGTCCCCTATTGATTGTACAATTAGTGTGATTAGGTAGCATTAGTCAGTAAATTGAGAGTAAAGATTGTGCAGTGTAAAACAGCGTTTTTTGTAATAAATGGGGTGTATGAGCCATAGTATATGATTTCTCTTTTGCTTCACCTTTCCCAGTGATTTCTCTGCTCTAATTGTATCTCACCTGAATTTTTCTCCACACGATGCCCCTGATGTACACCAATAAATGCACAGCAGCAGTAAACATGTCGTGCTCCACTGATAACTCAGCCCCCCATGACCTGTAATTGCACATACCCCCGTTGGGTGAATCAGTGTATTTCTGAATTTGGCTCACCATTACATCCCAGAGCTGCAAAGCTTGGAAACAGATTATACACTCGCACCGTGGCACTTAAATGAAAACTGCCCACCTCATTTGCTAACGCCTTTTTAGCCAACGGAAGATGTTGATGCACCATGACATGATTTAGACTCTGATATTAGCTCTGTCTTAAGCTTGTCAAATTTTTATGATGCTCTGAGTTGAGCCTCTTGGGCCACGTGGTGGTCCTACACTAGCGTCCAGAGGGATCAGAGGAGGCTGTAGGGTTCATTAAACATCTGAAGAGATGATGATGTACATGTGAGCTCCTCTAATGCAGCCTCATCCTCTTATAGATTCCTCACCCCCAACAGACTCATACGATCAAAGAATCGTGGATGGATGGAGGAGGATGGAGAGGCCAAATCCTCAAACAGTACATTTCTCCTCTTCAAACAGTTGCATCATTTTAACGCTTAACGCCTGAAGCCAAGAGCATGACCAAGTGTCTGGATCTGTCCTTGTGTGTGCAGCAGTCAGCAGTCAGTGGCCATTTGTGCTCTGATTCATGATGTTGACGTTGGCTTGGTGTCGACCTCTGGAGATCACTCTGAAATCAAGGTCTTCTTGGTTTCTGTGACGTTAGATCAGCGTACAACACCAAAGCAATCTGACAATCGTGACACTTTGTTGCACAGTCAGTTTTCCTCAATATAAGTGGCATCTTGTTGTGCTCATGCTGGTGTGTATGGTTTACATTAATCCATGAATCCATTATTGAAAACATTAATCTTCTACTTCCGCTAACAGAATACTGCAGCACCCGTTTCTGCATTATTCCAACACGATGGTCAATGAAATAAATCAAACAATGACTGCCACCACTTTTGGCTTCTTAACACCAAAAAGGAAACAAAAAGAAGTATAAGCCTATAGCAAAAACAACAACAACAACAACAAAAAGAAATGACTGCAACAAGTGAATGTGTTGGATTTTCAAAGGGTGCCTGACTGTGTATGAGATTTTTTTTTTTATTTTAATCCACTGTGGAGAAAAGCAGGCTGTGACTCATGCAGCAATCACAGACCACACTGTGATTTTGTTCATACGTCAGAGGAAGTTTTCAATGATATGATATTTCAGACTAAATCTGTTCAAAGTTGCATTTGGTGCATGAGGCCTCTTGTATTGGTTGCCCTGGACAATCACAAGCCATCAGCCAGTTGTATTTATAGGGAGTAGCTGTTTGTGTGACACGTTTAAAGTCTGCCGCCACTGTCGTGGTAATGGAAAATGGTGGCTGTAGAATTACGTCACGCATAGACATGAATCACGTTGCGATGAGAGTGGAATTTTTTTTTACAGTCACCCTGTAAAAGCTTTTTCTTCTCCCACTGAAACACAGTGCGAGTTGAGTCTTCTTGTAGCACTGCTAACAGGAGCTGACAAAGCACAAGGCAGCAGCTTATGAACCCGTGGTCTGATTTCACTGACAGTTCTGTCTTTGGAATGGGTTTAACCTGTTCAGTATAGTGTCCACCAATGTGATGAGATTAACATTTTTCCTGAAGCTAATAAATGTTAATATGGTCATACAGTTACCTCCTTATTTGTTCTGCACTGCAAGAGCGCTTCCTTTTTTCCTATGACTTTTATTTTCACTTTTATTTTCAAAGTGGCGCCTCATTTCTATTGGCTTTACATAAATAATGGGACATTTCAGCTTCTGTAAACCACTGTGTTACAGAACAGAAGAACCATATTTAGGAAAATCAGGTCTCCGACAGCCTTTGTGACTCACAATAAGGCGGGTTGGTGTAACTCCTGCTTTAGATGTGATAGGTGATATAAAGAAACACGTGTAGTGGTGTGATGTGGCTGTGAAATGATGTTGTGTTGTGTTGGAGGGGGGGACTCATGGAACAGTAGGATGTTTGAAAGGCAAGAGAGATATTTGTCATACTGACTTGACTTGAAATCTTTCTTTGAACTTGCACTGACATTGAAGTGCTCTCAGAAGCTGCTTGTATATATATATATATATATACATATACATATACATATACATATATATATATATATATATAGAGAGGGGGTCCTCGAGTTACGACGGTTGCGAGTTACGTCGTTTTCGTGGTTACGACACATCTCCTGTGAACTTCCGTGTTTCGGCTTAAGCGGTTTGCCCCGTAAATATGTACAGACTTTGCACGGGAACTAGTTGGTGAGCGCTCTCTCTGTCTCTCAGCGCGCCTGCCGGCTCTCCAGCACCTCCACAGCACAGCTCGGCTACTCTGCCTTGTGTTTTCTTATGTGAAATGGCCAGCTGGCGGGGGACACAGATGGTTTCGGGATCGTGGCAATACCGTAGGTTTATTCACAACACAGGGTCTACACGGTTGATATCAGAAATCTAATGGAAATGCTCATTACACTCGCGATATCAACCCCTACTGTGACAAAAGGCAATTCACCACAGTAAACTCTTATTGTAGGGTGATGTTATAGCGACATCTAGTGGCACAACTTTGAACTATGAATATATGTTCCGACTTACGTTGAAATTCGGTTACGACACATTCTCAGGAACGGATCTCCGTCGTAACTCGAGGACCCCCTGTATATATATATATACACACACACACACACACACATATATATCTATGCATGCTGATTCAGAAGGACTCTGGAGGCTGCAGAGTAAAAACAACATTCGCGGTTCAGCACCACTTGATTCTAATGCTGAACATTTAATTGTCCAGGACACAGACTGACAGAACTGGTGCAATTAAGATCCAGTCACCTCTGACTAGTTTGTCATGAGATCAATGAATTCCAGCTGACTGGCTCCCACCTGGAAGAGAAATATTGTGTGTAACCAGTCCCCAGATAACTAATATCCATGTAAACAGCCATCGACTTGCTGTAACTATCCATCGTTCTAGCACTTCCTATTTCATGCAGTGAACAGTAGTGGTCTTGTTTTCGGGTGTAAAATGGGCTATTATGGGAATGCACTAGTCACTGTGATAAAATGTGCATGCAACCCCGTCTGATGAATGGAGAAGAGACGGAAAGCAGAAAGGTCTGTGATACAGCACTGACAGTCATAGACAAAAAGAGTGACTGGTGTGTGTGCTAAAGAATGGGTGTGTGGGGAGGAGCAGGTGACTGGCAAATGGGACAAAACAGCAGGGGCGTCTTGTGAATAGGTGGAGAATGACATGCTCTTTTCCAACCGGAAAACCCATTCTCCTCTACCTGCACTGCTTCAAACCACAGACACAACAACGGTATGTGTGTGGATGACTGCAGGAAATAATCCAGATTTATTTGTCAGGGGTTGGTTGAGACAATATAACAACTACAAGCGGAGAGAAACTTGGCCCAGACACCAGTTTTATTGGACGCAAGCCATAAATATTTGTAATAACTTTATTGATGTGTAATTTGCAACACAAAATTGCATTACTGCATGAGTACTTTGTTGTTTTCTTTAAATCTGGATATGTAATATATTTGTGACAGATGAGTCATGAGGCTTGTGACCCTGTTTACATAGGGGAGGCCTCCACCTCTTTAGTTAATACCAGACAAAGGTCTATTAAGTAATGTATCATTTATTTGATAAATGATGTATAGCTTAATATACTGTCCCTCTACTTTATGACATACAACTAAATTTAACGTCCAAATATGACTGATTGGCTAATTGAACAACTATAGGTTATACATCATTGACTGTGGTAGATCCAGTCCATCCAGCTCCGAGCAGGAGCTGTCTGCACTTGCATTCTGTATTAACCTGACAGAGGAGCCAGGTTGGATCTGAACAGCAGCTGTGAATATGGCAGCAGTGTTTGAGTGTTTGTCTGGGAGATGCTGGAGCAGTTTAACATATACATACATGGTCACCACTGATACCTGCCAGCATATCAACGCCTTTGGATTTACATCAAGAAGAATCAGCAACCATTAAGGAAGTCAAAACTGTTAAATGAAAAAAACTAAAACTGAAACTAATACTTATATTCTGGTGATGTTTACCTGTCACTCTCATCAGGGCCTCTATATGTCTCACCTCACCCTGGGTAAGACCCAAAAAAGTAGTTGTGGGTGTCTGATGTTGCAACTGTGGCGGTTTTAAGGGCTCAAGTAAAATAAAATAAAATAAAACAAAAAAATAATAAAATAAAATTTACTATTTAATTTAATTTGCATAATTGTCCTCGAGCAACATTTTAATTTCATGCACCAATAAGGACTCAAGTGGAGCTGCTCAGACCAGTGCCACAGATTGCCTTCATGTGTGATCATACAGTGGTTATTTTTTTTTTTTTCACCTCTGTCAGGAAATACGTGAGTATTATCATAATAATATCACATCACAGGGATTTTACACAATGTGGGGGTACATTCAGGTGCCGTGCGTGTTACAAAATCCGATATTCTTGTTGTTCCTATCACTTTTGGTTTAATTTTGTATCCTTATGGACAACCCTTTTCGTTTAGTTGTACAAACAGTACTGCACCTACATTTTGTGGAACATACACCCACTCTTTAATATCTATAGAGCCCTGGAACGTAACACAACAACAGCTGGTAGATACAATGCTAACAGTGAAACTCAATTTCTTTCAGATATTAGGACTCTGGCCTTTCTCTCGTTCTCGCTCTCTCTCGCTCTTACACACACATACACACACACGCACACATTCCAGTTTCCATGACTTCCGCAGACATTATATTTGCTATGTCTCAATCTGAGTCCAGTCTCAGACTGACTAAGACTAGGAAACTGGCTGCAAAGGACTGGGGTCATTTATACTGCATGAAACACAGATACTGTATAAAAAAAGTATAGCATTTTTGTTTGTTTGTTTTTTTGTTTTTTTGAGTGAGCAGCAGGCAGATATAGTGGGTGATAATTCATGTAAAACGTTGCAAGTGTTATTTCTGGTAAATATACACCGTTGTGTTTGATTTTGAGCACCATCTTGTCAAAATGCACACACTCTGCACTGCTTGTGATGGTACTAATTAAATATTGAAATTGAGACACAGCCATTGTCTTACAATCATATTAGCCTTACACGTAATCACTATTACTACTTAAGCCTACCCTAAACTTGAATCATTCCTTCACCTTAAGATTGAATGTTTTACATCACATCCCTTTGTCCCCACAAGGACGATAAGTCCCCACTATGTGAAAGTGTAAACAATCTCTGGTCCCCACAATATAGGTAATACCCAGAGCACACACACACACACACACACACACACACACACACACAATATCATCGAAGTCCAGTGATGCAGGAGAAGGAAACTCATTTCTCTCTGGTAAATATGAAATCTTCAATGTGTCAGTCCATCTTGTCAGGTTTCCAGTGCTCAGAATCTGCAAACGTTGTTCACATTACTCACGTCTGTCCCGTACGACACACCGGCGAATGAAATAAGGACAGCATTTACATAATGTCCCATCTCATCTCACCGCTAAGACAGTCATTGCCAATCCGGCAATCTGATTTTTATGAGATCCACATCCTGTCTGCAGGCCAATGGGCAGTGGGACACACACACACACACACACACACACACACACACCACAGTACAATACATGGGCCCCTTATCAACAAGAGGAAGCATCAGCTGCACTTTCACTGCGCTCTCTCAAATTGAGAACTAGGTGACTAACGCTGCATCAAGACAATGACTCATTCAACCATTTCCTGTGTTACAAAAATACAAGTAAGCAAAATTAAATTGTCTTAAGAGCAGGGTTGAGTTGCCTGTATATTTTCCTACAGCCAGTACACAATCCACTGCTACAAAAGGGAAATGTAGTTAGAGATATGGACTGAAACTGAATGGATTTTTATTTTTTTCCAGAGCAAGCACTCGAGAATAAAAGATGTCATTCATCACTCGTGTTTGGGATTCAAATGTGCTGTGGAAAATGCCATGTAACTCTTTTTGAAGTGCATCATCAGAGAGCACCAATGTCTAATTCTCCACCTTCAGAAAAAAAAACAAGCAAATGCTGAATTTGTGTTCAATCAATTTTATTACACGCTTGCAGGAGCAAAAAGTAAACGAACAAAAAAAAAAAGCACTTTACTTTCTTTGCAGGGAGTTCTGGGAAAATCTTTATACCCCAACCCTGGTAAGGTTCCTATGCAGGGGCAAGTGGCATATAAAATAGTAAAAATTCAGGATGTGGCACCCGACTGGTGTAGTACTCTAGAATTTTATTTCAGTAGATGACTCAATCAAATCAATCAATCAAATTTTATTTGTATAGTCCATATTCACAAATTGCAATTTGCCTCATGGGCAGCAATATTTCTGTAATTAATTAATTCCAACCAGCGGCATCACAATCTGAGTCACCTCCATGATCACTGTTGTTGTCATGCTACTTATTTCCAAACAATGTTTCCCATTATTTACTTTCACTGTCGCTGCCCACTGTTTAATTTGTCTTGCGACTGTATCATAATGGTGCGAAAATGTTGAACTCTTCTCATAATAGCATTATAGAGCTTCATGGTGTGCAACGGCTTCAGTGTCGAGCTCTGTGTAAAGCAGATTACTGCTTCCACTGTGCATGTGTGCACATGCCCTCACTGTGCGTATACTTGAGTTAATGATTAATAATGATTATTAATGATTTTTTTTATTTTTTAATGGATGAATAAACCCTGTGGTAAACACTGAAGTGGAACAGAGGTGAACAGCTTGTTGTGGTTTTCAAACACTGTCAGGCTAATTTGCCTAATCTTTCCTGAAAAAAATCGAAACAGCATCTCACAATAATGATTTTTGTGTATTTCTTAATATATAAATATATTGTACAACTATGAAATTTCACATATTAACTGTTATGTATTTACAAAATGTTTCCCCATGAGTATACATTTTCTCAATACTACAACCGTATTTATTAAATACTGCACACTCCGGATCGTCATACATTCCAGCTTGTATTGCGAGTTATTTCAAGAACAGCTTTAGCTATTTTTTCAATGTGACTTTAAAAGATCAGGTATCTGGGAGACGTGTCCCATGGGTGTGTGCCTCTGGAGATGTTCAGGCATGATAGGCTGACCTGAGGGCACAGTCAGGATGTCCTGGAGGAATTACATCTCTTCACTGAGAACACATGGGGTCTCTTCACTAGAGCCACGCAGAGAAGGAAGCAGGAAAAAAAAACTCTCTGCCGCTTAGTGTGTGATCAGAATAAATGGGTGATTCATGACAGACACTTGGGTTTAGAGGGTGCTTATGTTGATTGTGTGACACAAAATTCAGCTAATACACCAGGTTTTCTGACTATGCTCACATCATCCGTTTAACAAGGGGATTGATGGAAGATAAATATGAACGATTATATATGGGGGTATGTAGCTAAGGTTAACTGCACAGATTGGGGAATGCATACATCTCTCCAGGTGCTGCTGTGTTTTTCTCTGTCTCCGGCTGGTTTGGTTCACTGCAGGTTAAGCAGAGATCATGAAGAGCCTGGGGCAGTGCCCAAAAAACACAAGTCACATAGTTCTGAGCAGGCACCTGGCTGCTGCCAGCCACACTTTCCGAATAACAGAAAGGAGAATCTGAGATTTTTCAAAACGCATCTCATCTCACGTCATCGTAGCCATATGGCCTCTCCATCGAACTCATTGCTATCATCATGGTGTCTGCTGTTTCCTCACATTCCTTGCTGTGGTTGTGATGTAATTAGAGGTGTGTTTACAATGCGCATATGGTGACAAACCATGTGTTACTAATACTGTATATGGGTTTAGTGTTGTGTCTTGTAGGGAATAATTAATCCAGCTCCATGATATCCACCTATACGAGTGATATTATTATTGTTGTTATTTATAATAATGGTACGGCATGGTAAATGGTGGCTTTGAATTCAGGTGCTAAAATTAGAGGCTAATAGAGTATTTCATGTATCTAGATTTGAAGACAAAAGTCTTAATTAGGCAAATTGTGCCATCCTACCTGTGGCCACATGGCGCTGCCTTCCCGAACTCGCTCCAAGAATCCTGTGTCTCGTGTGTGGTTTTATATTCCTGCTACTAAATAGGAGGGGGAATTAGTCTGGGAATCATGCAAATGCAAATGAGCTGCTATTTAAACTGTTGTATGAAGAACTGCGCGGAAGCTTGAGATGGAAAGTTTAATCACTGTGTTCCATTTGCACATCCTCGCACCTGGCCTGTCACAACATGATGTGGGCGCGTTGCTTGTTTCTGTTGTTACCCACCACCAGTGAAAATCGTGGTATGAGAGGGGCGTTTAATATTCAGTCCAATAAACACTACAGAGTTTGACAACAGGTCAATATGTATTGGTGAAAAAAAAGAATACTTTCATTACATTTTTCCATTTTTAGTTCTTATTGCGATGTGTCTCTGTTGTTTTAGAGACTGCAAACTGCTTTCAATACACAATAAATCACCATCTGCTTCATTTCAGGAATATCAACTGAGTATGATACATGTGCAAAGGTCCCTTCCTAACCAGCAGGAGCCACTTGAGCAGTGACAAGAACATGATCCCTCACTGACTTTCCACCAGCAGATGCTGCCAGTTGGGCTTGACAAGCTCAAAGTGACTGAACACATGTCTGTGGGATGGTGGTGGTGGTGAGCCAAACACACGTAATGATAAGAAATCAGTCAGATGACAAATGTCTCTGTTGCTCATGTATTGTTGATATTCAATCAAATTAAAATACATCCACCTGTATGTATGGAAAAGGACCACATACAGTGTGTTTTCCTGTTTTTTTACCACTTAACTCAAAACTCAAAAACTCAAAGAAATATGTAGGAATGAAACAAATTAAACAAGGATAAAAATATGCAGTGCGAACTACAATAATAATAGTCATTTACTATGCCATAATAAAAATGGAAAAAATATGCACACACAGCATTAATGGGGCAATAAAAATACAATGATGAAAACTGTGACATTTATTATACAAGGGATATTTTATGAGTGAATCGCGATATCAGGAAGCAGCTACTGTGGGCCAGTCGCAGTGCCAACAGTGACCCGCTAATTTTACCAGCAACTAATCCTGCCACGTCCCTCCAGATGAATCCATTCAGGAGCCATCAGTACACTTTCCACACTGCTAGTTTCACAAAAACAAATAAAGCGCAACCCCAGTGCTTCGGACGCGGCGATGATTACATTGTGGCTTTGACATTTAAGGCAGCCCCCTTGCCAAGTCAGCCCAAAACACATTGCTCACCCTGTTCATTACCGCCCATAATGACCCTATTCAAAGACAGCGGGGCCCAGCTTCGGCCTAGGGACCCGACAATAATCCCCTGCATTAATTAGATGACCCCCAGAGATGGCGGCTGCTGCATCGGGGGGCACAATGACAGGCTCTCTGCTTATTGTTTATGGCTGGCTATAAAGTGTCCAGCAGTAGGAGAGATGGGAAAATGGTGGAGAGTAGGAGTGGAAGTGGGCGGGGGTGATCGGCTGGGGGCCAATCAGGCCAGAGTGAACAGCAGTCATGCAGAAAGGTCTTTCCTCTCTCGCACACAGTTGTGACAGTCTTTTAATACGAGAACTTTTAATACCAGTTAAATATGATGACTGCATGGTGAGAGTATTGCAGTATGACTAACGCAGATTCTTTCTACATGGTTTGATTATCGACTCAGTTTCTGCTGACTCAACACACTCATGTTCACAGCCTGCATGACATTATCTTGCAATCTTTTGACCGACAGTGCATTATCACCGTCATAGCTGCAAGCTGCATCTGAAAAGCAGTTTAAAGCCATGGCTGAAAGGAAACGGACAAGAGCTGCTGCTCAGTGTTTGCTCTTTGTGTGGAGGAGTTTTTATGATATGTAAAAATCCATCTAATCCTGCTTCTGTCGCCATGGTGAGGTGTAATCAATAATCTTCTTCACTGGCCTTTTTAAACGTGTCTTAGTCCAGATCCTCCTGTGTCACCCTGCTCATGTTGCAGTGCTGCTCTACGTTGAAAAGTTCCCTAGCCAACTAGACAGACTCTGAGTTCAGACCCTTGAAATAGGCAAAATACACAGAATCAATTATCTGTCCTCTCTTTCGCTTATTAGCTCAGAGTTTCCAGCAGCTGAAGCTGTTGGATGAGTTTACCTGAGCCACATTGACTGGAAAATGTACTGTCTGTGTTTAAGTCTTTCCTCGAAATTTGATTTTAACAGCTTCTATGTTATTGGTTTTTTTTAATCTGTTTTGGTTGCTCTTTAACTATTAATTTTTCACATTATTTTTATCATCATTATAATAACTGCCCATCGATATGTCCATTACTCTGCACAGAAAGACCAGGGTTCCTGGTTGAAATATGATTCTGCTGTAAAGCATAAGTGGTAAACAGGCCAACACCATGCCGACATATTATATTTATCATTATTATTATTATCATCATTCTTGTTTCAGTTTGTCGGTTACGTTGTGTTGCCTATATCTGGGTAAATTCTTAATATGACAGGACTCAATGGGCCTGAGAAATACATATTTTTAAGTTTCTGTTTTTAGGCTTTTAAATGAGGTGCTGGGTCTCTAACATCCTAAACACAACATTCAGGTTAATATATGTGTTGCCCCAGGTAAGAGAGTAGATGGAAACTGAAGATAAGATCCTGAAAATATTCCAACAGCAAGTGACATTAAGCTTTAGCTGTAGAAAACAACCATCCTGAACAATGTTCTTTTATGTTTTAGTCACTGCCAACAGCAAAGCTTAAGAAGAATTTTGATGCGATTGCATTGTTTGATTATTGTTTGTCTTCAGGTCTGATTCTCTCAAGAGATTTACTTATGCAGCAGTTCCTGCACTTACGTCTTATCTCTTATGCTGTCTGTGGGCTGAACATCAAGCACCAGGTCACTCGTCTTGTTCTTACAACATGTCCACAGTTGGTAGCATCAAAAACATGACAGGAAGGTCACTGGAGTAAGTAAGTGCCCTGAAATAAAGCAAAGCAAACATCTGTCTGAAAAATAGAAAATACATTTTCCAAGTCTCCAGCCTGTGCCGTAAAAACACTGTGGGCTAAAGTGGCTAATACAGTCATACAAATTAATACCATACCTGTGTGGTCGAGAATGGAAAAATAAAATACTGTTCATGCATTATACCTTTGGGCATCCTAATATGCGAATTAATGAACAACACATTATGTAAAGCTGATTATTTCTGTTTCTTGCCATTAGGTTTTGATTAAAGACCAGCACCAATACCTGGCATATCCTTGACGAAAGAATTGAAGGAGCGTGGAAAATGGTAATTGGTCTCATTGACCAGCTTTAACATGCCCGAGCAGAAAGAGGATGTCGGATTTGTGAACCATTATTAATTCTTCTGTTTTCGTGCACAACGTTAAGTGAAGAGAACAAAAGGACAAATATACATACAGGGTTTAGTGTGTTGCAAATGTAGAACAGATTGAGCTTTTACCATATATTCTCATGTACCTTTTTTCTAATGCAGATATACTGCTCGACAGTGTGAATACCCTCAGATCTTATGAGTTATTGCCTGGTGGTGTAAAAAAAAAGCCCATTAAAACCATTGTTAATGCCCTAATTTTTAACACTAAATGAAGAAAACACATAATCCAGATTTTCATAAATAAAAAAAAATGTATATCCTCCTTATGCACACACCTCTTGTTGTTATGTTTCCTGTTGTTGTGTGTTAAAAATCATCACTCTTTCTTGTGACCTTTATTTGCAGAGATCCACAGGACTGTATACACAGCCACACACACACACACAACCACAAACACAGAGAGAAAAACACACACCTTCTACTCTGTCCCTGTATTTCACCACCTGTGCAGTGCATTGTCGACTGACTGAAGCATTTATATGTATTTCTATGGCTGTGGTCTTGCAAAGCACCAATGACATTTGATGGTGGTGCATCACAGCATAATTGGATGTACTCAAAAATCCCCCTTCAAAGGCTAACAAAGCACAAACAGATTTCTGACACATTTTATGATTACGTGAAGTGTAAGAAAATGCTCCAGAGTTGCACTTCAGCACAGGCTAAAGCTATTAATTGTCCAAGGTTTCACCTTGCAGTAATGAAGTAGTGCCGGGTTTAATGGGCCTGGATGTGCAAATGTTACAGCAGCATAAAACTGGAACCTAATTATTTTTGGCCCAATTAAAACACGTCAGAATTATTCTGTTGGAATTAGGCAGTGGTATTTGAGAGCCTGGAGATGTATGCTGCTCCGTGTGGGGATGAGGATTATGACATGCTGCGTGACTGCACTGAAACCAAAGTGTGTGTTTGGATAGTCAGCTCAAGCCAAGGTTTAGGTCACTGTTTGCCCACCCCTACCCATTTAATGAATCATAAAATTAATGCGATAAAAATGTTTTTTTTCCCTCACACTTACATAATTATATTCCTACCAAGCAACGTTATCTTAGATATATTATCTCGTGCTGTTCTTGCGATGCATCTGTCATTAATAATGTACAAAATGCACAATGGTTGTCCATTCATCCATTTTCTATGGCTTATCCTTCTCAGGGTCATGGGGGAGCTGCAGCTTACTGCTTCACATTTTCCACTGGTGTAAATACAGTGCATAAGGAAAAGTAGCATTTGTGACACTGTCATAAAATATAGTTTCCTTCGGATACTTCTGTCCATCTCTGACAGTCAAAGGAAACGCTGGACTAAAGCAACTGACAAGTGATAAAACAAACGCATCTGTCTTTTTAAATGTCGCCAACTACTGGCCGGACAGCTAGAACATTTCTGACAGATAACCAGTGAAACGTTGGCTGTGGGTGCTGGTCCCCTAAAGATAAATCCATATAATTATATTTGGTGGACTTATCAATGGGGCCATCATAAGGTCAAGATGTAATGCATTCAGATTTCACAATCTGCTCGAGATACTATTGTTAGGATGAATTGGAACCAATCTTTCAGTTACCGTTTCTACATTTCTGCCTTTTCTTGACTTCCTGTTCCCAAACCTTTTGGTGTTTCCTCATCATGTTTGATTCCTCTCTGAAAAACAATTTGTGCAGCATAAGTTAATTTAGATTATTACCTTGAGTTTAGCACGTGTTTGGTACCATATGAGATTAGTAGCGTTCCCAGCTCGGTTATTATGATCACAGCTGGAAGCTCAGACCTTGGCTCATCCTTGTTAGAGGCTGAGAGATAAGCGAGTAGAACGATTGAAGAGAAATCAGAATAACATTACCACCATAAACAAGAGAACCTTGCACCACGTGCATTTGTGACATTATGAGGAAGAAACACCACAGGCCTAATTTACCTGAAAATGGCTCTCATTCCACAGAACAGCGCTGAGGTGTCAATGGACACGGCCATGAGGACAGCAATGATCAATTCAGCAGACTGACTCGATGCTGCTGGAGATGGCTTATTGATGTCCTCACATCTCATGTAGCAGAGATGGTGCTGTTGGCAATTTACTGGCAGATTGACTCGCTAGTTTGAGCTGGATCCTTTCAGAATGCTAAGTGGCTTTCTTTTTCAAGTAATATTTTCATACCTGAATTTGACAATATATTTTTAATTTATTTTTTCTAAATCATAAAAACTCTTAAAATAAATCACAAAGTTGCTGAAGGACAGACTCTGTTAATAGGATGGAGACACTGCAGATGATTCTGACAAGAAAGTTTCCCACATTAATTGCAGCATTAAAAAAAAAAAGACCTTGTGTTATTTTTGTGGGTCGGATGTTATTTTCTTAACTGCGATATTCTGTGATTGACCTCAGCTGTTTTACAGTGACTCACTGGCTGGTGTCATGAATCATCTCAGGGTGCCCACACAGAGCACGCACACCAACATACACAATCATCGGCCTTGGATGCTGATGTTCCAGGGCCAGTTGTTTTAAAGCCAGTGCCGTACTCGGTGTGCTTATTATCATGCCATCTTGCCAGCCTGTCGCCCCACTTGTTTTGCCAGCATTCAATCAGATAGCAGGGCTACAGTCTTGCAGGGACTACTTATCTTGGCAACTGGAACAGTTGCTTTTACATTCATTGACTGTGCTGTGGGCTCATTCGGGTTTATTTTAAACATTGAGTCACATGATCCCACTGTTTAATGGCCCCTATCAGTGTTGTTTGTAGCTTGATATTTGATACTACACACTTCATATTATCTGGAGTATCCTGCTTTGTCAACAAACACACGTTGATCAAGGTTTTGAGATCAATTTTTTTCCCTTATTATTATTCCAATATCAATATCACTTTATAATCAATATCACTTTGTCATTAGACTTATATCTAATTAGATAAAATGACGAACTGATGCATTTCTATAACACAAAGGTGTCAGGCTCAGGACTCAGAGATACGACCCGGACGCAGAGTTAAGAGAGTGATGTCAAACTAAAGTGGGAAGGGAAAAAAGACAAGATATTAAATACTATATTAAACTATTCCACAAAGGCTATGAAAACTACCAAGGCTTAATGCCAACACAAAATCACTCTTAACGAGGTAACAATCTGAAACAAGGAAATACTATACTTGACTTTGACAACGATTACACTGGTGGACTCGACAAAAGGACAAGACACAATGGCACAGGACAAAGGGGGAACGCAGACTAAAAGCACACAAGGAGGTAATAGGGAACAGGTGAAAACAATCAGGATCAGGGAAGACTGGTGACACAAGGGGAAGAGCAAGTGACCTAATACGAAAAGAGAGTTAGTTTCAAAATAAAACAGGAAATCACGCAACAACATAAAGACAGGACAAAAACACAACTTAACCATAATGGCATGACAAAAGGTCAACAGTTAACAACTTCAGTCGGACATCATAATGTTTGGCAAAATCATCGATAACTCAGCAACAGATGAAGAGCGAGGGACCATGTTTGAAATGAAAGTTGACTGGTTGAGGTGGTAACTCTACATTCAACTGGAATTGTTCTCAAAGCCAGTGAGTGAATTCTGAGTCACTCTTTACCTCACATTGTGAAAGATGAACTTTAACCTTATCCTGCACATTGTTCAGTTAATGTTAACCTTACAGCAGTGCCAGTCGGTCTTCTGTCAGACTGGTTCAAATGCACTGTGACAAATTCTGCTTTTATGAGGTGTAGAAAATCATTAAAGAATCAGTTTATTTTCCCTTTGGGATAAAACCTTCAGTTTGGTATTCAATTTAAGAAAATCCACACAAGTAAAGCATGTCCATTCAAATCAGATTAAGGGAATAAATTGTTTACAAACAGCAGTGTTTTTCATCCCTTTAGATATCAAGTAAACAGCTGCCACTGCCTAAATAAACTGTGTGTGCTTCTAGTCCCATTTGTTTTGGTGTGTTGGAGTCAAGTACTATAGTGGAGAAAAACACTATCGACTAGAATGGCTCTCAATAGAGTAAATACCTCTTCCAACACTAAACAGTCCTACATATGTTTGTCAAGATCTTACAGTAGAGAAATAAGAGAAAAGAGTAGTGCGATAACCTTCAACTCATCGATCTCAACAGATCTCAAATAAATACATCTAGACAGACCGAAATGATAAAAACTGTTATCTCACATTATCGCACATTTTTAAGCAAAATGAATGAAAAGGTTCTTGATTTGTTTAGCTGAGCACACACAAAACATCTATTTGAGATCTTTCGACCTCCACTTGTTGCAAACCAACAAAAAAAAAACATTGAAAACAAAAGACACTGTTGAGTGAGTATAGAATGAGTGCTAATGTCATTAATTCATTTAACATTCAAGCCTCAAACCAGAGGTTAGGACGTCACGCTGATTTTGTTGAAAACCATCCTCTGAAGTAGACGTTATACACCTGTCTTCACAGCTAAGCAGCATTTTCTCCTTTACACCTGTATAAAACCCATGAACTGTCCCTATCATAAAAAATACCATATTAATTGCGGACCTGTAACCGACAAATTAGTTTCCTGCTTGGAAGCTGATCTACAAATAGGACATCCACTTTGCTACATTAAGGACATATACATTTCTGCACTGAACATTGGACTTGGGGTTCTCTACTAGGCACATTCCTTGGCATACTGCACTGTCACATGCTCATTCATGCATCTACAGGTAACATAATCCTAAGTAAGTGAGGGCTGGAATGACTCATAATATATTTATAATACAAATGAAGAAAACGTTGACGTTCTCAATGGCTTCATACTTGCGTTGCATTATTACTTAATTGCATGTTTACTACATTGTCGGCCTTGTTGTGACCACACAGCGGTGCTCTTATAACTTAACAACTGAATGGGAGGTGCACACCTCCCATTCAGCACGACATCCTACAGTGAAAGTAGCTCAGGAGTGAAATTTAAAGTCACTATGTGAACGTGTGACATCCACTCTTTGCCCGGTCCACTGAATGCTCAGTTTTAATGGACAGCCAGGGAGGCACTGTGCTCAGGCTGTACTGCCGACAGTCTTCCATCTGTTTATCTGCAGCTGAGATAGATGGGCTGTGGAAATTTCCTCCCCCTTGTGTAGCTGCAATCAGTCTTCCCATCACTACAGATAACACAGCTTGCCAAAAACACAACCTCACATTGGCAGCAGGTCCTCACAACAAACTGGGTTAATGATGCAGGAGGACTGCCTGTCACCCTTTGGACTCGCAGAGGTCCAGCCTCGTGTTTGTCTGTCACACGAATTTGGTTGTCTTCCTGTTAGTCAGTAGGGCTAAGGAACCTTAAAGGAACTTTGTTAACTCTTTACTGCCGCTATTCTCTAGTACTGGCACAGACCAAATTAAAGGAAAAGAAATTGGGAAAAAAATGTAACAAAATAGTATTACATGTATATACATACATAAACAAGCTGTGAGTGACTAAATATATTTTTTCTTTCATTTAAAGAAACAGGGAGATGTTTTTTCTCAATTAAATCGTGTTTAATGAAAGATAAGATAAGATAAGATAAGATAAGATAAGATAAGATAAGATAACATAAGATAAGACAAGACAAGACAAGACATAAATGTCAACATGGGATCAACAATAAAAGAGAATAATGAGATAATATGAGGTAAAGTTATTGCCCAATTATTGCCTTTATTATTGTTTTAGAATTGTGTTAGAATTATTGTGTCAATGAATGTTGCACAAGGTATCAAGCTCACCGTGTTTTTAAAAAGCTAAGCTAAACCTTTTTTTGTTTGTAATAATATAATTTTTATATTTTTGTTTAATGGAAGTGTTACTCATACTGACTCTATAATGATCCATGAGCAGGTCAGAGTGATTCAAATACAGTACATGCATGTTTGACTGAATCTGATCCTACTGCATCAATTCTTGATTTGTTTCAGCAGCAGTGAGTCATTTATTATTTTTAGACCATGACTTACTGCAGTTGAATACGTCAGAATCCATGACCCCTTTTTTCGTGACTGTGAACAGCGAGGGAGATCCGTCGTCATTATTTATCGATCATTAATAAAGTTATTAGTATAAGACATAAACTATATAGAATAGGTATCTTGTTTTAATTGCTGCAGTTATGTGCTGGTTATGAGCTCTTAAATCTGAATATGTGACAGTGTTACCAAGTGTCGCACTGACACAGGCCACGTAAACATGCAAATGGCAAAAAGGAGAACGGCGCCTTTGCATTAAACATAAGGTTTTGAAGAACGCCAGCTTACTGTATATCAATATCCCACCAATAATCATAATCAATATCACTTTGTCATTCAGATCTATTTATCTAAACCCTCCTCTCAGGAGAGTCCAACCAGACAGCAGTTTATCTCCCCAGTAGGCTCAACATTTAATTTCAGCACATCCCTTTGTATCCGGCCACACAATGTTCCATATTATTTCATTTAACACACAGCGAGCTAAGACTGCGCTTATTGCTTAAATTGACAAAACTACAGTGGGCTTGCTGAAATCCACCACAGCGAGGCAGGTAATCAGTATTAAGTCGAAAATTGTGTCATGATTTTCATGCTGTTATTAATTACCTCATCACATTGCATTTGGCTGGGAGAAAGCTCATGCCTGAACGTGTCCCAGTAACTTTGCTGAAGAGATTATTTATCATCATGGGTTGTAATTATACCTGCGGCTTGGCTGATTCAAATGGATTTGCCGCAGCGCTGATAGCATAAATGTTTGATGAGATGTTTTTACTGATGTGTGACTGGCTTTGCATTATAGCCAGAGAAAGCTTAACAGCTTTCCCTCCATGACAGTGCCTGGCCTCAGTCGTTGTTGATAAGATCAAGGCTTTTCACAATATACAAAATATCTCATTTGTCTGTTTAACAGCCTGACATTCAATCAAGCAGGACCAGTGGGTCTGTTGTGGGACTGAAAAGACAATGTCCGCCTGAGATTTGTCTCATGTCAGAGTCAATCATGTTGGACAAAACACCAATTTGCCGCCTTTATTCCTTGACCCTTGATTTGGATAAGTCAACAGAAGAGAGTAACAGAATCTTTAAATGGCGGGCAAGTGACGAGTGACTGTGACAAAACGCCACTGGGCCTCTTGCATGAGGAGATTTATCCTTAAATACACACTTTGGGTTTTTAGTTTAGGCCTTTCATTCATTAAGCCCTCAGCTCCCTGCTGTTCTTAAAACAGTTTGTCCTTAATAATGCTCAGAAATGATGTTTTTAATTTTTCTGTTTATTCGTTTTTTAGCAAACCTGAGTCATGAAATAGTTTTTATTTAGATGTAGGTGATAGTGGCTAAGTCTTTAACAGCTGGATAAATAGGCTTTTGGCCAAATAAAACTTTAAAATCTTTTAAACCGATTCTGTCTATAAATCTCACCAGAGTCCACAAACTTGGAGAATGGATCTCACACTCCTGATGGATTGTGTCCATGGGGCAGGGGAACAGAGCAGACTCCTGGACACCAAACTAACTTTTAAACAAATGGATCCATTGTAACGTTGCTGCATCCGGTGCATGGTTCAAATAGGTTGCACCAGTCAGCGTGGCATCTCCAATTACCTTTAAAAGCCAGGTTCACTTATACCTTAACAGATTTCTATTACAGTGGCAGGGTGTCAGGTAGCAATCATCTGTGTGCGAAACAAGCAGAATGTATGTTTATTGTGCACCCGCCCGTGTAGGTGCATATTACTATCGTGATGTGGCAGTGAAATGCTGTTCCACACCACTGGCTTTCTGATTGTTCCCCGTCCATCTTCCACTTCCTGCATGAGCCGTGAACACTGATTGGTGCAGAGCCTGGCAACAGTTTTCCAGGGTGGAGAACATCTTCCCCTGGTTTAGTTGGCCTTCGTTTGTTTATTAAACCTTGGAATCTGATCTCTAATAAAACTTTGATTAACCTAAATATATGTGCGATATATGTTGCTATCCAGGCAAAACACCAAAAATCATGATGATAATTTAAACTCAAATCTGTTATACTGGCAGTAAAATTAAAATTAGTGCTAGTGTTTCACAGGGCTTAATTAAATGAAAAATATATATATATTTCTGTCCATATCATGATACAGTCAGTGTCCTCGGGCCTTACAGGACAGTTTTGTTTGTTACCGCTTCTTTAAGAGGACCACAGTAACCCTGACATTATATCTATATGCTAATGTTGTCTTCCATGACCAGTTTATTGAAAGTGTCTGAGCCCTGTCTGAGCAACTCATGCATCAAAATCCCCAGTGACTCTCGCAGCTGGTCAAGCAGCAGCAATCCATTGGAAATGGATTGTCTGTACTACGCAGTACAGAGCCACTTCCACAAACAAATAGCTTTGCCTCCGCTCACGCGATAGATTAGAAGGCCATGCTGCTGAAGCAGCAAGCATGGATTAACCTGTGGACACAAAACCTGGCAGGGCACCTCGCAGTCCTCCCCAGATCCAACATCTCCGGGGCAGTGATCTGCTAAAGGCTGGACCTTTATGCTAGGGACTGACATAATGAGCGGGACTCCCACTCAAATATCCCACAGAGGACTGCTGGTTGTTTCTAATGTGAAACAAATTTTTCACCTAGCCTCTATTATCTGTTATGTTTTGATGACCTTCACCACATGTTTTACTGTTGATACCAGTCTAATCATGGCTCTAACCTTTTAAACAAAATCCAAATCTGTTTCTTAGCATAGCCAATTGCGATATTAACTGCATGTTTATTATTATGATCAAACTGAGAAAGATCATGTATTTGTGCCATTGGGTTGTTTTTTAGGGTCGGGACAAACAACCGATATGATTTGTTGGTAGCGTCTGACTGGAACCAACAAAGGAGGATTCAAACACGTATGGTCTTTACTGAGAAAAAGGGTCAGTACACAGAAATCAGCCGACAAATTCAAGCAAAGTTTTCCAAAGGAGTAATACAAAATACAAAGATCAGGTCTAATATCAGGAGAACACTAGGAAAGAAACTACTGATGTACTGTATACACTCTGACACTGCTCTGACAAAGAGGCACTGACAAAGGGCAGCACAATGACTTATAGGGGAATGGTAATGAGGGACAGGTGAAACCAATCAGGGCGGGGCAGGCGATCACACAGGTGAGAAACACAGAGTGACTGGAAGTAAAGCATCTGCTATGAGAGACAAGGGCGAGTAGCAAAATAAAACAGGAAACACTGTCAAGAAGTGAAAACAAGGAAAACGTGACCTTAATGCAGACGTCACGGTGTAACAGGGGGCACTTGCAGGTAGAAAATGCAGCAGCAGTAAGTCTGTATGGGCAAAGCTGAGGCAGAATGTTACTCAAATGGCAACTTCTCTTATCTTCCAATGATAAAATTGTATGCACTAATTGTACGCTTAAAATTATAATAATAATTTTATTTTTATTATTAAAATGCATTGTAAATAACCGTAGGGATTATGGTCAAACTACATGAGATCCATTCTGGAATTGCCATTGAATTCAATGCCTTTGGGGTGCGCCCATGGGGCCGGATCAAAAAGAAGAAAAATCACAATAAATGCCAAGCATGATTACAACCATTCAAAAGGTGCCCAAATGAATGAGTAGCACTGACAGGTGCACATAAAGCTCCAGAGTCTGGGCTCCCAGCGAGCAGCTTTCAATAGACAACGCTGTGACAGAGTCAGTCATCTACAGGCAAGTTGTCGGCATGGCACAGCTCACAGAGCCAGACAAAGTGAAACTGTCGCAGAGTGTTGGTTTGTCTCCAAGAGCAAATCACTGATATTGAAGAATATATTGCGAGAATAAATCAAAAATAAAAACACTATATGACACAGCACGTAATGTTTTCTCTCAGCCCTGTGATGCTGGATATGAGGGATATGATGCTGCGTCTTCATACTATGAATGACTTTTGCAACATCAGGATTTGTTTGAACAAGTTGTTTTGGCTAAAACCAGCTGTGAGTTGCATCATCATCATCATCATCATCGTCGTCGTTATCCCCTGACTGTAGACATGTGACCTCAGATGCATATCTCAAAGAAGCACTTCCTGCCGTCACATTAGAGAGGTTAGTGTGACATATGTGTTTAATAATTCAGTGTGGCTCATGAAAGATGTTATAAAATTTGAAATAGCCGTAATAGTATACAGGTTCCCCATTGCTGCTGTAATGTTTTGAAACATGCCACTAGCTGTTGTGCAACACTGAGAGCTGGATAAGTAGAGTAAAGATTATACAGTTATTTAAGCAGTTCTGTGGAGGATCATAAAAACAAATTATTAAATGGAGTGGGGCACGGTGGTTTGGTCTGCAAAGCATATCTGAGGAGGCCCATGAATATTACATATGATGTTCTGTGGCCCAGTTCTACCTTCGTACATTGCTCAGGGCACACACACCATGTTCTCTAGATAATGATGATGACCCTCATGGTCATTTATCTGGGACTGCATTAGCTGCAGATCTCAGGAATACATGCAAAACCATGTATTGTTAAGGTCATCCCATTTTGCTATCATAGAGTTTGATGAAGTGATCTTGATGTGGACATGCATGGAGGGGGTGTACCCATGTGTTTCAACTTGGATAAAAAGTGTTACTGACTTTGTTTCGTTAATGGAGAGTTAATGAAGTAAAAACTGTCATTTGTAACCCTTGGAGAAGTTGTATTAACTATGAGTCAGCTAATGCAGCATCCTATATATAGGAATGCAGCAAAGGTGGAGAGGTATTAGAGGTTCAGTCACAGCTGACACCTCATAAAGACAATATTCCCAGACCAGAGGCTCTGGCGCTATACTTAGAGCTGCATTATCAACATGTTTTATTAACAGTGGGTTGTATGCAGGCTCTGTAGGGAACCAGTGAAGTGCAGGGAGGAGTCCAACATGTTATGCCGGGACTGATTCTACAAAAGGTAAATTCATCAAGCTTGCACTTTGCATAACATTGACATACACAAGTAGATGGACACTGGTTAGAGGTGGGTTTAAAATGTCTTTTGTGTGGTATCATCACAACCCACCAAAAAATATTCTGTAAATAACCCCTGTGATGTAAACACATTGATGTTAATCGCAGAACATTTTGAATATTTCATGTTGTATCAACTGTTATGTAATTGACCCACTGCCACAAGCAGTAGAGGATATTACTGAGTGAATATAAAAGGTCCGGTAAGCTCATGCTCTCTCAATCTTTTTTTGTTGTTGTTGGTGTCAGACCATTTCAACCTGCAGTTTCCAGGTCCGGCTGCAGTTTATCAGACATTACACAGCTCCCTCTGGAGCCATAAAAAAGTTTCCTTTCCACTTTACTGAAAAGCAACAGCTTAATGACATTTGCTCCTCCGATCTCGGCTTGTTTCTAAAGGGGTAACAAGTACCTGCGCAGGTCTCAACTAATCTATGTTAAATGATGCAAAGCTCGCTGACGCACCCGTTGAGTGCACTTAGGACTCAAATACAAGCGCTGCATTTGACAGAGCATGTATTGCATACATAAGACAGGAGTTTGTAACAGAATTAATGCTGTTTATGTGGTAACATGCAGGTCATAAGTGACTCCACTCTGATGTTTTCTCCCTATAAAAACCTGTGGTTCCTGACATCAGGCATATTGTAACCGGGATGCGGATGACATCCTGTAGAATCGTTTTTTCCTTATACAAAATAAGCAGTTCAGGTAAACTCAAGGGAACCATTATTTCATTCTTTAAATGTTAACTATACTGTAAGATTGCGCTTCTATAGACAATATTGTTCAAGTTATTCCGAGGTCGTTATAATGTGGTCTTATTGAAAAGCTAGTCGTTCACCACAACTAGAGATGTTATGACCGTGAGACCTTGGGAAGCCAGATAACAAGAGATGAGACAGTTTGGTAGAAAGCATTATTATTGTGGCAGTCACATTAATGAACATTACTGAATGCAAAGGCAATTAATTACTGCTTGCATCATCACCCTGGAAAAAGTGTTTAATTATTTTTTGATGCACTCTGTTGCACTCTGTGAGCCTCGTGGAGTGTGCTCAGGCTGACAAAATGGATGCTGGCAGGGAACCAGCTAAACTGTGGTTTCACTGCCTAATGGCTATTGTACTGACAGGGCAGATGGTATTTCTTGAGAGTCGGAATGCACTGAGGTCTGCTGCAATGGAGGTGACACTGCTTCACTGTGACGTTTTCGTTTTTTTTCTCTCTCTCTCCCCTACTTCTTCTAATGATCAGTGTCTGGAACAGCTGAGCATCGCCTTACCAGAGCAGATATAAGTGAACATGTGGATGTGTCTTCCACCTCTCAGTCATCAGTAGTCGCAAAACACAAGGTGGAAGATGGGAATTTTAGAAATAATCAGGGCACTTGTCCAAATCACCTCTTCTTCCCGCAAGGCACAGAGATTAAATGCTTTATTTACTCAGTTGATTGGTCAGTTCTGTGCTGACAGAAATGTATTTTGCACCATGAAGGTCACCTATGTTAAACCTCTCTATGCTGCTATAATGATTATAATAATAATAATCATAACAGCAACAACAACAACCACAATACTACTACTACTACTACTACTACTACTGCTACTACTAATTCATTCATTCATTATCTACCGCTTAATCCTTTTCAGGGTTGCGGGGGCAGCTGGAGCCGATCCCAGCTGACATCGGGTGAGAGGGAGGGTACACCCTGGACAGGATAAAAATAAAAATAAAAATATAAAAAAAATAAAAAAATAAAAATAAATCTTAACAATAATAATAATAATAAACAATTATTTTGAACATTTTAATTATCCTTTTTTATCATCACAGTTAAATATACTGTTATTAGTATACAGCAAACAGGGTTTTGGTGCCTACAAAATACTAGAAACAGTCCATTATCTATAAAATGAGACCATTACTGTTATTACTACATGTACAACAAAACACCACCTGTGTGTCCTCAGTAGTATTTACAGATCCACTGGTGATCTAATTCACAGTGTATGTCACTTGGAGACCTTCATCCTAGCTGAACAACAGCAGCAGCTGTTTGAGCAGCCCTCTGGAGTTTGCAGTAATTGCAATGGGAGCAAAGGTGGAAGTCAGGTGACGGTGTTATTGTGTGACAGATCTGTGTAGGAAGGAGGTTGAGGTTGGAAGACGGGTCAGCATTGTATTTTCAATCTATTACTTCATTTACCAGGATTTCTTTATTCATGATACACGTGTCAAGTAATGTAGTAAACGAATGTCTGAGTAGTGATCCTAAGTAGCCGTGTTCTCCTCTGATCCCTCGTTTTCAAATAGTTCTTAGCTGTCACAAGCAGCACAGGTGACATCCACACAGTTATGGTGTGTACATTTGGTTACCTGCTGCAGCTAGATCCAGACACATCATGTCCATAAAGCGCAGCCACCTGTCCTCCTCCACACTTCCTAACTGGAAAGGGGAGGATGTGGACCTCACAAGCCTCGGGTCCTGCCTACAGTTATGGCCACTCAGCAGACAGAGGGCTTTTAGAAAGAGGGGCCTTGAAGAGACAGAAGCTGCATGTTTCAGACAGTGGTCAAATGAAGGGCAGACTAAATGGCCAGTCTGAGGTAAATAAAGACTTTTTTAAAAATGTGTATCATGTAAGGCTGCTGTAATGGACTCAGGGAGTGAAAATATAAGGCAGAATAGGTGCCCTTTAATCCGTCCATCCATAACCATGTGTTTGTTACTGTAGAAATTATGACAACACTCTTAACACTAATCTGAACCATGTTCTGTACTAAAACACAAAATGATAAGTATGAGCCAAGTGTGGTTACAGCTGTGAGAGTCAAGACCCTCAGCTGGAGGTATGTCATTAAATCCTAATCTTTTTTGGAGTAATTTCATCTAATTTCCCTGCACATAATTTAAGCTTTCTGAAGATATGTCATTATTCTAAGTTGTGAGAAGTTTCTTTGACCTGATGAGGTTGGAAATTAGAAAGAAAAAGAGATTTAATGACAGATTTTCTTTCTTGGAGGATATATTATTTTTCCTCTACATACTGTAATGTTATGTAATTATTCAGTTTGTGGGCACAAGGTGTAGAGCTGCAAAAAGTAAAAGTTTCCACAGTTATGCTGTGCTTATATGGCAAACAATCCTAAAGAAATAAATTGTCAGTAATTCATTATGCAGTCATGAGTGGCTTTCCTTAACTGTTTAATGGAATGGCTCACCACACATGTAAACATTAAATCCTTCTGTCAAATAATCCCATGGGAAATCCAGGAGACTCAGTATAATTCAACACTGTCATCAATCAATGAATGTATAGTTTACTACAAAACAAAGACACTGACCATGGTCACAGTGTTGTGAAGTCCTATTTCAAACTTTCACTCGGCTATGTCCCCATAGCAACAAAACAGGAAGTCCCTTTCTTATAGATCAGGTCTGATTATGCTGCATGAAATCTTAAATTATTAACTATTGACATTTATACAATAATTTTAACTTATACTGAGTCAAACCAACTTAATGCTTGTTCAGATGAATGTTTCATTATTTACTTACAGTGACCTTAAAGCCAGTTAGGATGGTGAATGACTTTCAGAAACACAGGCTGCTTCTTCACCTCTTCATCTCCCCTGTCATTCATCTGACCGAGATAACGCTCCAACACTGGGTCATTTATGTTCTCTCTACATTTAGCTACAAAGTGGAAGATTAAACGGGTTAGAAAATAGGTTTCCATGTTTCAAGTAGCTTATATATTTGAATAACCCAACGGGTTAGTGGGTGCTGTAATTGTCCATACACGCCACAGTGTCTGCACAGAGTGAGGGAACTTTCCTCTGTGCCATCCCCAAAGTCTCTCCTCCAATTTCCTGTCACCTCTCCACTGATTACTTTCAAAGTAAAGGCAATAAGAACACTGTGTGAATCGTGTTTGACAACAAACACCACTGATGCTCGGCTTCAGATGAGCATTTCATATTTTTTATATTATATTAATGTGTTGATTATTTTAATAATAGTCAACACTTTTTTTCAGAAATGACTTGTAGCCATTTCCTCACAGTGGAACAGTGCGAGTGATGAAATCAGTGTATTCTGAAGTGTTACTGGACGTAATTTGAGAAGTGATCGGCGCGCGCTGGAGAAGCACAGTGCGCTGTGAACCAGACGGCAGCTGGGACCACTGATCATCCTGCTGACTTCAGCCTCTTCCTTTAATATTAACACACTTTTGTTGATGGAAGAGAAAAGCGCCGGTCCCGCCAGGACGATCCCTGATTGGTCTCTGAATCAATTAGGCGCAAATCATAGACGCAATTTGCGGCCATTGCGACAAAGTGCAGAGTGTTTCCGGTCTGCTCAGGAGACTGATAACACCCCAGCAGAATCGCTCCTGTCTTAATGACTGTGGACACGCTGTGCTTGCCCTGAACTCGCCCCCCCCCCCCCCCCCCCCCCCCCCCCCCCCCCCCCCCCCCCAACACCTTTTTTTTTTTTTTTTTTTTTTTTTGTGCCCCCCCCCCCCCCCCACACCCCCCCCCCCCCCCCCCTCAGGAGACTGATAACACCCCAGCAGGATCGCTCCTGTCTTAATGACTGTGGATACGCTGTGCTTGCCCTGAACTTGCCCCCCCCCCCCCCCCCCCCCCCCCCCCCCCCCCCCCCCCCCCCCCCCCCCCCCCCCTCCTGTTTGCTCCCATCTCATGCTAAAACACTGTTTTATAACCTCTTGGTTTGACTGCGTAACCTCTCCACGCGTAAAACACGCCACGCACTTGCACAGTTTATGTTCCGATGACTGAGTTGCTTTGTGTGTTTAAAACAGCTGCCATTTAAAAAAAAAAATCAATAAACTCTCGCACAGACACTAACATGTGTTATGCATGTGTTTATATGAAGACACAAACCAACAATACGCAAAACTGTCACACAGACATTTTAATTGTAGCGATGCGGGTTTTTGTGAGGCTGGTGAAACGGGGCGGTGAAGGTGACAGCGCGGGGCTGAGGGGCTGAGGAATGGATTCGCAGAGGTGTGTGTGTGTGTGTGCGTGCGGATGCCACAGTGATCCACTAGACTGACGTGTCTCCGGCAGCGCAGACGGAGACTGCAGCCCGGCTAGTTCACAGACTCCAGTAGAGGCGAGCAGTCGACAGTCTCTCCTGCAGGGACACAGAGAGGAGGCTTACAAACCCAACTTCAGCTCCGACACCGCGACGGTTCTGCAGCATGTCCCCCCCTCGCCACTCTCCGTCTACACACACTCGCTCAGCAGCTGTTTGACTTTGCTGGTTTAAAGGCTCTTTCCCCCCTGTTTTGGTTTTTGGAAAGATTCGTCTTTTTCCTCCTTCGGCTGATGTAAAGAAACCCTGCTCTCATACTGGAATGATGTGGACCTCTCATGATACTGTTGGATTTGTGTTCTTAGCCGGATTTTGTGTGCAGTTCGGATTCTCTTTTGAAGGTAAGAGCCGCTTCTCCCGCAGCCCCTCGCTCTATGTGCGTGTCACGGTGTCGGGGGCTCGCTGCCCTGCATGGTGGAGGCAGCTCGGTCCGACAAAGTGTTAAAAGTGCGCAGTCTTTCTGGAAAAGCTGTTAGGAATGGGAACAGGGAACGGGTTTTAGTGAGGTGGATGGTGAAAAGCACGGTAAGAGAGGAAAAGAGAGCTGGTGATGGACATGGAGAAGGGGTTGGTGAGGAAAATGCAACTGGTGATTTTAAATCAAGTCGTTTGACGTGGTATGGAGGGAAGCAGGCGGCGGTTTTATTCCTGCGTTGTCGCTTATGTTAACGCAACACGTCGAGGCAACGGAAGAGAGAAGTTGTTTTAAAAAAGTCGTTTTGTAGGAGAAGTGGCCGAGAATCAGATGATTTCAGCACCACGGACAACGCAGCTAAATGCGACTGTCCATGGTCCTGAAAGCGACAGTCCGCAGCCTGTCAGCCTGACTTCCTATGAAATCACTATCAACCCGCCACTCTCATCGTATTATATTTAAAGCTGCATCACACACATGAAGCTACAAACCAGACGCCTGCAGTTTCATATACAGAATGTGAATAACGATTGGTGAAAGTTTGCGTGCACATTATGTCCCCGTGTCGTCGCCCCCGCTCTCCACTGGGCTATAACCTGTGTTTTAATCCAACCTCAAAACAAACTCTAACTGTGTTATATCTTGCACTCCCAGTCCTGTTTGATTAGTTTGTAATCAAGCCGTATTAACGGCTACAGCGTGACGCAACTATGCAATGAGCAGTAGAAAATGAATGTGGCCACACTGCGAGTGTGCGTTATGTAAATACACGATGAAGACGTGTGGGTATCTGTGGTACCAGGGGAACCCCGCCATCTCCTTCAATTAAAGCAAGAATGTGCCTTAATCACGCGCTCAGGTTCCGGTAACACGGCTGCTGTGGCGGAGTGAGCCGCTGCGGTCATGACTGACTGCAGCCACAAGCCGATCATTAAAGCGATAATACCCCCCCCCCCCCCCCCCCCCCCCCCCCCCCCCCCCCCCCCCACACACACACACACACGCATGCCTTCTCTCCCACCCCCACCCCCTCACTGGTTTCTCTCATTCGCAGGTCGCTTCACGGATCTGCCCTCCAACATGACGGTTAAAGAGGGACAGAACATAGAAATGGCGTGCGCGTTCCAGAGCGGGACCGCGTCAGTCTATTTGGAGATCCAGTGGTGGTTCGTGAAAGCACCGGAACCCACTGACAGCGAGGAGGACGTCAATGCTGAGGAGGTAAAAGGGATCTCTCTCTCTTTTTTCCCTACCCCCCCTCGCCCCCATCCAGAGCTGTGCCAGTTATGTTCAAGCACACCCACTCATGAACGGAAGAAGGGCATCCAACATGTTTCCGCGCTATTACGCACAAGCACCTTATGTCACCATCATCTCGCTTCAAAAGAAGCCCTGAAGAAAAATGTCAGGGCTCAAGGTAGAACGTTTTGGTTACCTATGTTCTTGCAAGTGGAAAAAAAAACGGATTAACCTTCAACAATATTCAGCTGCTGGAAAAAAAAAAAACTTCAGGCACAGTTACCTCATCCAAGTACATTTTCCTTTTATTGACCTGAGCGTTAACTGACTGTGAACACATGAAAATAAGATTCTCCCCTGCCCTGAGACAGAACGGTTTCTTATCAGAAATAATTCTTGAGGCTTTCATTTTCCATCCATGCGGATATGCAACTTTTCTCATGTCTGATTTGAGATTTTTAATTGCATGTCCGTTCTTTCCCTCAAACAGTTGAAAATAATCCCTCCACACACTGAACATAGAGCATTGATGAAAAAAAAGAAACAAAAACAGGACCATTAATCACCCCCTGCTGTGAAAAAAAAGGGCAAAAGAAAATATGGCTCTTTCTGGATATTAATTACACAATAAATGAAGTAAATGAGCCTGAGTATTCATTATTGGATAAAACATGGCTGAATCAGTATAGTCAAAGCATATTCTTGTAGACTGCCTCATTAAACAGTGCAATGGACGAGCTTTGGCATTTTGTTGCGTTACTGCTGTATATGACTGCCTCCCTCGCCCCAAATGATGATCCGCTGCTTAGTGGATAAAAGTGTTCACTGCATTTAAATGAATGGAAATGACTTACATATTGTATGGCAGGTAGCTGCATGTCAAGATCTGAAAGGGTTGGTGTATTGTTGTGACGGGCATCAAATGTTTTGCCTTCTATTTCTGCAACAAAGAGATGTGTGGATGTGTGTTTGTGTGAGGCGGAGCGTGGCTGGATATCCATATGGCTTTAATTATTGTTCCATTGTTGCTCCGCTCTCATAGTGGATCGGACAGGCTTTGATGTGGGTTTGATCCCACGTGACTTTTGGATGCTGGGCTGAAGTGGCCTATTGATGCAGACATTGCATTGTTGTTCATTTCTTATCACGGAAGGCTGTTTGAAATGAAAGCTGCTCTGTGTGTGTGTGTGTGTGTGTGTGTGCGTGTGTGTGTATGCACAGTTGTCCTGCAGTGCTGCAGTTTGAATGAGAACAGAGTCAAGACTGTGTGAGAGATGCTGCTCGAGAGCCAGCTGGTCCCCTGAAAATTTAGAGGAAGTGATCATGATGTCTTAGAAAGAAGAATGTGTATGCAAATATGAGCAGCTTGCTCATATTTGCATACACTGCAGGGTCTTTGAAAAGATGACACGGAGAGAGCAACACTGAGGAAACAGAACGGTTTCATGTTGAAATAGTGCAGAGTGAAGAGTCGGGTGAATGTGTATTTTATCTTGAACTTTCAATGACCCAGGATCGTTTCTAAACTTTACAAGTATTTTATTGTGAGCTTGTCAAAGAATGTTCGATAGAATCTGTTTTGTCTTTACAGATATATTGTTGACAGTTATTACAGATTTTCAGTCACAAACAAGGACAGGCTGTCAGAAAATAACCTCAGCTGCGCCATCCGTAGCAAGAGGAAAAAGATAAAAACTGATATACAAAGCACTAAGAGAAGTAGGAAATAGATAAATAATAAGTAACACTGGGAAAGGACACAATGGCAGCAGTGTTAGTTATTGCTGTAAGTTACAAATTGGCAGTTGTTTCATAAATCTCAGTTTAATTTCAGACATTTCATATCTGTCAGGGTACACTGAATATCATGCTGTCATAACAAGTAAATACCAATGTCGATGGCACTCATCAGATTTGACAACAATATAATACAAACAGATAGTTAGTGACATCAGTTTTGTAATTATAAAGTATTAAACATTTATACGTGGCTAAAAACTGCAATGCGATGTCTGGTCACCATTCTCAACATTGTTACATTGTCAAACAACATATCAGCAATGTGTGGTGGGAATTTTTTCACATTCAGCACAAATTTTTTATCGGAATTAAGGAATTTGAAAAGAAAGCCAAAGGTCAAGGTTACTGTGACACACACTTGTGCCCATAACTTAAAAATTCATACACTAAGTAATAAAATTTCCGATGACTCTTATAGATTGAAAGGATGAACTAAAGACCATTTTTTATCTAAAAGGTCAAAGTTCATCTTCATGGCGGCATCATAATATTCTGCATTATCCGTCTCTTGGCCATTAGTCTACACAATAACTCAGGAGTTATTGGCTATATTTCACTGAAGGCTGCAATGGTGACTTTAATTTCACCTTGGAAATGTAGTGTTTGTATAAGTAGCTTCCTCAAAGTAAACAATCATATTAAGAGAACTGTCCACTTTATAACTGTTTGTTCTGATAGGAAGAGGTTTGCTAGACAGAATTTTCAATTTTTCTTATTTCTAAATGTTTCTTTAAATTAGTTGGTAAACTAATGTTTTAGACAACAACATTAGAGCTTAACAAAGTCAAATTATATATATTTTACTAATACGTCCATGTATAATCAATGAATAAAAAAATGCTTAATACATTTTATGAAATTACTTTATTTCACTACATCTTTTCCCTGCGACTAGTTGGTAGAAGCATTGAAGAGTTAGGCAGTAACTCTAGTATTTTCGTGCAGTAACCAGGAAGTAGACTGCTGCGTAAGGAGTCGTTAACTGCAAATCATTTGAATTCATGAATCAGTTATTACTGTCCCACACTGAACAGCTTTCATCTTCAGCCTTTAATTCCAATCCAAACTTCAGTCTGAACTGAATGATTGAAGACATCACCAACAGATACAGACCTTCATCTTTTTTCATAAGAAGAATGTATTTTGTATTAATCTTTAAACCCTTTAATTAATGCTGAGTCGTGAAACTCGTGCTTTTTGGAATATTAGACTTAGACCCTTCGACTTTCTTGTACTGTACCTTTGTGTCATTTATTTTGTTTAATATATAAAAAACACACATAGGTACACGTATAAATACTTAGTAATGTAAAAAATATTTGATTTGATTGACAAAAAATAACACATTTTACAGGAAAAAAACACCATATCAAAGAAAGACACATATACCAAGCATTCATCATAGTGGAAGATAATTTGATTTGGACGGCAGAAACACTGTCATTGTCCAGTATTCTGTCAGCTGTTTCTGCTTGTTGTTTGTAGTGTAGTTTTCATACAATAACGTTTGCTTCACACAGACTTTGCATTGGTTTCAAACAGTAATATGGAAGAGGTCCATACAGTGGTGTTGAGCTGCTCTGGATGTTAATTACAGAAATATAAAAGAGAAAAATGTGTTGGTGGAGAAAGCTTCTGTTTGGTTACAGCATTCACAACAAGACGTAAATGACTTGAAATGACACAATGCCAGTTTATAATTACAGACAAACACAGGCAGATGGGAAAAAAGTCTGCACACCACTATGAGAAAAAGGAGCCATCTTGCTGACAGAATTTAGTACATTCGAGGTGTTGTAGATTCAAGTTGAAGAGCAAGGAAAAACAATGTGGAGGGGAGCGATGGTGAAACACAAGTGCGAGCTAAACATTTGCTGTTACGCAACATGAGCAGATTGCTGTGGCGGTGCTGGGTCAACAGTCTGTATGGTGTTTTGAGGCAAACTGAGGCAGTGTGGGCTTTGATTACAGATGATTTGGATGTCTGATTATTTCTTAACAAGTTCTGGTGTGTCTGAAAGAAAGAGCGTATCAGACTGGAACCAACCAACTCCGAAGCTGCACTCAAAAACACCAGGTCTTTACTGAGAAAAAGGGTCAGTACACGGAGTAAAACAGGAAACACTGACGAGACGTGAAAACAAGCAAAACTCGACTTGAACTGGGTGAGGACTCGAGTAAGAAGTTTGTCATACCAGTCCATCCTAAACTAGGATTGGCATTCTCAAAATGCCTGTACAATGTACTTACTAAATGTTATTTGTATTTATAAATACAGGGGGATACAGGGGTTGCGAGATACGTTGTTTTCGTGGTTACGACACATCTCCCGTGAGCTTCCTTGTTTCGGCTTAAGTGGTTTGCACCGTAAATATGTACAGACGCACGGGAACTAGTTGGTGAGCGCTCTCTCTGTCTCTCAGCGCGCCTGCCGGCTCTCCAACACCTCCACGGCACAGCTAGGCTACTCTGCCTTGTGTTTACTTCTGTAAAATGGACGGCTGGCGGGGGGTGGGGGGGGGCAGCGGCAGCTGGTAAGGAGATGCACACGGACACAGATGGGTTCGGGATTGTGGCAATACCGTAGGTTTATTCACAACACAGGGTCTACACGGTTGATATCAGAAATCTAAAGGAAATGCTCATTACACTCGCGATATCAAACCCTACGGTGACAAAAGGCAATTCACCACAGTAAACTCTTATTGTAGGGTGGTGTTATAGCGACATCTAGTGGCACAACTTATTATCTACATACAAATACATACATATGAATGTATGTTCCGACTA
>JAFBJQ010001389.1:91211-368377 GCA_016785345.1 Trinectes maculatus
GTTACGACACATTCTCTGGAACGGATCTCTGTCGTAACACGAGGACCCCCTGTATAGAATTACAAAACCACTGAGATTTTCAAAGAATATTTCTTCATTATAAAATGTGTATAGGGAAACAGTACTGATGGATAACCCTGCTGTATCCAAGGTCAAACAACAGTTTACCGCAACATGTACCCTCTTAATGAAAGTTCATATCATTACATACACTTTGGTCTTCACGCTCTGATCTCATTACTCTCCACAAGCACATAGGAAAACATCAAGTTCAGCACCACAGGCTTAACAGGTGACCACAGGTGGAAAGGTCTGACAAATAAACATTCATTTGTTAAAACATAGCTCATAGATACTGAATGAAAAATAAATCCCCACATTCTACATTGCAATGCTTTGTGGTAATTTCCATATTTTGTCACTAAACCTGAGTCATTAGTTTTGTACATTTCAGATTTTATTAAGGACAAGAGGGAAGGAAGTGCAGTACGAACTAAAAAACAAAGACAGAGTCAACAAAACATAGGAGTTTAGAGCAGGAAAATGTGTCAGTATATTGAAGGTGACTGCCTGCAATAGTTTGAAAGCGTATGCATTTTATTACTTGTGATCAGACAGAGCCGGCTCTGAAATGTAAAAGCAGTATCTTTTTATATGAATGTGTAACTGCCCTGACCACATCTGCCACATGGTTCCGGTTGACATTTATCTGTTCGTCACAGTTTTCTGTTCAATCGCATTGTTGTTGAAACGCTGCTAAGCAGCTGACTGGAAATCGGCTACCTGAGACCTGTAAATCACATACCGACGGACAACAAACAGCATCTGTTCAGCCGATCAAACCACCACATATCAGTCAAATCTCTGGGAACTCTTATAATATCACACATAAAAGTCAGAGGTGGAAACATAATGTTCTCTCTGTAGTGCGGGTAATAAATACACCCACAGTAAATAAGTATATCCCGAGGCTGTGATTTTCTGCTTGGACCTCCATCATAGATCCACAAAGCCCAGATGGAATAGAACACAGCCTCCTGGGTAATGGGGATAAGTGAAAGGTATGTCACACATGGTGGACAACGAGCCTCATTACCATGAATTTCAATTTGAAAACGCATGAGCGGATTCCCCTTTTGGGTTTAAACACTAAATCCCTCTTATTCAGAAGAGGTGGATTCGATTCTTCCCCGGGATTGATCTCTTTTTTTATCCAGCTAATCCCGCCACTGTTGTTTGCCATACGATCAATTTATTGAATAAATCTTTACATCCCTGTCCACCGGTAATTGTATTTGATTTGGGATTATGTCTGGATATAAGTGGGAAGGAAAAGCTTACATATATGTGTGACGGTAACTGTTTGGATCTGTGACCTTTTTTTTTTAATTATGTTTGTACTTAGTTACAGAATAAATACATGAAAAAAGTTGTTCAGAATCAATGTAATGCTTTCTGTGAAGGAATTTTCTTTGCATATCTGGAATGTAACAGAGGCTACACCTTAACAGTATGAATTCCAAAGCGGGATCATACAAGGGCACAACGAATCAGAGATGATGCTGCAGATGTGTGCTGTTTAAAAATTCATACTGCATTTCATTCCTCAAACACAGCCTGGAGTGCATGAGTGGCAGTGGTTGCTGCTGGATACAAATGGACTTACCTGACCTGGGGTACTTTGAAAGGTTGTGTGATGTTTCCATAAAAGTTGGATAAATGTAAAAAAAAAAAAAAAAAAGAAATGACGCAAGTTTATTTTTTATTTATTTATTTTTTTTTTTGGCTTTTTGCTTTGCTGGGCCCACAAGCAAAAGTAGGGATCATCTGAGCCCTGTGGTCAGAATACAAATGACCATTGTATAAAATATCCACACTGTTACACTTTGACCAAAATGCACTCAAGCCACAGTGAGCCTTACCTCTCCTAACAAGCCAGTTTATAAATCCAGTGGGTGGAACAGCATGGAAGCATAAAATCCATTGGCTGCCGTGCTCCCTGAGTGACCTTACTGTCTGCCTCCCCGCCCCTCCATCACTGCTTGACTGCAGCTTGGGCTGCCTCCGCCAACACCCTCACTCTCACAAATGCACCAGGAGTCAATATGATGCGCCACACACAGTCGTCCTAACGGCTCCCATAAGCTCCGTCGCCCTGCTATGCACACACACGTCTGTAATGATTGTAATAGCTGCCAAATGGTCGGCGGTGAAGATCAGTTCTCCACAGGAGCCTGCAGACTGTGTGTGAGCACGCGCTGACACAAGACACTTCATCACACCAGCATTTTTTTGTGTTGTGTGCAATGCTCAGTCAGTAGCCACTATAGTCATGAGGCATGGGAACGAGGCTTCCTTTGAAATCACTGAGTGGGTGTTGAACTACTGCACTGTGACACTGGTGCACTGTGACGCTGGTGCACCGTGACGCTGGTGCATTGTGACGCTGGTGCATTGTGACGCTGGTGCACTGTGACGCTGGTGCACTGGCCTCTTGTTTTTCTGCACCGCTGTCACATCCTCACATTTAGTCCAAAAAGACAACTTTTGTGTTCATTCTGTGAAATAATATGAAGGTGACCGTAGACACATGACCTTCTTCCAGCTTAACCTAAGTACAAGTATCACCCCTGGACAGGGAAGATATTTAAAGCATTTGTGTCCATAAATATTTGAAAATTAATAAATTATTAATAATAAACACTGTAACATTGAAAAATCACCATTGGTCTTGCATGAATAGGCCAAACCCACATACGCTTGTTTCACTGTGCAGCCCACTGGTTTATACCACAGACATATGACAGTAACAAATAAAACCAATCAAATATAAAATCGTTATTGGTTTTTAAATGAAAAATAATGTTGTTTTTTACTGTCTGCCTGAAGGAGAAAGAAAATGTTGTGTGAAAAGGGAGATTGAGCAGAAATGTCCCTTTAGCCTCTGAGCTTCTGAGTGTGCAGGCTGCTGTGTGTGTTTGATTGACAGCTGACAAGGACATGCTAATACATATTCACCAAACCAAGGGCAAACAGTGGATTTATTATCATTGGCACAGAGGAATAAAGGTCACACCAACAAAAACTGACACTGATTATTATTAACCAAATATATTATATATATTTAACCAAATTGTATATCTGTTCTCTAATAGTTGTAGTAGTAACGATGAAGGTGACCGCTTCAGCACAGGTTCAGTTGCACCAGAAGACGTTGTCCACCTTTGAGGAGTTAGCATGTGGAGGGGTGAACCAGCAGCCATTTGATTCTTCTTCTTGAGTATTTCTGGTACAGGACACTTTATGTGAGACTAAACCCCAAACTACAGTGTGTGTGTTTGTGTGTGTGTATGCTGACTGATGTGTTTCAGTCTGGACAATGATGGAGCTCTATCACACAGACGGATAGGACACTGCATCAGGCTTTGAATAAACACACACGACTTGTTGTAAGTAGGACACATTCAGTATTTTTGTCTTCTCGCTTGTCCTCAATCAGAAATAGATACGTTACAGTCAGACTTAGAAGTTAAACCGTGGAATAACTGAAATCAGGTCACAATCAGTTCCTAATTGACAAAGCCTGCATCGGAGAAAGGTTGCGTCAAGGGTTTGTCGTCGGAGGGCTTTTATCGCTCATGATGGCAACAGAGCGAGCGTCGTGGGAGATGATTGACTGTTCCACTGTCAGAGAGCATGACAGATGGAGCTGTGTCAGCCCATTTCACAATATCTAACCAAAAATAATGCAATAAAAAACACAGCTATTCTTCTCTCCATATTGATAAATCTGATTCCGATGCCTTTTTGGAAAATCAAAGTGCTGGAATGGCACTCTGCTCGTTCGTGCAATAGGAAAGTAGTGCATTTGGACATTTGAAGGTCAGTGAGAAGACTTTTTTTTCTTTTAAGACGCACTTTCTTGCAATTTCACAGCTGACATCATGTATTATTACACCAGTACTCAGCAGGCATTACCACATTATTAAGCGAGTTCTAAGCAGTCATTACTCATTTATTATAAGTACTCCACAGTCACTGCATTATTACACAAGCAGACTCAGTAGACACTGCTACAAGATAACACGACTACTCCGTAGCACTGGCCAGGAGCTGTGCTATGGAGTGGATGTGTTACTCTTTTATATATGTAGGATACATATGTTGCAGATTATCCCTTTAAGATCTATCGGTAGTTTGTAGACCTGGCAAGAAAAACAAACAAAAAGAGAAAATGGCTGTACCCATTCACCAGATTGTATTTTCGAGAGCAGCCACTTGCATAAGAATGAAAGAATGCAATCACTGGAAAAATAATGGAGTTCATAGGAATAGATGATGATTAATTTACTTGGTAAAAGCATATTTAATCAGTGAACGCATGAAAATCTTTGTGGCTTTTTTTTTTTTGCATTTCCTCATATTGTCAACTCAAACTCAGCTACAAAGCTAAAGTTTAGTGACTATATCCTGCAGGGAGACTGACAGGAAGGCGTATAAACATCTGCCATAGCACTGAAAAGCAGCTCTGTGGTATTTTGGGCTACAGTAAAAGGAAACAATACCTGTTGCAGCTGGTAATAAATAATGCTGCTTTATTATTTCTCCGATATCTGCAGGCCGTATCGCTTTCCTCCCCTGAATTCTCATTTCCAAAGAGCCAATAAAACTCTGATGTGAAACTTTAAATCGCTCCATTGTTGGATCCGGAGCAGCTTCACTGTGTTGGGGCCAATCATCTGCTGTGGAAGAAAGGGGATGACGGAGGGAGGGATGAAGGGAATGGCAGATGGAAAAAAACATATGGGAGGTATGATGCAGTGAGGACACAGGATACCTCTGGGGAAATATCTGGATGAGATTCATACGTGAATGCAAAGCGAAACCACATTCTCTGTCCCTGGTGTGTCTACACAGCTCTGTGTGCTGGCCAGGCTGAATCACCAAAGCAGCCTCACAGCCTGATATTAAAGTGAAGCAAGCTTTTCATGATTTTTTTCCTATAACTTATCATATACAGTGATAATATCAGAGGAAATGAGTCAGTTGTCCACGGGCTGTTATCATAGCCTACCGTGAGACACCATGGTGGGCAGGATGGTGCACTGTCAAAAAGAATCTGGCCTCCAAGGCTGCAATATGAAACGAAGACAAACTGAAAATAATAAGATAACTGAGCTGGTAAATAAAAGAGGGTTAGAGCCTCAGTCTCTTGGCTGAAAGTTTTATTTCTGACCCAGTCATCCACCACATCCTGCTTTGTATGCAGACTGGGTCTCCTTATATCATCCACCTGACGAACTAAATCATCTCAGGCAGAAAGCCTTTGGCAGTTGAAATACATTTCTTGAGCGAGAGAAAGAGTTGACAGTAACGTTACACAAGCAGCTAACACACAATATATATATATATATATATATATATATATATATATATATATATATCCTGTGTTTAGTGTGCTTGGAGAAATTACAAATCACCTGGAAGAAAATGTCAGTCCTTGCCGTGTCTAGCTTGTGGCGCACTTCTGCCACCTGTGGCCAAAATGAGTATTACAAAAATAGATTTGGTCGTTTGCAGTGGGTTCTCAGAGCTTTGGACTTCAACAGATCAATGAGCCAAAAGATGCTGAAACACAATTATTCACAATGATTGACAATTTTTACTAGATCATAGTATTATGATCTGGCCTTAATTTTAAATATCAAGACAATGACAGTCAGTGGGAAATCTATATATATAAACTATATAAACCTAACCCTATACTATACTATACTATACTATACTATAAGTAGAATGTTAAATTAAAAAGCTGTTCATGAGAAAAGGTGGAAACATATCAAAAAGGGAACAACAAGCAATATTTTTCTAAACCAAAAATATCAAGTCAACCTCAAATACAAATAATCTTTAGCTCCTAAGATCAACTATGAAACTATGGACACCTGCCAAAAGGGTCATTTCACAACAGGCATTCAAAATCAATGGGATCACATCAGTCACCGCTGTGCTCACATGACTCCACATTCACCGCAGCCAATATATATTTACCAGCAGCCGCCTCATAATCCACCCTAGTCCTTTTGGTGCTTTAATCAGCAGCTGATAATGACCAGTGATGGCAGGAAAAGGGCTTATATACCTCACCGTGGGACAGGAAATTAAACATGGATTAGGGAGATGGTTTATCTTTGCTGTTTGATAGTATGGACAGATTATAATATATTCATAATGATGGAGGTGTTAAGGCTTGCAGTGCCTTTAATACCATGGAAAACAGCTTATATATACACTACCTATTTTGTGCCTGTGTGCATGCACTAGCTTTATTCCATATCTTTCATTGCTGATATGGCAGTGAGGATAAGGATGAAAATAGGTCCTGCTGCCTTCTGCCTGATGTGATGCCTGTCTCCATTCAAACTATCAGCGCTTCCCTTTTACAGTGGGCAGTGGGTTATCGCCACTGTTTGTAAACCTCTGCTGAGAAATTCTGTGGACTGGTTTAAATGGACTGTCAATCTAGCCAGTGGTAAATCTCAACACACACCTGAATCGCGCGCACACACACGGCCCTTGTCTTCTTGATTGGACACCTCACACACTCGTTATTGTCCATGAAGCGTGGCATTATATTTGTTCCTTGTGCACGGAGGAGGGCAAAGAGTGTGGTCCCACAAGGAAAAGTCTCTTCGCTCGGTTTGATGACAGCCTTTGTAAACGCCTCGCAGTCGAGAAGGGGTGGTGGATCTCATATCAGCCGCTCCCTAACAACAGCTGCAGATAATTCAATCAGCAGCTCCTTTGCTGTCACTGCTCTTCTTGACCTCCCAGTTACAGAGTCACAAAAAGAGGAAAGTGAATGCGTTTGGTGTCACGACAGCAGCTGTCAGACTCCGAGACGTACTATTCAAATGGAATCAGAGGCCTCTACAAATGCCTACAGATGACGCCTTTCATGTCAGCTCTGCTGGAGTACTTCACTATTATTGGAAACGATGCCAAGTTGCACCCCATTTCTCTTCTCTTGCCAGTCTGTGCTGAGCCATCTGATGCACGGGCTGTAATTCTCTTTATTTGCATAAGTGAGTACCTCTCCCTCTCTCGGGTGATTCAATACATACTAAGATACATGATACACAATCAGATATAACATACTGTATACGACTGCAACATCATATTGTTACATATCATGTTATCATTTGAAGAAATATCATTTTAATATAATATCATTTTATACTTCCATTGGTAAACATGAGCAAATACAAGATGGGTGTTTAATGATGATGGTGGATGAATTTACAATGAAACCCTGCCAGTTGAGTATTGGTTATGACTGTTATCATAGATAGAGCAGTTTCTAGCTTTGGATGATGCCTTCAGACGGGAAGAGCTGGAGACAGGTATGAGTGCTATGCAGCTTTGAAGGTTCCAAGTTTGTTGGTAAACACCTGTTTCTCAAAATGACAACGAGCAATGTTAAGAAACTGGTAGGGTGTTGTACATGTATTACAGTTTTGAGAAAACCCATTCACTGCATGATAAAAAAAATCTTTTTTCTTTCAAGTTGTAACTGTTTCCATCAATTTATTACAAAACAGGGGAAACAGTTTAAGAATCCACCTACCCTTTCATCACTGTGCTGACACGGTCATTTTATTACATATCTGCAAACACTGTTTTTTTTTTTCAAAACTTGCGAGAAACCGGTGTTTAACTTTGCCAGGTAAAAACACGTCCTGTAACAGTAAATTGGTATGTTTTCACCCAGCTGTGTTCTTGAGGACGCTTTATGATTACAGCTCCGATAAGACAACCCGTCTCAGAGCGAAAAGACAGGTTGTCCATGGGAGGAGTCACTTGGAAATCGAAAGCCATATTTATTTTTTTTATCACATTTCCCAGAGAAGTTGGTTGGGGCGTGTCCGTGTAGCTGGATCTTTCACTGGCATGTTTGTAATTGTTAGATGTGACTTTAAACACTGTCTCCCTTTGTTTCCTAACATATCATCATCTGTCAGAAACATCAGACACAGGGCTGGCGTGGTAAATATACACACACACACACACACACACACACACCTACACACACACACCCACACACACACAGACACACACACACACAAACACCACTCTGTGTTTTCTAAAAGAACGACAGACAAGCAGCAAAGTCATTCGACTTTGCATTCACATCAACTATTATAACTTGTTTTAAGATATGCCAATTATGTGAGACAGGCATGTTAAGGTCTAAATGAGTATGTATTAACTTTGGAAATTGTACATAAAAATTAAGCACAGACACGTAAACAGCTCATACCTTCCATCCCATGGTGATGTCATGTTTGAGTACACGCTGGTTATAAAAACAAAAACGTCTCCAGGACAGCCCATAAACACCACATTGCAATGGGACCTTAAGGCGTTTTGTGTCTATCCTTCCAAGGATCCATTAGTTTCCCTTCCATTTACAGTCAACTGAGAAAATCTGCTTTAATATACACTGCCGCATTTTCATGGAATTATTTGTAATAGATCTTGAAGCTTGATGCTCCGGGGCCCTCGAGTAATTTCAAAGAACTCATTAAGCGAATGATTAATCTTAGCTCTGATGATTTTAATTAATATATTGATGTTTTTTTTATACCTGCTCAGTTGATATATAGACACTGGTTGTGATTATTATCTGTTCCTATTTGCACATATTTTATTGTGCTTTAGTTTATGATACAAGCCCAGCACACTCATAAAAGTAGGCCTTTGTTCCTCTGTGCTCTTTTGCAGCCAAATAATTCTTAAATTAAATTCGCGTCTGAATGGTGTGAAGATCAATCAGTTAACTCTTGATTCTTCATTGGGTTATGTAATCTATCACCGTGATCATTAAGTCCACGCTTTTTTATTTCACATTAACATTAATAACATTGTTGGTGATCGTTGGTGATCGTTGGTGATGCAATGCAGGCTATTTAATGAATATGTGCTTATAAAGTATAATCACAATGTAACATTGAAAAAAACATTATGCAAACGTAATGTCCGTGCGATCAATTATACAGATCCAAACATTTTCAAAAAATGTGATGTTGGTTTCTTTATATTAACTTAGTAGATGGATAAATAAATAGTAATAATATATGTACATTATATATACACAAAACACAGAGCTCAGAAAAAGAATCAATTTATAATTAATATGTTTTTTTTGCCATTTTCTTGACACTTGTAGTGCTGCATAGTGAAGCTTTAATGAGTGTAAACCCTAATTATTTGTATCCCATTCACGTACAAGGGGATGTGCATGCATACTCATGAGCATGCAACAATGTAACACACATCCCCTCTGACGGTCTCACACTTTTCCACTGATCAACAGATCAGTGGTTTTTTTCACCTCAAGAAAAAAAGCGATGCGCCAGGAAAGGCAAGGAACCCAGAATGATGGAATTCAAGTAATCTATGCAGATTGGAAAATACTAAGGGAAAGCAAGATGAGGGAAATGCTTTCAAAATATTTTGGCTCTGAGAATTCATAATACATTTGAGTGAGGAACTCTGCATGTTAATGTTTATGTTTCCGGTAACAATAATAACTTTAATTTATATAGCACCTTTCAAAACCTAGGTACCAAATGCTGCACATACATAACAGCAGAGCGAAGCAGTAAAAGACACAGAGGAGAAGTGTAAATTAGTAAAATATAACAAAAAGACAATAAAAATAAAATAAAAATGTATGATGATGAAAAACATTTAAGGTTTTTGCTTTACATTTTGTTTGGAATATTTATTATTATTTTTTTTCATTTTTAATCATGTTGTGTATTAGCTGCATTTTCTTCTATCTGTTCTGCTTTCTTTATATAGCGCAATGCAAAATCTCTCTATTGCATTAAAATCTACTTTCATAAGCATAATGTTGCTGAACAACATAACGTAATCAAATATTCTGCTCATTTTATCACCCCAGTCCCCCCACTGTGAGAATAAGCATGTCAAATATAATATACATAAATGATTTTATACCACATAAAAACCAGTCTCATTTCCCCCTATCTCATATTTTATGTAACTGTGAATAAAATCAACAAGTAGAACAAAAAAACAGCAAGAACAAAGGAGAGCTCGGTATGTTCTATTTGCCAAAGCCTTATTCTTGTTATCCTCCTGCATCTGTTTAATGAATAATATATATAAAATGACAGTGTTAATTTCAGATGGAAGATGGAAATGATAATGATTGAGCATGATGGTTCTTTTAATGAAGATCTTGATGAGTGGCTCATGCATAAAACTGAGACTGTTTGTTTTTGAGGTTATGAAATTCCAAGTTTCAGTTAGAGGGCAGGACGACTGTGGTAAACAGCACATGAGGAGAGAATTATTGCTTTTGTTTAATGGCAGTAGGTTATTGTCAGTGGACGGGCCCGGGATGATTTGTTTCAGCTTACAGGACTCTTGATCCATATTGCTTTCCCTGAGGAGTCACTTTTATTGGCTATTATGATTCATTTCTCTAATGGCTTCAGGTCCCCTCACCTATCTTCACTGAGATATAGATAATTACATAGCTGCCATATTTTAAATATGGACTACAATGTTCTTTATTTGGCAGAAAAAATTACTTTACCTATGTCAAACTTTTACCCCTATTTTTGAGGAAAGGCCTAAAACAGTGTGGTATAACTCAAATAAAATCGAGTTTGGCTGCTGAATCGCAGTAAATGGTGGAATAAATAAAAACATGGCAGGATAAAAATGCTGTGAAAGGTCTTTAACGATTTCAAATCATTACTTATCCCAAATAAAAGAAGCATCGTCGGTGACAGAATTATCTTCGGCTTTGTCTGGAAAAGTCTGAGACACAGTGAAGCTGCAACATATCTAGAAATAGCTGTCAAATTTGTAGAAAGAAAAAAAGAGACTCGTGTTCAAATATGTCAAGTCAGCGGTGCCTATAGATAGGAAAATGGTGCAAGGAAAATTGTTCATAACCTAGTTGTGACAACAAGATGATGTCATTATAGAAATATACCATGCAAACCATTTGGTTTATGTTTATGTTAGCTTGCTACCGTTTGCTTATTGCAGGACACAGACATCCCACCCCCCCCCCAACCATACTAATTTAGGCCTGAAATTCATGCCGTAATCAATTAATTATTAATTAATTATGTCTCTCTCTCATTCACACATGCACGTATGCATGCAGGCCCGCATGCACACAAACGCAAACACACATACTCCACTCCACTCCCCTACATACAGTATGTGCAAATAGAATAATGAATTTTAAGTAATATGGAATTTTTGACAAATATTGTTTTTAAAATGTATCTTCTTACAATTAGCCACGTTGTATTTATGTTTTTGTAGTATAAGAATTTTTTACATTGAAGAAAAAATTGCCTCGTACAAAATATTTTCACAAACCCCCTGCAGTACCAATGGCCTTATTGGCACTAAACACCAAACAGAGCTGAGGCCTATGTGAATCTTACTGGTTTTGAATTCAGCCATAAAGCAAAGTGTTGGAGGAAAAAAAATGACCCGATGACAAAAACACATCCAGCTGTGGCGGTGTTCATCTTTTTCCAATTAACAACAGCAGGGGGAGTAAAACAAATATATCATTATAAAACAATCACTCTGGCAAATGCTCAGCATGAGTCAATGTGAAGTTCAGGGCCATTTGTCACATCACTGTCTGTAAGGGTTGCTCCACTGAAGTGACACAGATAACGCCATTACAAATCATGCTGGAATATTTCCCATGTCAGACAGGATGAGACTGGAGCACAGCACTGACTGTGCCGTTATATTCCCAGGATAAATGGAGCAGTGAGTTCATTATATAGACACCTGTGTGGTAATATTGCTCATGTGTGGTGAAGGCAGGAGGCCGAACAACCTGCAACACTTGGACAAAAACCACAGAGAGACTGTGTGTGCATTGTGACTTAATCAGGCTGCATCCTCATCATGCATCAGCATTAGCTAGTTTTTCATCAAGAGGTATAAATATATGTACAACTAATGCCAGGAGGTGACAATAGAGTAGATTCTTTTTTTTCATTTTAAAGACATAAAAGTGGAAAATTAACAAAAGGATTTGTAGGAATTTTCATACATCATTTGTTAAAAAGACATTTTTAAAATAAATATGTTTATATTGCACATCTGCATAAAGTATATTGTTATAGCAGCTTATTATAAAGCAAAGATTTATTATGTCAAATTCCAACTTCTCTATAAAACTATCAGGTGCAAGAGGTGACCTGTGGGAGACACCTTCAATTTGAATAAATGAGTAAATAAATATGTCAAATGCAGACCATCTTGGCTCCTCCTTGTTCCCTTTTGTTATTTATGCACTGCTTTCGAATATAAAGGGAATTTTCAAGATACACAACAAAAATGCTCCTGAATTAGATGTCTGTGTCGTGCCTTTATGAAAACATGGATTCATTTTGTTTTGGCATTCCCACTCTGCAAGTCTCAGACCAACTCATCACCTGGGAGAGATTTTGGAGGATTATTTTGACACCTCTCACCACCACCATCATCAAAACGACAAATGAGGGCAGATCTGCCAGAGGAATGTAAACAGCCCTTCTGGAACAGTTTGCAAATGTGGAGAGTCTGATTCTTAACGTCATCCAACACCAGTTAAATTTGAATTTGTATACAAGCCAAGGTTTTAGAAATACTGAGAAAAATGTAATTTGCAAATTTGCTGGGTTGATCAATTTTTACGAAGCTGTTTTCCACAGGAATTCCCATATTAAAGCTTAAAATCATAAAATGTCATTCCCTATCAGATCAAATGAAAGCAGTAACATTTCCCTTTTCAACTTGAGTCTAAATGGTGTTTAAATAGCCCCCTCTACACTGTCAGAAATAAAATCCTTGTAAAAAAAAGACTCAAATCAGGTCTGGGTCACAAATGAGGCTAAAACGTTTCATCTCCTTCCAGGCTGCTGAAACCCCCAAATTCCCAGCGAATTTACCAAGGAACGTGACCTTAACGCCCTAAATGGTATCGAGCTTATTTTGGTCGGCTGAAACCATGCATCAAGTGTCCGCCTTCAAAATAGTAGAGGGGGGCGAGAATGTAATTTCCAAAGATTTATCCGAGATCAATTTCAGCTGTGAGCTGCGGCAGCAGTCGACGAAGCAAAGTATTACGTGTCAGAACGAACAAATGTAAGCAAAAATCATTTTCACCTGCGGTACCCTGAGAACCGGAGGAGCCCGAGCGCATTAAAAAAAAAAAGAAAAAAAAAAGTGGGGGTTGATAAAAGGCCTGTCAGTGATGATGTGCCAGTGACAGTGATGCGGCTGGGTTTAACAGCAGAGGACTGATGCAGACAGACGGGGAGACGGAACAGGCAGGTAACGATGGAGAAATTATTTCGGCTTGACAGACAGTAAGAACGTTCTCTGGCAGGAAGGAGAGGAGGAAAATGGCTGAAAGCGTGAAAGGTCGCCGCATAATGCGTGTGATAGTACAGCAGTGTACAGTATCTCCTCCACTGCAGATAGTTGAAGACAGATGAGGGAGGGAGGGCGTGTGCGTGTGCGCATGTGTGTGTGTGTGTGTGTGCATCAGACAGCAGGAAGAGAGAGAGAGAGAAGCAGAGAAATGGGACTCCACCAGGCATCCTATATCCAGGGATAATAGAGCTGTCACAGTGTTTTGACTCAGGGCATTGATTCTGCCTTTAATTGCTTTAGGCCTCCGCTGGCTGGATTGCAGTCCGAGGATATTAAATGTAATGTATTGTTGCACTAGAACAGTTATGACACTGATCGCACACTGATATGTACTCATGTGTTGTCAGTGCCAATAATCCTTTCATCGATTGGCGCTGCCTCCAAACAATTAAGGCGATTGATTAGGGGCATAACTCAGACAGAGCAGGGTTCTGTCTCCGTCCCGCACGGATATGTTATCGATTTCCTGCATCCCGCCACTCCTCACATTTCAATACACTTTTATTATTCCTCGACATTTTCAAAGAATCAGGATTAAGAATTTGATCGCCCTGACCTCAGAGTCCTTCCCATCTGAATAAAAGCATTCCCCTTTTGTTGCAGTTCAACTTTTTTTTTCTTTCTGGTTTGCCCCTTAATGTTACTGTTTGCCAAAGATCCACGAGTCCAACAGCCAGCAAATGACTCAGACAAACAATTTAGTGTGAAGCATCATCCAGTCTTTTCTAAAAGCAAAGCTGGACTGCACTCATACACCGTTTTTCTATTCTCAATGATCATTCAAACCACTTGATACAATGAGTCGCAGTCATCATTCACACTCAGGCAGCACACCTGTAAGGTAATCTGGGGTTCAGTGTGATTTGGACGAGACTGGAGGAGCCGAGTATCGAACCAACAACCCTCTGTAAGTGGCAACCCACTCTACTTCCTGAGTCACGGTCATTTTCAGCCATTTTTAATCGTCATCAACAAGCATGAGTTGCAAAATGTGTTCCATAAAGTACACACTTTACTCTGTGTTTGACTTGATTGTACGCATAAAAAAAAATTGTTGTGCGCAGAATAAAAAACGGTGTACGTCCCAATGAAGGAAAAAAAGCAGTTCACGCTGGCACTTTCCAGATGTACGCTCGTCAGGTCACAGCAGGATTGAACTGGGACAAAAAGAAATCAGCCAAGGCATTTTTGGCACAGGCTGCCTGACACAATTAGTCACCCACCATTACACCCAGAGGTTTAATTGGGTTTTGTAAGGGTGTGTGTGTGTGTGTGGGGGGGCTTGTTTGTGCAAGGTAAAAAACATTATTAGTTTAATAATCAATGCAGTTAACTACTTTACTGTTACTGTTTGTATGCGTTGTGATCACACAAAGTTAGCATCTTAACTTGGACAAACCTACTGCTGTGAGCAGTTCAGAAAGGACACTGACTGAGACAAAGATTCATTCATTAAGACTCAAGTAAAAGCTTTAAAAGCAAATGTGTATAGCATCATAAGCAGACATCAGGCGCAGTGAAACGTGTTCAGTAGCTTTGTACTGGTTTTTGATAAGTTAGAGGAAACACAATAATCATGCAGGTTAAGTTTTCAACCCACTAAATCCAACCCTATAAAACTGAAACATCAAAATGTGTCTCGGGGTCTGCTGAAGAGGATGTAAATGTTGTCACTTGCCAATACTAATATAATTGTATCGATCTCATATTCATTACATTTCTTTCTGTCAATAAGATAATAAATATGAATCACAATAAGGACAGCTGTGAGTAATTTGAGGGCTTATTTATTTATTTATTTATATTTTTTTCCTGTTGATGCAAAAAGTTTCCCCTGATTCAAGGCTTATACCTGTGTCGTGCGCTGAGCTGAAAATGATATTGATCTACTCATCTGACCCTTAGTAAGCTGGCAATCAATGTGTGTTTCCCAAAATGTCAAGCCATTTATTTGAACACTTGGCATTAGCCATATTGCACTTTAACAGGGGATGGGAGCTGCTGTTTTGATGGACTTTATTATCCATAATTCTAGAAGTTCATATGTTCTTCTTACATGAATGTACTTGAACTAGATGAACCTGCTGTGTGCTGGAGGGTCAGGACTCTACTATGGGACTGCATTGTAATTTCAAGTGTTGATATGTTACAATGTTATGTTACATGTTATATGTTACATCATTTTCTGTCTGTCCACTAGATCAATGGAAGTCCAATTTTCACTTTAGTTTTAATTCTGTTTATTATCTACATGCTGTTGAAAACAGCTCCTTAGTTTAATAGACATTATACTTTCCTCATCAGCTAATTAGAATGTTTGAGGTTTGATATTGACATTAAGGTCATTTGTTGCAAATAGCTCCCAAACGTTTTAAAGCCACCAGCCATTTATGCTCTCATGCTGAATTAAAGGGAAAATATATTATTTCATATCATTATTAAAGTCATTACTCGTATTGACAAGGCTGTTTGTGTTCTTAATTGATATAGTAAAACAGCAATAAGCAGTAACATCGTCATCTTCCGACGCCACATCTTTCTCTCTTCCATTAGTTCCCTGAGTAAAAAAAAAGTAAGTATTCAATTTTTTTTTAAATTTTTGATTTAATCAGGTATGAGGGTTGTTTGCCTGAAGCCAAGGTTAAACAGTATGACCAACTTGATCCTAAATGGTCTCATTAATTAGTTAATTAGCATTGAGTCTTCTGCATAGAGGCTTTAAAGCTCCTAGCCTTGTACTCTTATGGCGTACATAATGATGCAGGTCCGACAGGCTGCCATGTGGCTTTTTGCAGAATAAGGTACTTGGACAAAATTAAGAAGAGAAAAAAAACATTTCACAGGCAAACAGTTTATCTGAAAGGGCAGTAAAACATTACAGTTGAACATTTTTTGTAATATGTATTAGCATTTCAGAGCTTTTTAAAGCTACAATGCTGTGTAATTGCTCACTCTCGCGCTAAACGGTTTAGTGCTGCTTTCATCATGCTGCAGTGGATATTCGGGAGCTCATAATTGCTTCACACTGTTAGAGGCTAATTGTTGACTGTAGTTAACTAAGGTTAATGTAGCTTTCTAAATGGAGCCCCATATTGGTTGCTGCACATTGTTTACAGTGACGGTGTCTCCTGGAGAAAGATCACATTGAAGACAGAGTGTGACAGTCTTCTTCTTCTTCTGCGTCATAAATCTACAACACGGTTGTGTGTTCACTCCGGTTTAATTGTAGACTGAGGAAAGGTTGACTTTTGTATTCAGTTTGGATGGATGCTGTTTTTGAAGAAATGAAGGTGGTAACATCCAATTTTGGACAGAAGCAATATGTTCATGTTTATACATGTATCCCATCTGAATAGGCCTACAGAGAGCTGAGTGATCTGCAAATGCCAAAACTGAAAACCCAAAAACTTAAACTCAATGTCAGATTTATTACAAAGATTTTTGGAGAAACCTCACCTGTATTTCTCTTCAGTACCCAAAAGGACTAGTTTCCTCATTCGATTATAAAAACACAACAAACTTGCATATATGTCTATGGCCACTTGGGGCTATAGACATCTTTTGGATATCTCAGGTTGTGCATGGTAGTTGGTATGATATGTGAAATGGTAAATGTGACCCTAAATCTTTGCATTAGTTTTGTGTGATGTTTCGGGCAAGTCACTGTTTTTTTTAGCTTGACTTTGGTCTAAACCACTATCAAATACATGGTGATGAAGCTGACATTAGGTGACTATTCAGTCTTAGAATACAGGCCTATGTACCTGGCTAAAAGCTGCATAGAACAGTAGCGTTGGTTTGGAAGTAACAAGCAGCCTTTTCATTACTCACAGTCGTTTGATTTAATGTTAATATCAAAAAATCTCTTGATGGAACATTGATGTATTGTGACAGGCACTTGACTCGATGAGTCACGGTCACCTTGAAAACAACTTGACACAGACCCTGTTTTTGTTTTGCTTTTATTCTTTTTCCTGCTTTTTTCATTATGTTTGTTTTACTCTTCTGGCAGGGTGGGGGGGGGTTAAGTCATTTAAAGTGTGGCCTCCTCCTGCGACATTGCTTCATCACCGGAGACATCACATTCATTCCACTCCAACTCCTCGCACCTTAATTTAAATAGCCACTTAAATCTTGACTCATCCTGTGGGTTGCTGTTTGAATTACTGTCAGACAGAGGGCGAGAACAAAAAGACGAGGACTGCTGTCGGTGTGCAGTTGTCTAAAGCTTCGACAACAGTTGGATTAACATTTAGGCAATTTTCCGCAGCGTGCTCGAGATGATGAAGCAGCACCACTTTTGCATTCAGGGCCTGAAATTACACTCCCAGCACGGCTTTATTTAAGCATTATCCGAGGTTCCCACTTACATAACTCCAGATGAGATGCCACAACCCCAACATGTATGCTGCCATGGCGCTGCTGAAGCAGGGAATGTGAATGCCTGTGAATTACACAAACCACATGACATCGCTTATTGTGTCTTCGCAGAGCAAACTGAAAAACGATTCAACTCAGACAAAGGAGATAATGCAATCATGTTCTCCACACCTTGAGAATGAGTAGCGGTTAGCGTATAATAATTAAATACACCTACACTGCAGACATTCTATTGACAAGCATCTATCAGTCTCAGGTCTGTGGCAGTCTGATGTCCAGCACTCAATCTGAGGGAAGAGAAGAAAAAATCTTATATTTGTGTGGGTGGAGTTTGGTAGAGAGGAGGATGCGGCAGGAATTACTGATTCAATATCCTCAGGTGAAAGCAGACAGAGAAAGCACTCTATGTAAGTAAAGAAAGTCATTTCAAGCTGTCAATCAAAGGGAATCACTGACATCTGCTTGAAGATAGAGGTATCAATCACCCAGAGTGCGGCGGGGTTTATACCGCTAATGCAATGACATTAGACCCTAACTGAGGACTGGTTATTGAGGATCACTCTCAGCCCGCGCCTGCAGTCAGTGGTTCAGACCACGGCTACTCCTTGAATAGATATCTTACAGTGTAATCTGATCAGCCAGTTTTGCTTAATACAGAAAAGATATTCAGCTGGGTGCCTATTGTATCCAGGTTCACAATGTTTAACTTCCTAATGGATCTGGAAACCAACCACTTAGCCTACTGTATGTATTTTCATGTAGTTTGCCTGGTCCTAATGTATAATGGATTATCTGTCAAATTCAATTTGATTTGATGAAACACATTTTATGTTTTTACTTAAAAAATAATCAATGCAGAAATCAATCAGTTTCAAAAGTTTGAACACAGTCCCTCTATGAAATGGGGTGGCAAGACTAAATTATAATACAGAAAAAACAAAACAAAACAACTGACACAGAGAGTCCCAGACACCCAGGAGCTTTGAGGGCCCCTGAAGGTAAGGGGCATTGTGTCAGGGCCATGAAAAAACATTTGTTTTGTTTTGGATTTTTAGCTGCCAACATAAAATTTTAATTTGTTATAATATAGGTGAATGGGTTAACGTATTTCATGGAGGTGTGATTCACACTTGGTCATTGTTGACAGAGATAACTGAAAAAGAGTTGTATGTTTATCATGTTGATGTTAACAGTAATTTCTGTCAACCTTTTTAAAGTTTTGATTAATCCACTCTAATTAAAGGAATTTATGTATACTTTGTTACTTTAGTTGTGTTGAAGTAAAAATAATCCTTGATAAAAAAAAATAATTAGAAACACAAAATAAATAGGGGACAGGTATTTAATTTAAAAAAATAACCATTTAAAAATATAAATACAATTTACATGTATGTATTGTTTATTTGAAGGGCATTTGTATATTTGAAGCTTCTCTGTCTCCAATTTACCCGATTATGTTCTATATCTATGAGCTATAAACTTTGAGCTGATAGATATAAAACTGCAGCAAAAGATTTTATTTAGTTGAAGTTAATAGGAATGTTTCCCATTGACGGACAGTTAGGAGATCGAAGTTTATTTTTGTTGAGAGAGCACCTGATGGCTGCTAACAACATAACTGCGGTGTTTGTGTGGACAGTGAAAAGAAGGATGGACAATAGAACAGAAACCTCTGCACTCTAACGCGGCTTCTCTGTCCTCAGCAGATACCAGTATGAATTTTGCTTTTGTCTAATCACTTTGGCTGCCAGGGTTGTACACAGTTATTTTGTAATGGTGAAGTTATTTAAAATGAAAGGGAAGGTCACATTGCGATCCAACAAGGACAAACAGTCAGTGACAACTGTTGTGCGCTTGTGTGTCTGTGTGTGCGTCATGGATGGATGGATGGATGGATGGATGGATGGATGGATGGATGGATGGATAGATAGATAGATAGATAGATAGATAGATAGATAGATAGATAGATAGATAGATAGATAGATAGATAGATAGACTCAATCAGCTTATTGAGACTAACATATAATTTGTTATCATTAAAACAATTTGTAATGTCAATGAATGCAGGTAACACAAAAAATGATATTACAGAAAGTTTAGCATTGCCTGTGTGGGACATGTTAAGCATGTGTAGGACATGGATCACCCCTCCACTTCTTTTCATTTCATAATGTCTTCAGACATAGCCGAGCCTAGAGGGTGGGTAAACTAACTAGAAAGATGATCTAATATTGTGAAAAATAATGGACACAAAGAAATTACATAGTAATAACTTACTTGCTTAACTACTATACATTTCACTATATGCCCTCCACTATTTGTATATATTAGGTCTGTAATGAGTCAAAGTAGCAGGTGTGATGCCCATGAGAGATATTGTTCCACTGCCCATTAAATTCTGGTCATTACCCTCTGTTCTCACATATGGCCTCGAACATATAGGCTCTGCCAGCCTTTCATTACAGTAGCAGCTCATGGGTATTCTGCATTTAGCATGCAATGAAAACATTAAAAGATGGATCCCGTAGGGGCCATAAACATCCAGAGCAAATATCCTCATAATCAGCAATTAAATGTTGGAGTTACCTTGTCATGGATCAAAGTGCTGTTGACAACTAATTCTTCCAGAATGGGCAGAATGTCATCGGGAATATTGTCTGGAGACCAGAGACAAAAATACTTGACAGAGCCCATGATAATGTGGCCAGTCTTCGCCAGACTCAAATATTGAACAGACCAGCAATGTGTCGGTTGAAATTATATTCTTCAACATGTCTTTATAAGCCCCAAGACCACTCTACCACAATACTACGATGAATCAGTCCACTCAACGCCACACCATTAAACTGAAACCTTTCCTGTCATAACTACTTACATCTGCAATACAGTTTTTTTTTTTTTTTCAAAATTTATGTCCCTCCATCTGCCTCTCACACCATCCCACACCCCTGACATCCCCACCGGCTGCTGTGATTGTTTACCTCATAAAATTGATTAAGACACTAATGCCTGGCGAGCTGAAGAAGTTGTCCAAGGTTGCTACTCGGATTGAAACACTATCAATTATTCACTGGGAACAAGCAATCAAACTTTAGGATGACGCACATAGGATTTGTGGCTTTGGACTGAAGAGGCTCATAGCCTTTGAAAGCTGAAGTGAAGAACCATACCTAACCTGGCATTAATGCATGTGTCTCGACTGATATGATCACAAGTGGACAACTCGAAGTTTGGCTTCAAAATGTGTTTCTATGTGTGTCCCCAGTGTCCACTTGAGATCAGGGCTATCTGCTCTGTACATCACTGACTATGTCATCAGTGTGTGTGTATGTGTGTGTGTGTGTGTGTGTGAGAGAGAGAGTAATGTTTTCATGTAATACAACGCAGACATACTTCTCCAGTGATTTCATCCTTGCATGAGAAATCAGGCTCGGTTTTAGCCGTTTCAGTCATGAGGGAATGTGACATCTTAGTGAAATCTCTCTCCTTCCATGCTTCCACTTGTCTCTTTTAACTTTTAGAATTTTTTTTGATAATTATTTTATTACCTTCTGAAGTCAAGCATCTCCACTTCAAAGCTGATATGGATTAAAGACTCCCTCTCTCTCTCCCTCGCTCGGTCTCTGGCAAACTTTTTTATCTGCTTAAAGAGGTCTATTGCTTATAGAATCAAAGCACCACTGGAGCACAGCCTCACAGTCATGCAGCACGCACACACACACACACACGCACACACACACACACACACACACACACACCTTCTCTGGCTGTGGCTCAAAAGAGAAAAAGTGAAAAAGGTTCTACCCCCAAACCTCAGAGAAATTGTTAAATAATATTGATCCGAAGCATCGTTATTCATTTCCAGTGCGACGAACAAAAGCAGTTGTGTTTTTTTAAACACCTCAGATGCAACATGTCTCCGCACCCAGAACTCTCAGCTTGTCCAAACATTTATAGGACTCTCTCTATCATCCTGCGTTCATCTTGTGATAAAATTCACCACTGTTTTGAATCATAATTAAAACTGTGAATGAATATGGCATCCAAACAATGGCGGTATTTGACTAATGAACCAATTAATTTTTCTCCAACATGATAATATTTTACATTTACGTTATTATACTCATATGCATAAATAATAGCTACCACAAAGTGATTATTCAGCATGGATGTGAATGAATGTCTTGCCACGTAAACCCAAAATGACTGATGATTCAAATTTCATACAACTTGAACAGAACTGATGTAGATCACACCCAAACCGCAGCTATGCCTCCCTATGGTTCAATGACTTGTCCAAGACAAAACTAGCCAAGCTGGATTAGATCGTAAAAGGATGGTTCTCAGCATTAATGCTTAAGGGTTAATAGTGAACATTCAAGGTAAACATTTGCAAATGTGAACCTGAACATGCATGTTTGTGATATGCATTCAAAGATTCAAATTGAATATGTTTCAAGGGACTGGACATTAATGACAGCCCTGAAAAGGCAAGGCCCCTTCTTTAACGTCCGCATAGATTATAATGTATAATCTGCTGAAAAGTATAAAATCCATAGGGAAAATTAAAGAGTGGTACAACAAGGTAAAACGCAGTTGTACATATCAAGTCAAAATCAGCTTTTACAGAATGTACAAGACATAAAGAGAATTGAAATTGCGTGACTCTCCCGTGGTGCAGCAATACACAAAGGTATATATATTAATGAACTGTCAGTTTATCTTTTAAAGGATATGGACTGTGCAAGTGTTGTTGTACCAAACTACTGAATCAGACTTGATATAAAGCGTATGAATTCCCTGAGTTTGAAACTAAAGGCAAGAAATGTGCATGAATGATTCAGAAATCCACCCGAACTGATAGGGATGTCAGGAAACACTCTGGTTCTCAGTCAACAACAATGACAACAAAAAGAAAACGCTGATTGTCATTTAGTTGTTTCTGAATTCCAAATAAAACCATTCTTGCCAGTGATGAATAAACCAACAATCCGGTGTTTCTTTGATTGAATCCACTGTTGGAACAGTCAAAGATGTCCTGACCTCTGTGAAGCAGCCTTAACACTGGCCACTGATTCTGTAAAACACTGCAAAAGCACATCAGTGATTCATGAAACTGCAAATAGAAGAAATGGGACACAATAAAGCAGGAGGCCTGGCTGAATACAGACAATCTCAAGTTGTTGAAAATGACAGCTGCCAGGAAGCCTCCTCAGAGAACAGAGAGTATTAGTAACATGTGATGCTACCTCAGAGGCAGATATTTCCAATTTTTTGTGGGAAATGATAGATGATCCACCTTCCCTATCCCCTTGGTGTTCCTTTGCTATGAAGCAACACACATTAGACTGGGTGGTAAACAGGCTGTTCCTGTTAAATACCCTTTTTATGTGTTGGAAATACAAAGTTTGGTTGGCTTTTAAAAACCAACCATTCATCCTCTATTCTTACTGGTGTCAGAGGTAGAACAGCATATATCAGGGACTGTGCTAATGCAACAGGACCCGGAAGGCACACTGTTTTGATTGGTGGCTTTGATGAGGTGTTAAGGGGTCTTGCTTGTCTGACACAACACGGTTGGGTTATACAGTTCAAAAGAAGCACAAATTAGACTTAGAGACAAAAGGTTCTTCAGACATAGATTTCTTTTTCTTTAGTCGCGACCACACAGATAATAATCTAGATCTGGAATAGTCTGGTTTGTAAGATTTGGTGTCAATGTGGTTAGTAGTAGTAGTGTGGTTAGTGCTCGAACCTCCGCAAGAAATCATCAGGTTTGAATTCCAGTTCAACTTGGAATCTTTCTGTATAGAGTTTGCATGTTGTGCCTGTGTCTTTGTGGGTTTTCTCCAGATTCCTCCCACAGTCTAAACACATACATACTGCATTTAGGTTAATTGGAGATGCTAATCTTACCATCAGTTTGTACCCTCAGGACTCTGCCTCTCATCCAAAAGTCACCTGCAAAATGCCCTAGCACCACCGTCAAAAGATTAGTGGTGCATAATGGCTGGATGGATGATAGTGCAGTTTGTAGCCAACATGAACAACTGCCTTAGTTGGTTCAAGTTTAAAAGACACAAGAGCTGATGGTGAACCATGAATATGAATACAAACCATAGAGTGTTTCTGTAGGAGTGCCTCCAATTCTTAAAGGTGTCTCAGGTTGGCTGGCTTAGAAATATATTCTGTATCAGTGGCTGCCAAACTTCTACTCTTTGTCTCTGCTGACACATATGCTCCTGATTGTCATTCAGCGTCTCAATTGTGTGGCTGCATTATTGCATAATTGAGATCTCGTTATTTCATAGAATTTTTTCATGTACTGTTCCCATTCTTGTACAATTTTTATCCGTCTCTCACCATTACCGGAAGCAGTCTACAGTGTAGTGCTTAGAACGCACTCTTCTTCCAGACTCCTGATTCAAATGTTTTCCATACGCCTCAGTGCGTTTGGACCATTTGTCCTAATATCATCATTAATAAAGTCTAAACCTTGTAGTCTGATTTCATTTCATATTCCTGACAAACTATGTCACAAGAAGGCGTGATTGGATCCCCCAACAGAAAGTGTAGCTCATCTGGCAGGTAGAAGGCCTGACCTGAAACTGTAATAGGCTAAACACTAATGTAAGAGTGACCTGCCAGAATTACAAAGTGGAACTTGAAATCAAAAGAGCCTTCCATTAATTTAGCAGCAGTAGTTTCTCCTGTTTGTCCAAATTAAATGCTATTCTCTGTGGAATCACTGATGGAAACGCCTGTCTGAATGAAGAGAGAACTCTAAATCTAAAGATGATTCCTTAAGTGCAGTGAGTAATGCATCGTCCAGACAGAGTTGGACACATCGCAGTCTAATGTGGCTTTTGAGGCTTTCAGCTCAGGTTTATCACGTGGTTGTTAGTTGAGGCTGCCAGTGTACAGAATGGCCCAGGTGAGCTTTAAAAACTCAACCAAAGATGTCACAACTCTGCGTTCTCAAATGTCACCTCTCAGTTCTCATTAGGTAGTCGCATTGTGAGTAGTCAGTACTTTGTCATTCAGCGTGAAATGACATTTCACTTTGTGTCTCTCATTTCATTCAGTATGCTTCTGAGGCCGCTTTTGCCCCTGTCCCCTCATTTGCAGCCATGCCATTTCACCTTTTGTCTCCCTGGGAACCGATTAGCCAGCAAGGACAAAAATTAAACTGCCAAATCAATTAAGGATCCTCAAAGGTGCAAATTCATTTTCATGCTTGTTCATCATGCTCTTTTGTATGAGTGTATGTTTCTGTTCTTGGATTAATGGTTGCCCTTCTGTAATGTGCCAACCTGCATTGTGCTGACATGTAAAAGATATTCAGAATTTGAAGGTCAGAATTTGGGGTTTGGAAAAAGAACAGACACTACTCAAGGTGGGTATAAGAATTGTATAACTTTCAATTCAAATGGCAGTAAAATTAATGGGATTTATTGCTGTGTGCCAAGACAAACAACTGCTAATTTATAACACAATTCACAATAAAAACAAAACAGACATTGTTCTACATTGTAGGAGCCATATTGACTGAGTTGATATGTTTCCTTTGAAGATGACAATGTTCCTGTAAAACACAGCATACACAGTACAATTTTTGGCCCATTTTGAGCCGATTTTTCACTCAAGTGACTATTTTTGTGATTGGGCCGAGTTTTGATTTAATCGTGCGTTGTTCATCATATAGTATACATGGCGTAACGAGAAGCTCCTCATGTCCAACTCCAGATTGGTTGCAAGAAAATTAAATTTGTTTGAAATAGTGGTTGCCCCTCGTAAGGGTATCTCACTGTTGAAGCAGGGTCAAGGTGGGCACTGACTTTTAACCTTTTATTTTTGCAGCCAAAAACAATCACTTTTATCTTGTCTGTGTTGAGCTGGAAAAGTTCAGGCACATCCACTTCTTTATTCAATTAATACTCAGTGAACATAAGGGAGTGTAGTCATGTGATGACACTGAAATATAAAGTTGTGTGTCATCTGCATAGCTGTGATAAAAGATGTTATAGTTTTCTATAATCTGAGCCAGGGGCAACATGTAGATGTTGAATAAAAGTGGTCCGAGGATGGACCCTCGAGGAAGCCCGCATGTCATCATTTTTCTCTCAGGCTCATAATTACCAACTTGGACAAAGTAGTCCCTATCTTGTAGGTAGGATTTGAACCAGGTTAACACAGTGCCAGTAAGTCCCACTCCAGTCTGTAAAGCAGTATGTTGTGGTCAGCTGTATCAAATGCAGCACTGAGATGCAGTAATACCAAGACAGAGGTTTTGGATGCATCATTGTTCAGATGTATGTCATTTAAGACTTGAATAAGTGCTGCTCAGTGCTGTGGTGTGCTCGAAATGTGCTCAATGCTTTTTCCCCAGAAATTGAAGGTTTGATATGGGCCTGTAAATAGTTATTGCTGAAGCATTGAGATTAGATTTTTTTTAAAAAAGAGGTTTAATTACTGCAGTTTTCAACAACTGTGGAAACTGCCCTGACTGAAGAGAATTATTTACTATCTGCAATACATCTGAAGCTATGCAGTTCAAAACATTTTTAAAGAAATTCATGGGCAGATTATCAAGGCAGCAAGTTGTGGACTTTAGCTGTTTAACAGTTTCTGTGAGTGCTTTATAATCTAGAAGGTTAAAATTTACTGGTGGACAAGAAGGTACAACTGACATTATCAGCTACTGATTATTTGTTTTCTCTTCAATATTTTATCTGTGAAAAAAGATGCAAAGTCATTGCAGGACAATGTGGGACTGACGCTGCTGAAAAAAACAGATTCAGGGTTCAAAAACCAAACCATATGAACAGACATGAAAGGAAAGGCTGTACAAAAGTGGTGGTAATTAAATTGTAAATTAAATCGTAATTGTCTGATGTGAAAAGTTGATAAATTGGAATGAACAAACAATCAGCCGCTATGTACATTTTTTTTCAAATGTTAGATAGTTTTTAGTTATAATTAAGTTTCATTATGTGATAATTGGAACTGACAGAAAGAAAACACCTTTGTTCTTCCCACTCAAAAACACCACAACACATATCACATATCACATATCACATCACAAATGTTTCTCGTGCTTATGGATGAGGTCAGGTTGGACACATGGGTGAGCAAAGTGCATGACTTATTTATTGACAACATTGACAACAATTTCCCCAGTCTCACAAAGTTTTTCTTCCTTAACTTAAACTCTCATTAATATTATAAATTCAATCATGTCTAGCATTTAAGCATGCCTCCCACACATCGATCCAAAAATATATCAACTGCAGTCACATGGATTGTCATGAAATTGAAATGATTCTACTGTGAAAAAAGCTGCAAAGTCATTGCATGATCTTTTTGGACAGCAGGTCAGGTGCGACTGATGCTGCTGAAAAAAACAGATTCATTGAGTTCAAAAAACAAGGAAGGTAAAACAGAGAATATGGCTGGAACGCTTGCAACAAAGGCAAAGACAAACTGACACAGAAGGCAAGGAGCACACAGACTAAATGCACTACACAACGAGACACGGCTGCAACACATTAGGGCAGGGCAGGTAATTAAAAAAACTTGACAGGAAGTGATCTAGAGTAAGAGAAGACAAGACATAAATAAAACAGGAAATGCTGAACTGAAGAGGGAAAAACACAACCATATGAACAGACATGACAAGAAGGCTGCACAAAAGTGGTGGTAATGAAATTATAAATTAAATTGTAATTGTTTGACGTGAAAATTTGATAAATTGGAATGAACAAACATTGCCGCTAGATTATTTTTTTTTCAAATGTTGTAAAGTTACACATATCACATCACAAATGCTTATGGATGAGATCAGGTTGAATACATGGGTCAGCAAAGTGCATGACTGACATATGATTTCTTAGTTATTACTTTTGACATTGACAACAATTTTCCCAATCTCACAAAGTTTTCTTCCTTAACTTAAACCCACATTATTATTACAAATTCCATCATGTCTAGCATTTCAGCATGCCTCCCACACATCAGTCCAAAAATATATCAACAGCAGTCACATGGACTGTCATGAAATTGAAATGATTCTACTGACTTTGTTGAGTTTTTCTGGTACGTGTTGATACCCAGAGATATTTGATGATTAACATCTTTAGTACACAAAGTGGTATCACATGGAGTAAACCTTAAGAACAACTGTTCTAACCATTAGTTGGCCTCATTAAGACATTAAGACATCAGTCTTCAGGGATGTAATTATGTCGTCAAACTCCAGTATCCCTGTTAGAATTATACGTGGTGACATACAGTTGTGATGACCTGCCAGCACAGATGGCGTTGTTATGGAACAGTGCACTACAGTGAAACTCAGTACTGCCATAAATGTTCTCACGATTAAAGCAGTAACCACATAATGCTGACTAGACCACAGTAAAAATTTGTCCTATCTTCTATTATTTGTATGACAAACATTTGGCAACACATCCTGTTTCAGGTGTAAAGACAGTGGGGAGTCAGGTGAGGTGGGCGCAGAATGCTGTGAGTGTAAGTGTGGGATGGAGGATGCTTCCTAGGTGTTAGTAATGGCTGACTGCTCCTCATACAGCGTGGTCTCTTCAGATTTTATGTGCACAAAATTGGCTTTCTGTTTGAGCAGGATTTGTGGAGTGTCTTCATTTTCACGTCAGCTTTTGGCTAGTTTCATTACTGACTATCATGTTCATCGCTGGGTGGGACTCTAACCGAGAGTGAGTCACTGCTGGCTTTCTTTGGATTAAGACCGGAATATTTGTATCACTGTGAGAGGTACTTAAGTATGTCACGTCATGCCGGGCTTCACATCCAATTAATATCGCATCACACGTACGGATCATGGAGTCAGTGAGATAATGTGGTGTGTTGTTCTTCAGTTTCAAAGACTTTCATTGAGTAAGTTTGGTTTTGTGCGATTGCGTGTGATTTTTTTTTTTAAATATTGTTTTTCTTCTTTGCACTTGTTCATGACACATTTAGGACTCCCAACAGATATGGGCTATTAACCTTTCTCCTCTCCATTTTATTATTTTATTTTGATCCAAACCAGTCTGCTTCCCTCCATTAGTGTTTTATTGATGCACTTTTGATGTGTGACTGCATTTTACAGTCAATAGCAAAGAAAATCAGGTCACGTTGGGGAGAACGAGAAGGATGATGCAACACTGGTCCCCATCTGGAGCCAGATGTTGGAGTCACAGGTGGTCATATGGTCTCTGCCTAATACCGCCTGACCCCATTGATACATCCTTCTAGCCACAACTTTAATACTTGTTGTCTGATTGGTGTGAATCTCAAACTCGTCCTTTTTTTATTGTGCTGACTTCACTGCTGTTTGTGATGTGGAACAGATCTAAAAATAGAATGACGCAAGAATGCAATTCCAGACGAGGCAATATGCAGTTCTTATCACAACACACAGATTACATTTTTCTCTTGGGAACAAATGGCAAGTGCACAAATACCGCTGCTTAATTGCAATACCATGTAATTACCTCACCACATCATAGCATAGACCGGCAGTTTTGGGAAAATTATTATAATTAAATACACAGTAATAACATTTTATAAACTTTTAAAAATTCAGATGAAGAAAATTGTACGATGAAAAAGCCTGTATGAGTCTGAATTTTTTAAAAAAGCTATTTGTTTAAACACAAGCTGAAAAGAGGACAAAGTCTCAGATTTTATCAGAACCATTTTGCACATTGACGGATGCATCATTATTCGGATGCATCCTCATTCCAATGTTAATGTGACCGCAGAGTGTTCTGCATTGAGCTCTCTGATGAAAGAGATGTGGTTAATGTGACCTTCATGGCGATTTTAGTCTTAGTCCAGAGAATCAGCTTCTACCTCTTGACAGCTGTGCTTTGAGACCATCTCACATTTCAACAAGAGCATTGCAGTGGACTGTAATTCCTCTTACACTGGATTGTCAAAAGATCATTTCCCCCTCACTGGATAAAGTAATGGAGTAATTGTACACAATTCAAGTACTTTCATGTTTTCTACACGCACAATTGCAGGCTTTACATGTAATTAACATTGCTCTTGTCATAAACCAGTGGACTGTGAAGGGGATTAGTGTTTGCCTGTGAATGGGACCCCTGTCAGCTGTGGAATGTAATTAGGGTTAACAACCAAGCTTAGACCCAAAACATCTTCAAGCGGAGTCAGTGAGCATTGTAATTAGGAAGCACTTTGTGCTTTATGTACTCTTACTTTACTCCCACTATGACCTCACTGTTTCAGAGGAGGGGGGCAATGCAACGGAGGGCTACAGCTGGGATGGAATTTTGATTTGAAATATATGCAAGATTCACAACTCATTATCGGATATGATTAAGTTGTCCTGGCTGTAATGGATCTTGATGGCACCAAACACATCAATCATGGCTGGATACTCGTCATTGACTATCAATACACTGCCAATTTGTAGGTACCTTACACATGCAGCGGTTACTCACAGTTTTCCCTCCCTATGGGCGTTGTTATTACGTATTTTACACGATGAATGAGCATATGTCAAGCTGAGTAAACAAACAAGTGGCAGTTGTGTTTAGGTGCGATGGCAGCAGTTATAAAGAGAGCTGCTGCGGTTTTGAGATGAGAACACAACTGTAAACAGAGCATTGGATTTCCCATGGGTTATTTCTTAGCTTATTTAGAAGGTAAGGAATGTTCAGTTTAAGATCATCTAATGCATTTAATGCAATCCTTCACAGAATTAGGAGCAGAGATAGTATTTTCTTTGATACTTTACTTGCAATGGAAAAATCTTACTGTGGAACTGAAATGAAATTTGGCATTTTAATATATGTTTGGATTATGCGATTATATACGTTTATTTCTTTATGTAGTTAGTTTGTCCTCTCTGTAACCCATCTTGTCTTGAATGAAGCAGTAACATCAGCAATGGATCTCTGAGGCACAAACGGTCACGCAGAGTCTGACAACAGCCTGCCACCCAGATCAGATAAACAAACCCCATGACCCTGCTAAACGCTTGTCGGCTAACTTAACAGGCAGGAACACACATTTTGTCCTGCACCTTAACTCACTGTGTGAGCAACCAAACGAACATTCAGTGGGAAACAGTGTCCTGCCAACGACAGTTTGCATGCTCGGAAACGAATCAGCAGCTCAGCGGCAGCACATTAAACAGCAGGTTAACATACCTGCAAATATCACATGGGTCCAGACAAATGCTTTTCCGTACGACTAACTCACATAATGTCTCTCCCATTCCCATACAGGCTACAAAAATGGCATGACTGAATGGGATTCCAGTGGAGCTTTATTGGCTTTTCAACCATTTGACAGAGCGATCTTGTTGTGTTTAACTCAGCTTAATGGTGCCATCTGTAGCACTTTGTTACAAGAATTTGTGGGTTCTTCACAATCTAATCCTATTTTTTGATGCCTAAGGGTTTTATGCAGTAAAAATGTAATTTAATCATTACTCAAATTTGACATTTAAAAGATGATGCAAGAATCCATAATTGGTTTTTCATACATCCTGCTTGTCATCTGTTAGTCATTTCTGCATCAATGTAATTGAGAAGACTATTGTTTATCCTCTCTAATGGCGTCTGTCTATTCATTATAATCATCAAATTAAGCAACCACGTCTATTCATTTCAGCATCAGTGCAGCCTTTTGCAGTCGCATGCATTCCACTCCATCAACTCAGGTAAAGAAAAACAATCCACGCTGTTTCTCGTAATAGTTTGATGGTGTTGCTTGAAGCCTCAGAGGTAAGCCGCCACCACTTTCATCTTATGTGTGTAGAGAAATAAAGTCTTCAAATTATAGTGTTAAAATAAAGTCTGGATTATTTCCTGCTACTGCAGGAAGAGAAATTGTTACCTCGGCGCATCAGTTAAAACAGAAAAGTTGACTGAAACATGTTTTTTTTTTCACAGTTGTAGGTTAATTAATCAGAGTTGTGAATGTGAGTGTGACTGGTTGTTTGTCTCCTTTGTATGTCGCCCCGTGATTGGCTGATGATGACGACCACCCAACACTGAGAGGATAAGCTACTGATAATTGAAGGATGAAAGAATCGTAGAAAAATATTCAGAGGTGATTCATCATTCAGTCTCTTTGGAGCAAAAGTTTGAAGACTATAGATCTGATTATCAGCCTCATGCTATTTGAGTAATCCGTTATAGTTACCCCTGGGTGGGAGGGTGACCTTTTTGATGCCACAGAAAGGTAATGATGAGCTGTCAGAGTGAGCATCAATCTCGATTGTTCCTGCATATTATTCTTTTGAGCTTACTGACATTTACGTTCTGGTGGTTTTCAGATAGATCGTTTGTGCGGAACCTCAAGTACTGATGCTGTTTATCTGAAATGATTTATCCATGTGGGATAAGAGAAGCGATTGTTTTTCTCTGTATTATTGCTACTGCTGCAGCGGTAGCTGCCCCAGTACAGGTCTATCTGTGTTATGTAACTTCAATCTTTCTGTGTGTGAAAAAAGTCATTTCAATTTACTCAAAGAAGATTCTTTTAGACAACAGTTTATATGCTATTCAATTCTTTAGCATCCTTAAGATAAACATTTTTTTTCCTGCTGAAAAGAAATGTTGGCTTATATTAATATCGTTATTAGTCATCAGTTGATAACAGGCTGCTCTTTCACTCTTGGTTTAATTAGGTGGGCTCGTTTGGTTTTGTAATCCTTTTATATCTTGCTGCACATACGTATAAATAGATGTGTTTGGTTTCAGGCACATGTTGCTTTTAGTCTTTAAACCAGGAAAAAATCAGCAGCAGACCTTTAAGTTAAATGAAAAAAAAAATCTTTAATTAATCCAAAACAAAGGCATATTTCTTTTCATTGCATGGTGATGTTCTCCATGGTTGTCAGGGGAGAGTGGCCATTAAATATTCCATAGAAGAAACTGTGCAATGGACACTGTTTATACAGTGATAGGCGATAGTCAGTGCACAGTCATGGTTCATGGGTCAACCATAGCGTGTGAACTGGGATGACGACACCTTGAATTCCCAATGTTTCCCCAGTTTTCATTTTACTAGTTTCAGTCTTGTTCAGATTTAAACCATAGCTGAGTGGATTTTCCCTTTAACTGCAGAAAGTTAAATGATTTGATTTGAACTTGAGGTTCTCCTGTAGTTTATCAGTCTCATTTTAAAGAGTGCTTGCCGGATAACTGATCTGTTATCAGTTATCAGAGAAACACTTATATAAATCTCTCCTTAAAGATTGTTCTAATCGGATTTTCCATTTGTTGAATTTTTGTATTACTCAAAGTGGAGCCATGTTGAAAGAGGTTTGCTTTTTTTTTTTAAAAAAAATAAAGTCTTTGCAAATTAGCTCTCATATCTTGAAAGACTCTGTGCCATCCATCTGGATGACAGGGAATAAGATTCTTTGTGTGTCTGCACTGGAGAACTCAACTGTATTTTCATATCTTGTGAGCTTGTGAAAAGACCTCATTATGAAGCTTGAACATATTTTATGTGCAAGATACTCGAGTTCCAAAGAAAATGACAATCATTCCTGACTCAGAACAGATGAACACTTGAGCACATCAATTACATGAGACAGGTGCATACAAAGTGGATAAATGGATCAGTGTATTGCTCAAGACCTTTGTCGGGCAAATGGTTTGTAACAATGAGAAGCTATTTTAAATAGAAGTGGCTTTAAATCTGCAACCGATCCAATCACTGCACAGGATGAATTATAAACATTAATTTACTGAGTCACAGTTTCTATTATGATATGTGACGTGTGTACAAAAGAAGGACCTAAATGCAGCAATTCGAATGAACAGGCTTTTACTAGTCTTGTGATAAAACAGGCAAAGACTCAGCAACAGTTGTAGCAGAGTCGATGCAAAAGTATCCGACAAGGGTAAGGCAAAGCTCAAGGTCAAAAAGGTATAGTCAGCAAAATAGCTACAATCACAAGAACAACACGAAGGCTGAGAGTGTTTTCCTTGTGCAGAGGAATACGGACACTTATATACACAGGAGAGGGGGAGGAGATGATTGGACACAGGTGAGACATATTAGGGGAGGCAGCTAATCACATTGGCGGGAAACACAAGAGGACAGGAAGTGAAGGAACCTGACAGTTAGTTCAAAATAAAACAGGAAATTAAAACTACCGCAGTGGGATACTCCATTATAAAACGTACCTGACAAATCCTTACATTAAATAGATAAATAAACTTAAATGAATTCATAAAGATTCAATTCCCCCCCAAAAAATCAACATTCTAACAGGAAAACATGACATGTTAAGTTACAATAAATCTACATTATACTAATCGTAACTACATACATTATATTAAGTCAGCCCCGGTTGCCTTATTGAGTGTGAGTGTGACTCAAACTCAAAAGAAATGTAAAACAAAACCTGGAATCAGAATAAAATAAATATAAATCCTTTTTTAAAACCATAAAAGGTTTGTAGTGTATTTTTGTCATACAAAAAATAGACTTAAATTTGTTGTTGTTTTTGAATTCTTTAAGTTTTTATCAGAGTCGTATCAAGTTATTTTATGCATTTCTTATGCATATTTGTTACATGTGTTTTGTTAACACTTGTTACCAGTAGTGATGAGAGGCTTTTAATCGCAACCTCCACTGACAAATCTCTTTCACTATCTCTTCTTAAGATCACAGTCTAATATTACATCTATACATGATGTCAAGTCAGCATGTCAGTTTGAATGATGACCACTTTCTCCCATTCCCACAACTTGACAAAAACTTTTGTGACGCCCAGTAATTGTAGAGCACATTTTACAGGAAGTCAGCTTGAGGTTCGTGTGAAGGATGGCGGCATGTCATGGTGGAGGCGTTTTCACAATAAAGAGACATGCGATTGAAATTGAGATACTTACCAGCCGGCGCGGATTCGGCTCAGAAAGCACTCGTGCGATAGGAATGAAACATAAATGGGAAAATAATGGAGGTTTACGTGTCGTTGCTGTCACATGCTCAGAACTTACTGCAGGGAACATTTGTCAGGTACACATTAAGACAAAGAAGTCTCTCCTGATGAGTTGAAACAGTTGAATGCAACAAGAGTGATTATTCTCGATAGAAGGCTTCACACTAACATTTTTATCTTCTCTTCTAAAGGACAAAGAAGCCACATCTTAGTGGCAGATAAATGCCTTTTACATCGGATAGTAAATGTCAGGATTCTTAATTGATATTGCACATCCATTATCTCACTATTATGTTAATTGCACTTGTACAGTGCTGGGTGACTAATGGGTTCACGCTCATAAAATTACGTTTTTTTTTTTTCCTTTCTGGTTTTAAAGCCTGTGAATTCATAGAGTCAGTTTAGATACAATACTTTGAAATGCTTGAGAGATAGAGGTGAACCTCAGACGTGGAGATAATCTCAATATGTAGACAACGGAGGCGCAGTCTGCTGACCCGGAGTCAGACAGGAGATATTGTCTCGAAAACAAATGATGATTCACATTTTCATTCCCTTAACCTCCTCCACTGTTCACACGCACAGAGTACACGGGAGGTCATAGCTGTGTGATTAGGCTGGGTCCCGATGCTGATCTCGTGCTTGCTTTCTGCCTCTCCTTGAAATTTCTCTCAGCAGGGTATAAATATTACTTTGATTCATTTTATTTTAACCTGCACTCATAGCCGCAGCGACTGAAATATCACTTTCATATGAGTCATATTGCTAGTTATATGACTCATATGAAAGTGAGAGTTCAACAACTATGACTTACTTAGTATTAAATACATTGATACTATTAATATTAACATTCATTTGTATCATATTTGTATCATAGTGACATCTCCACATTTACAGACTTTATTGTAACCTTAAGAAATTAATTCAATTTATTCATGATCAGGGTTCTGCACCTACATGTATTTAGTTAGACACATTATAATATTACAAACATGAAATCCTTGGCAGCCAGACCATGAGAGATGAGCGCTCAGGGCTAACGAAGTTGGTTATCTATGCATCAAGGCAACAGGAAAAGTGCATAAGATTAATGCACAGTGAGGTTTTAGTCTGGTGTGAACAATATCCCCCATGCATTATTTTCATGTAAAGGGTATTTAGAATTTTTAATCATTCTGTAATCACAAAACGTAAAAGTTACCAGAGCCGGTGCTTATAACTTGGTTATTTACGCCTTGCGAGAGAGTGTAGAGAAATGATCAGCTGCAGACTCAAAAGAAAGACAACGAAAGATGATTTATTTATTGTGCAACACAAATTACACAAAATGTAAAGCGTGATCATATTCATGGACATCCATTGTCTCATCCTCTTGACAACTGTACCGCTCCCCAAAAATATTCGCAAAAACTAGTCTTGAGCCACATTTCATCAGAGGTACCTCAGTCGTAGAGTTGTCATGTGTTAGTCAACGCTAGAACATACAAGATTTTAATATTCTTAACTACAGCACATGCTGAGACAAGCACAATTTGGTGTGTTTAATCTTGTACTATTAAACAATACGTTTTATGATTGAGAATTTAATAAGTTCTGCGTGTGCACATATACTGTCGATTAATATCATGAGCAGCACCGAGGTGTTTGAACTAGCAGCTGATATGTCTGAGGCTTGGCATTCTTCCTCAGCATCAAAAGAGTTAGCAGGGATTAAAAATTCAAATGCAGCCACAGGCATCATCAAGGAGACCCTGATTCTGTTCTGGCAGATCAAAGGTCTAGTGGAATAAATTCTTTAACAATTGACATTGAAGTGCTATAGGATTTACGCCTGTCACTTACCTCTCCCTCTCTGTGCAAAACCAATGGAGTCTGTGAGGTTACATAATCAGTCAAAGGCCCAGTGTTTGGTTTGTTTGTTCTGGGCCACTATCGAAACATGCTAATGCATAATAATGCAACATGATTAGTAAACCTGCTCCTGGTGCAGATATATGGGGTTATTCCAGGTAAATAAAGACCAAACGTATACACACATAAAACTTCCTGTCTGGTAAAATCTCTGGAAACGTTCAAATTCTGTTCATGGCGGCTTTTCTGTGAAAGTCACAGGCTGGAATAATCCTGACGGTGTCATTTGGATCGTTGGGTTTTATTCACACATGAAAAAGCTCATGCAGAGAAACGGGGATCCTATATCTATTTCCAAAGGTTGTGCGCTTCATCACTTTGAGGATTCCCTGACTTTACAGAGTAAAATCAGTGTAGGTCAACTTTAACTGACCTTAACTGATCATAAACCTTCTGTGTCATGTGACGGGATAGAAGGTTTAATTATATTTAACAAGCTAATCAGCTATGAGACGTCATCAGTCTCACTGCTTTTGGAGACTTCAGGAAAGAATGTTGAAATAAAACAGAGAACAAAATTGCTTGTTTTACATTACAAAAAAATGGCACTCATAATTTGATGCTGGAAGCAGGAAAGTAATAGAGTTCAACTGTGTTGTGATGGAAAGCCATTTTAATAGCCCCATAGGATTTTCCATAATGAAATGAGTGAAAAGCAATTAAACCATTTTGCTCCATCTTCGTTGTAACTGACCACATTCTCCAAATTCGCAAGAGCCACTATTTTTAGATCCGAGCAGTGCGTTAGTCCTTCCTGACATACTGTACATACCCCCAGCCCATGCTGTCAAGTTTGTAAAGGAGGAGGCTGAAATCGATGGCTTCAGACCATCTAATGCCCAGAATGAGGACAATTAATCCTGCCTCGCTGTTCAAGATGTCTCTTTGATACAATAGAGGATGCCAGGTCGATCTGTGGAGTCAAGTTGTAAGAGTCATGCATACATGCGGACAGGGAAAGTTACGGCTCCTAATTCTGCTCATTAATCACCTGTCTGCTGAACATCCTCCAGAGAAAAGAGCCCCGTTCCTCCGAGGTAATTATAGTACTTGAAATAATGCTCTCTCGAGCAAATCCTCATGAGTAGCCATGTTATCCCTCTCCTTTTCTTCCTTTTCTGTATCAGCTGTGGAGCCAATGGCTTCCATGTCCCTTGGAGAAACTTCCTCCCACCTCTTCCCTCCCTTGTGCTTTTTCTGCTGCCCCCACTCATGCTCTTCTTCTTCTTCAGCTTTGCAGTCAGCAGACTTTTTTTTTTTTTTCTGGGCAAACATCCATTTGGCATGCGATGTGGGATAAATAAATTATAGCCTCTAAAATCAATGCTCCGTCCATAATGTAGGCTGTAGGCATAGTGCTTGCCACCGTGGTCGAACTATGCCACTGGGGCTCACAGGGGTATTTGATGAGCCCAGGAGGAATGGTATTCTCCTTTCTTTCTCTTTTTTTAACTTTTTATTTTTTTTTTATACTAAAAAGCTATTCCGGGCCTTCTGACATTTTATTATTTGTCATAAGTTTTTATGGGTAATATTACATTTACTGCAGAGACTGATGGAGGTTTTGAGGCATAATTTGTCTCAGGAAGCTGTTAGTTTGTCACACAGCATGCTGGTTTCAACCAGGTTTTTTTGCCATGATTCACCGCAGTGCCTTGGTTTCTCTATGGCAAGCCCTCAAAGAATCCAAGGATAAATCACAAAAACAGTAGCTGGAGTGACATCTTGGAAGGAAGAACAGTCGCAATCTAATCACTCAGTCTGTAAACTGTGTGCTCATCTTAAAATTTATGGCCATCACTGAATGGATGGTGCCTTTTTTCAGTGTTTCAATCATAATCTCATAGCTGGTTTGGGGATTTTCATTACCAGACCTCATATAAAATACACCATTGAAGAAGAAGAAGAAGAAGAAGAAGAAGAAGAAGAAGAAGAAGAAGAAGAAGAAGAAGAAGAAGAAGAAGAAACACATTTTATTGAGCCCAACAGATGGGAAGTTAACTTTACTGCATTCCACACACACATGAGTAAAGAACAATAGTACACAACATAGCATGCACATGCAGAGCAGTGGGCGGTGGACGGCGGTGGACAGATGGCAGCACTGTTTTTTTTTTGGCCAATCCGCCAACCCCACCTCGACTGTGTCCTCAGTTTGGCCCTTTGTGAGATACTGTGTTCAGCAGGATGATATCACTCTGATAATATTTTCTCTTGCTTTCTGCTCCTGTGTTCCAGATGGAGATGATACCGGAGCCTGATCCTGATGACGAAGGGACAAAAATAAGTGTAAGTTGAAGAAATGCGTTATTATTTCTGAAAACCAATCATTTGAACTCGACTTTGGTTCCATACGGTTGTAGCTCAGTGCTTCTCAGACACATGCTGTGTGGGAGCTAAGCCGGCAGCGATTCGTTCCAAGCAAACACAACAGCAACTGATTTCCCCTAATAACACACCTTCAATGGGAGAAAGGAGCTAATCATTGAAACCAGTGGCAGTGTGTTATTACTGTCACAGTGCACATCTGTGGCCATAGGAGCTTTCAACCTTACAGCTCATCAAACTACAGCTCTCTTTAGGATGACGACACTGGGGTTCAGATAGAAGCCTTACGTGAAGTTATTTATGTAAGATGTTAAGTATTACAAATTGTTAAATTACTTTTTTAACAACTTAAAAGTGATAATATTTCTTAATCATTGTTGTCTTATGGCAATATATAGACCATAAATATGATGGCATTATAATAACTGATGCTAATAATCCTTAAATTGGATGTAAAGAATTCCTCTTTTAATCATCGATTTAGCGGGTTAATGTTCAACATAGTCCAAATAAAAGTTCTAAACTGATTAATACGATTATACTGTGGAATACTAGAGCTACAAGAATAAAATAATGATCAGGACATTCTCTGCCCTGTTGCTCCCTTCAATTCAGAATTAGTTTTGGCCTGTGTGAAAATGTTTTATCCATTACAGATAATGCTATAAATAATTTTCTAATTATCTCATACCCAACACATCTTTGTCTGCAAAGGTAACAATACTCAGTTATATCTACTGACTTAAGGGGGACAGGGTGTCTCTCATAGTGCTGCCTTTGTCTTGACCCAGCATATGCCAATATATAATACACAGATTTGAAAACTTTTGAAATTAAATGCATTTTCTGTACTACATAATAAAAATCTGGAACATTTCCCCTTAACGGTTTGGTCGATATGTTTTCTTTTGCACCACTGTATCTAAACCTTGGATTTCTGCTTGTATTATGCCATTGTAGGGAATATCTAAAATTAATAATCATGTATTAACATGAAGCAGTCCTGGTGAAGTACATACATATGTACTTCACCCTAGAGGACACTCATCAAATGTCTGGAGACATCGTTTTTCAGTGGTTGTTGTAATATCACATTCATTTTCGAGATGTTCACTTTGTATCCACGACACCTCTAGATTTAATGCGAATGGTCACTAAGTGAAAGGTTTTGTCTCCAGTGTCTCCAGTTGCAAACAGCAATTTGGAACTTTCACACCCCATAGGCACATAGTTGGGAATTTGTACAGCTATGTTATTCATCTAAAAATAATTTCCATCTCTGCACAGGGGAATATTCGCACACGAACTTGCTTGTTATGTTTTAGTGTTCTCGTATGAGAAGCTTTTGTTGAATTAAGTGAGACATTATGTCATGAAACCTTGTACAATGTGTTATACTGTCCAGTGTTATGACACTGCGGTCTCTTTTATTAACTCTAACAGACAGTGAAAGTCCAGGGCAATGACATCTCACACAAGCTGCAGATCTCCAGAGTCAGCAAGAGTGACGAAGGTCTGTATGAGTGCCGGGTGACACGAGCTAACTACGGCGAGATTGTAGAGTACAAAGCCCAGGCCTGGCTGAAGGTCAACACTACCGCCAGGCCCCGTCGACCGCTGCCACCTCCCAAGAAGAGCTCCCCACTGCACCTGACAGACAAGAAGCCGAGAAAGTCCAGCTCACCTCAAGGGCAGGAAAGCATGAATTCAGACCAGAGGGTGGCCTCCACCTCCACCTCTCACACATCCTCCAACACAGCTAAACACAACACCGGCTCAGGTAAGACCCTGGGGGAGGTTACATACAGAGGGCACGCAAACAGTCATATAGCCAGAGGGTTTATTTGTCAGCATGGGGTTTGCTCAACAACTCTCCTGGTGCGTTTGATACGTTCCTAAACCGCTTACTTTGGTTAAAAAAGAGGTGTAGAAAAAGAATGTACGGAATGTACAAGGGTTTCAAAATGGTGCTTTAAGAGAACAGATGTCTCTCATACAAGAGGTGACTGTGTTTCAAAGCAGACAGATGTATCCGTATTTCTCCGAATTATGTACATATTTCTGTGAGCGATCTTGTTCAAGGAGAAGGGGACCTTCAGTACCTAGTGGCTCAAAACAGCAAAAGAGACTCTGAGAGAGAAAACGTCTAGTTTCACAGAACTAATGATACAACATTTAAGTCTTACATGAATTAAAGCCAGATTTCAGAAAAGCGGATGAAAAAGTATTTGGTATAAATTATCAACTATCTGTCGGACAAGCGATGTATAGCTTGAGATTATCCCACAACTTGGTCAGACAGCAGGAATACGTCAACACCATCATCCTTTTGATACATTCTGTTATGTTATGGTTTGTGGAGGTGTGTATAGTACAGGAAACACAGATGAAAAGATCACTGCAGGTTTTTCCTGTCGCAGGATCCTTTTGGGTTGTTGTAAGGTCGTCACTTGACTGGTTGCAGTGTAGACAGGGGGAGCTGGAGTCAATCGCAGATGGGTGAGAGGCAGGGTACATCCTGCACATGTTACCAGCCAATCACAGGGCGGCATACAGAGACAAACAACCAGTCACACTCACATTCCCACCTGTGGTCTATTTAGAGTCTCCAATTAACCTAATCTCTAATATGCATGTGTTTGGACCGTGGGAGGAAGAACAAACACACACACACATACACACACACACACACACACACACACACACACACACACAGAGGGAGAACATGAAAACTCCACACAGATTCAAACCAGAAATGTTCTTGAGGCGCAAGTGCTAACCAGTCAACCACTATGCCGCCGATATATCTACCACAGCAATTTGGAATTTGGAAACTGTCTGTAAAAAAAAAAGAAAAAGAAAAAAAAAAAACACTCATCTGATTGCCAGAATGGAAGGAGACCGAGAATGAGGTGATTCAGTCAGGTATCTCCAATACGCTATAGATCTTTTTTTTCAAATTTGAAAATGGATGCGCCAGTTGCAATTATGTAACTTCAAAGGCGAATTGGTTTCAGCGTGTTTGTAGTCATTGCAGTCATAAAACAAATCCAAAATTTCTCTAATCGGCTTCATCATAATCCCGAGATCAATTATTATTATTGATTACTAAGAGACCAGGTGATGGTATCTGCTGAGGATCAAAGTCAATTTTCTTTTCAGTTTCGTTGGACTGGACAGTTGGACTGGACAGTTGCCTCAAGTGTTGCTTCAAGGCTTTTAACTAATACTAGGAGATCATTAAAATCATTATGTAAGTGATTTCAGCCGCGTGTGACTTTTCAAATTGTTTTTTGATGCATTATTCTTAATGTTTGAAACATTGTCAGGCCCACAGCTTTATTTTAGAAAAGTTCATCTCCCACTAGCAGCTGCTGAGAGGCTCAGGCCTCATGTGGTGCCTCCAACACATTTCATTAGGATGCACCAGAAATGTCTACCTTCAAGTGACATAACGCGATTACATTGATGCCACAAAAAATGCTATGCTATAAATGCTAAAAGTTAGTATGATTTTTATTTGTATGCAGCATATACATATCATATCATGGAAGCACTAACACAGCTCAGAGTGTCTGTAATTGTAACAGTCTGTAATTACATTCTGCAGACTGCAAAGAATATGAATGCAACATTTGTTCTTCATCCAGTGCAGTAACACAAGAATCGTTTCAAAGATGGTTGCAGTTGAACGAACTTCCTGAACTCTCTCTTTGTCTAAAAGTTCATTTGTAAAATGAGATTATGGTTTTATGATGTACATGATGCTGTATGTAGGTAACAGTCTGTTGTTCACCAGACCTACCAGCAATGTCTGTAATGATTCGACATGTGTTCAACATTAAACGTAAGCCTCCATATAGAGAACTGGAAAGCAGGGGGGGCTAGTGTTCAAGTTCATTTGCATAGTAGAGTGGTATCGTAAACAACTGTGGTTTTGTTTTTGCTGGAAACCGAGATGGTTGAGACTGGCTCTTGCCTTAGTGTCACTCATTCTGTGTCAGATGCCATTTGCATCAAGGCGAACGTTTTCTCAAATGACTCTTTTCAGCCTGAAAGGCTCAGCAGGGAGCACAAGGCTACAGGGCCAAGTCTCACTCAGAATGAATAACTGTCCAAGGTCCTGCATTAGCTTAAAATAACCACAGAAGTGTGAACACATCCAAAGAGACATAGATAGACATATGTTTGGGTACAAGCTGTCGTCACCAAGAAATCTACACCAGACTATAATATACTGTATGTACATTATAGTGTAATATATGTAATATGTATTCTGATATTGCATTAACTAAAACATTGTGGCGAAGACTAACAGAGACTGAACTGAAAGTCCTGGTACTGACCTGCAAATAATAATGGAGAACGAGAGCTGCAGCAAAGCACGTATCTCATGCATTTATCAACCCAATGCATAACGTGTCTGAAGGAATGGGAGTGATATTTGGAAGAACGTGTTGCACTTCTACATTGTCCAGATTTTCCTCTTATCGTTCTGACGCCGTGAAGCTGATGATGAATTCAGTCTGTCCCCCGGGTGTTCAGCCTCGAATATTATCAGTAGTCCCTGTGTAGCAGCCATCCAGTTTGCCCTTGGGTTTGTCAATGTAAATTTCCTCTCATTAACACTTGGCAATATTTTAAAATCTCTATCAAGCTATTTTATAATTGGACGGCTCCTCCTCATCTGTATGTGCCCGTCATTTCCTCACTGGCCAGACAGTTCAAATGCAGAGTCAGCTCCGCTCTGAGCTCAGATAGCCCCCTGCACCTTGAAGCAAAACACAGAAAGATATTACTTGCCACTGAATAGAGGTAAAAAGTTGAATAATCCCCAGGGCTGCAGAGTCGGAGATTATGAGGGAGCCAAATTATGCTGACAACTGTGTTGCGGTGAGTCCTCTGTGCAGTGTGTCTGACACTGATAAATGCCTCTCTGTTGCTGCTCAGACAGCCTTAGCCACCTTCTATGAGCAGCAGAGAGGTGCTGAGCTGAGGGCGACAGAGTTCTATTACTCCTGTGCTCAGGTCTGAGGCAGAGGAGCAACAATAGGTAAATGGGCTGAGATGAAATTAAACCTGAGAGAGTGCAGATATTTTCCTGTTCCGCATTGCTGCATCTGTAAACATCTAGGCACTTTCCAGATGCGGGGAACGTGGCTGCGGCTGGTGGAGCGTCAGCGGCAGCAGCGGCAGCAGAGTGGTTGTTCACAGCTACTCCCCACTAGTACGTCAGCTGTTGTTAGATCACAGCTCAGCCTCCATCGTTCCTGGCAGTGCTGTTTTCTCAAAGCTCAGGGGTGACCGAGGCTGAAAGCAGAAAAAAAAGGGAAAGAAAAATGTCCCCTAAGCCAGACTTGTCCCGCTGCCCCTCAGGCTGGCCTGGTTCTCGCATGAAAGACAAACAAATATGAACTCAGCTTGATTGCATAAGCATTCATCCAAAACAAAACTAAAAAGGAAAAAAAAAAAAAAACTGACCTCCACTAGGTGGTTAGGAACAGCAGGACTGCTGTTCACGGTTGCATTCAAGTTGCTCAAGCAGTCGCACTCAATGTCAGTGTCACGAAAGGTATTGTGTGTACACGTACATCTGACCAAAATCAGTTTATCATACTTATGTCTAAAAAAATCAGTTTATCATACTTATTGTCAAAAAAATAATACATTTACACTCAAACTCACACTTTATATAAATTTCTTTTATAAATGATTTGTTTCATTTAAATTACCTGTATAAAAAAATATAAGTTTAACATCAGGTTATTGTTGCAATATTTGGATCAAGCAAACATATTGTTCAGCATGAGGAGTTCCACAGGGATCCATTATAGGGCCTTTTCTACAGCAGTTATTATCATTATTTCCATTATTTTATGGCCAATGAGGATTTTGTAAGTGGAGTTACAAAAACAACATAATACTGTGGAGAGTTATTTTTTAATGGGAAAAGTATTCTTTAATTTGGCTATGTTATTATTATTATTATTATTATTATTATTATTTCTTAATAATTCTTGCACAGTTGTACCGCATGAGATTGTATTTCAGACATAACGTCATTGGAATAATCTTGGATTAATTTTGGAAAATACAATGTTTTGATCTCTGACAGATTTTGCCAGTCAAGCATTGTTTTTTGTCTCACATACCGTCTACCTTATTTTCTTGGGAGAAAAACATATTGGTTAGCACAACATTCCTTTAAAAAGCTGTCTGAAAAGAATCTGTTATGCATAAGAAGTTTATATTCTTTAGAGAATATATGCAGTAATATTGGTCAAAATCGGTTGTGTGATGTAGTGAGTTAATGAGGTTACCTACCTACCGGACCGTGCTGTCACATTTATCCTCACCCACAGCTGAACAGTCAAGCAGAACAGTAATGACAAGACCAGTTGTATCAAACTAGTCGGTCAGCTAAAAATCCCGTCAGAGCTGAGGCAGGCAGACAGTCAGTCAACAAGCAAATCAGACCACAGGTTTTATAACGTAGCCACCAGGCAACTAAGGGAGCGAGTCAAAGAGACAGTCGGGCGGCCAGGGATCAGCAGGAATAGATGGAAGTGGCACTGAGCCAGTTTGAGCTCCCTGTGGAGGTGATGTGGTGATTCACTGAGCCTGACCACCTCGCTGGCCTGGAATCAATATCCTCCATCACCGTTTCACCCAGCCAAAAACATTTTGGCAAAATGCTGATCGTTGTGTTAGGTTAAGCCGGACAAAATGAATGGGTCTATTCTATCACGGCATGGACCAGGAGGCAGACTACTTGTTAAGACAGACACTCTCACTCATTACACCTGATGGTAATTCAGTATTTCCTGAGACATTAAAAGTCAGATCTCTACAGGTCATGTCTGCAATGGAAGCATTTTCAACATACATTCCCTTTACCTTTAGTTTCCCCTCTTTCTAATGTGACTGGAGCTTCATTCCAAATGACTTACAAAGACACAGTGACCCTGTAGAGCAGGAAACTGGGTCAGAATATGTGAAGTCGCGGACAAATGAAATGATATAATCACAGCCCATACAATGGTCTTTTTAGCTGCATTGCAGGTTTTTCTTCTCTCTGCGCAGCATTTACAATGCACGGTAGTGTACGGCAACAACAATAACTCACAAATGTTCTCCCTTTGTTGTTTTCCAAAAATAGCATGGGAGAACAGAAGGTACTTTTACCTTTAGTATGCTTACAGGCAAGGTTAGTTGTTAAAGTTAAAGAAAAAAAAAAGTACAGCTTACGTACAAAGAAATGCTATAAAAGAATATGTGCAATTTATATGTGAGAGTAATAGCTCTAGACATAGGGTTGTACTGTATATCTATTGTGAATGTGAATGGCTTACCTTTTCACTGCCAGCGGAAGGGCGAATGAAGCTTTCTCACACAGATGCATGCTAATGGTGAAATAGTCTTCTTGCAGTATAACAGACTCTGACTGTATTTCAGTGTAGTGGCCCTGCAGGCAACACAATAGCTGCAGGTAAATCAAGGTATCATTCTGGTTTCTGGGAACATGGTAATGTCCAAGGACAATGAACTGGTTCACAGTTGTCTAGAAGAGAAAATTATAGTGAACATTACAATAATATTGTCGTTATCAGGCATGGAAAGGCACATTTATTTGTACAGCACCCTTCAGCAACCGGGAAACTGCTGAACAGAAAACTTGAAATGAAGAATATTAAGAAAAGAGAAAGCATAAAAAAGACATTAATAAGATTTTTAAAGTTAAGAAATAAAAAGTAGAGTATAAAAATTCAGGGGAAAGGATTTAATTACAGCAGGGCTATAGTGAAATGAATAAAATGGCCTAAACTTTGTTTAATAAGGCGCCGTATAGACCAAGCAGAAAACTCCTAAGCTCTGATTTAAAGGGACTGTGAGTCGGAGCAGACCTTTAGTTTCCCTGGAGTCTGTTCAGACATGTGCTGCATAAGAAGCAAATGCTGCTTCCACATGTTTAATTTTAACTCTGGGGACTGTGGAAAAAAACGACCTGTCCTAGATCTGAGTGGTCGGGATGGTTCAGAATGTAGCAGTATAGCTGCACTAGGAAACAGGCCCGAATAAACTATCAGTCATATCTAGTAGGCATCAAATCTGCTTGCCAGTACAGACAGGGAGGATTTGAGAAATTATATGTGATTCAGATTTTTTTTTTTTTGGTCTTAGAATACAGCCTGGTCACATTCGTGTCATTTAATGACCTAGTCATATGAAGAACATGACTGGGTTTCTCAGCTTTACTTGTTTTCATTTATTGTTTACGTGATAAATTCATCTTCGTGCACCTTCTTTTTTTCGTTTGTCTTTTCCTCGAAAGACATTGATTTGCAAATACTAGGAACATGCGAGGAACCACAACAACAGAAAATCGATCATGTCTGGGCAAAAACTTCCCTCGTGTTCTGTACAAGTGCGTCTTGATCTCCGGAGTCCGGAGGGAGTGGAGCCGTATTTAGGGCAGATTCAGGAAGCTTGCAGGGTGTGCGTCTGGAGGATGTCAGAGCTGACAGTTAAGATTAGTGACACCTACACCTGACATGATTCACAGCTGTGCTGCTGGTGGACCAGGTGGAGGTGGAGCTGCTTCTATGCATCTCAATTGTCCTTGAACAAGACAGTGAATATTATTATTTTAATGAATTATAATGAATCAAATCAACCATGTTTTTGTTTTATTTAGTATGTATGTTTTTTTGAGAGACTTAATTATAGTCTTTGAAGCAAATAACTAACATATACAGGGGGTCCTCGAGTTACGACTAAATCCGTTCCTGAGAATGTGTTGTAACCGAATTTCAACGTTAGTCGGAACATACATTCATATGTATGTATTTGTATGTAGATAATAAGTTGTGCCACTAGATATCGCTATAATACCACACTAAAATAAGAGTTTATTATGGTGAATTGCCTTTTTGTCCCTCTTGACACACCGTAGGGGTTGATATCGCGAGTGCAATGAGCATTTCCTTTAGATTTCTGATATCAACCGTGTAGACCCTGTGTTGTGAATAAACCTACGGTATTGCCACGATCCCGAACCCATCTGTGTCCCCCGCCAGCCGGCCATTCCACATAAGTAAACACAAGGCAGAGTAGCCTAGCTGTGCTGTGGAGGTGTTGGAGAGCTGGCAGGCGCGCTGAGAGACAGAGAGAGCCGGCACCAACTAGTTCCTTTGCGAAGTCAGTACGTATTTACGGGGCAAACCGCTTAAGCCGAAACAAGGAAGTTCACGGGAGATGTGTCATAACCATGAAAACATCGTATTTCGCGACCGTCGTAACACGAGGACCCCCTGTACTAAAAAATTTCTGATATTAGAGAAAAATATTTGGCAACTTTTTGGCAAATTTTTCTTTTTTTTTTTTTTTTTTGTGAAACAGGATTACATAGTGTTTTTGGTGGGAACTCTTTCCAGAGGCGGATTAATCCATATTTGGTTCTGTGGTGAATATCTGGGTCAGGAGGACAGTGTATTTGAGACTGACTCAAAATAAACCAATCTTGAAGTGTTTTAATAGTTTTTTGGACAACAACAACAGTAGTACTCCGTGGCACAGAGGAATAGACTGTGTCCTGCTTTGGATAGATGCAGAGTTTTTTTTTTTTTTATAGGTTGCACTCACTGGGTTGGATCTTTAATGAGATTCGTTGACAACATGTAAAATGTGTAATTATCACGAACTATATTTTAAGCCCTATTGCATAAAATCACAATTGTTACCTTGCATACATTTCACTTTCCCACTACATTACAAAACATCAATTTAACATGAGCTCTTCTACCAGCCCATCTGTGCCGGTACTGGGAAATATTGTGTGGGATTTCACCCTGTGGCTAACTGTGCACGTTAGCAGTCAACCTGAACACAGGATGCCAGCGAAGTGCCCGGATCGCGGCTCGTGCTCAATCAGCTATAGAATAAATGTAAATTTTGCATATACCCAACGAAAAAACATTTCTTCGTCCGCACTTTAGCAAGTAAATACTGCAAAGAAACTGTGGTTCTTAAACCATGCAGTGTGACAGGAGAGATTTTTTTTTTGGCCTGCACTTCATAAGAAATCTTCCCTGATGCAATCTGCAAACGCAATGACCCATGCAGCAAGTGAATTAACATCGCTGAAGTGCAGTCAGTGCGCACGGTGTGAATAATAAATGTTTGGATCCAGACTTTCTCTAGCAGGCAGTGATTGGCAGTAGCAGTGTGTGTTTTATGTGCACTGTCATTAAAAAAAAAACAATGATAATTAATGTTCCATTTCCACCACTGTGCCTGAATACAAGGGCTATAATTGGTTAGGAGAGCACTGATAATGCAGCACTGATTTTTCTTTTTCTATTCTATTTTCGATCATACTGTACATGGCTCAGGAGCAGGTGTCTCAACAATAGATGGGGATTAATAGAGCCCGATGAACCAGTGCTACAGAATTCTCCAAATGTGCCACTGTGTAGAACTAAACTAATAATTACTGCAGTGTTCTATTATCATGTGGTTTTATGCGGTGGGGGGAAAAAAACACTCAGCTCAGACATGAAAGGATTGCAGGCTATCTCACATTATCCTTTCATGTCTGTATCATGGCATCGCGCAGGATAATGTCAGGGTGTCTGTCCACCACTCAGCACTCTGCCACTCAGTGGATGGTGGATGATGACTTGTTAAAGCAAGGGCTCACGTTTTTTTTTTTTTGTGCCAGTGCTGTGAATGTCTAATGAGTGAGACCAATAAATGGATAAGCACTTAGATTCATGTCCGACATTCAACGATCATATCAGATTTTATGACCAATTATACTCCATTGTCTACATTTATTCTACAGCACGCAGTGTAGTGAGATAGGGTTTGGTATTACGAGAGATAAATATTTTATAAAGATAACATTAGACACAGATAAACGTACAGTATGTGACGTAATGGCTTAAAATACCTTGGCAGCTGCTCCTGGTCTGACACATTCCTGGGGGGAATTTCTTTCCGTGGTTACATCCAAACAAGGAGTGGAACAAGGGACACATTCTATATTTAAGTAGAATAATTAAATGTTTTTGGCAGTTTTCATTGAATGATGTGATGGTTTGCTGTTATTGAGTAGATTGTTGTAAGGAGCTTGATCCACGTTTGTGGCGCGTACCGTCTCCTTTTCTCTCTCTCTCCGACTGGTAGCTGGAGGCTGATTAATTATTCCCTGTGCGCACGATGTTTGGGCCCGGAGTGATTGCTGCTCCTCTGTGACGCTCCTGTTTGGTAGATCACCTCAAGCTAAATGAGATGTGCTGGGGATGGGTCAAAACTCCCCATGTCTGTCCATCCCTCCCTCTGTTTTCCTTTATCCCCCAGACAACTCTGAGCCGGCCAGCAAGGAACACAACGTTCCTCTGGATGATTTCCATCCTAGAACCATCTCCCCGTCTGGCACAGGAATCTAGCAAATGTCAATATGATTTAGTGAATCGTTCACTTTCTGTTACCCAAGTCCCGCCTTGTTTTTACAGGATTCCAACTTCTCTTGTTTCTCCGTCTTTTATCGTCTCAGATCCTTTCTCTCCGTACCTCAGCCCTGTTTGCTGATGGAGAGCAAACTGCAAATCCGCTGCACAGGATTGTACTGTTGTCAATTGTCGCCTTGCCGTCATCGTTTCGGTTTCACTCTGCCTTCCTGCAGGTGACGCAAACAGTGGGCTGAGGAGACCGTGTTCTCGTTTGCAGCTGTTAGTCATGTCGGATGCTCAGTAAACAGGCCGGCGATGCCTGCGGTGATGATAGCAGTTTCCCCGGGCCCATGTAAATCCTTTTCATAAGGGTTCAAAGGGTGCTAACTCTGGAGGTTCACACAGATTGCCTAGGATGTCTTGTAGAGATAGTGACATGTGAGTTTAAATCCAAAGCAAAATCCAATGCCAAAGCGCAGGGTGGATTTGATCTATTTTTAAATAGCACATCACTTTTTTACCAATCCCGGCTCTGCAGTCACAGTCAGCAAGGCTCAGATGTGTAAATCAAGGCATGACCAACTCTATATTAAGATTAAAGCTCTTAGTCAGAAACTCGAAACACCACTTTTCTTTTTGTGATTGTGGAAAACAATAAAGTATTAGTAAATGCCAACTAGTTGAGTCACACACAGCAGATGGATCAGTTTGAACGCAAATTGTTCTGTTGCTTTCCTAATGTCTGGAAATGCATGTTAAGAAATGTTTCCCCCCCAAAAAAAGAATCCAGATGGTTCCTGCTACATGTGTATTTAAATGCTGCTCTGCAGCCAAGCAGCACAACATGGTATTGTAGGTGACTGTAGCCTTACAGTCTGCATCTAATGCAACCATATGGTGTCAAATGTAAAATGCATAAGAGGGTGAAACACAAGCAGACACCCACATGTGAGCTAAATTAACAAAATAAAGGACTTTGCACCTGACTTTCACTTCAGTTACTAATCCCATCACGGTTCAGTCAGCAGCAGTTATTGTTGACTTAAAGAAAAAAACAAAAAAAAAGAGCAAAAAATGGCTCTTCACCCACAACTAAAAAAAAAAAACAACAACAACAATAATAATAAAAAAAATAATGCACTATAATAATAATACACATTCTTCTGTGTTAAGATGCCGTGCATTTTTATATTGTAATGTGCAGTGTGTGTTTCTAAATCCACATTCCTTCTTTTTGCAGGTACAAGAATATCATGCAGCTGTGGACTGGCTGTCCTCCTCGTGGCGTGTGGTGTGGTGAGGGGTGCCTTGTTATAATTTGAAGAACTGACATGATTTGCCCCCAGATCTCACTCTCTCTCTCTGTTTGCTCCCAAAGTGAACGAGAAAATTGCCTGTTTTACTTTCCCACCCCCACCATGCGGACAGCACAGCTGGCCCTCATTTCCCAGCCACTACTGCTCTTGCACCCAGCACATTGTTATTAGCCCGTGTAAACACCAGTCACCTTTAAAACCAGTTGGATTACCTTTTGTAGAGATGTCGACCTGACACCATCTGAGGTGCAGCGCCCTGGTGTGTAAAGAGACTCTGTATCGTACTGGATAATTCACAATAGCAGAATGACTTTCTTATGGTTTCGATGTTCCAGTTCATGTGTTCATTGCTCAAACGTGAACAAGAAAAAAAAAAAGGAAGAATCTATATTTGTGTAATATATAGGATTCCAGATGTATATCAGTTTTATTTGAAACACCTAGAATTACTGTATGTGCTGTATACATAGATGACATTTACCATATTAGGCCGTGGAACTTCATTGTGAATAGGAACTCTGGCCCGATCAAAGAAACAAAAGAGATTTAAGTACAGACTGTTAATGTTAACCATCAGGTCTAAAAGACACATTTCCCGTGTTTTACTTTCAGCTGTATTGGCCATCCAGATGATCCAGTGTGCATCATTTTCCATCTTGTTAGTGACAGGTGTGCATGCATTTTGGTCTGAGGGCTTAAAAAAGAACTACTAGTCAACACTCGGAGTTCAGTGTTTCAGTCTGTTCAATTTAGTTTTATTTCACTGTGCTACCTTTGGTGTGAAAACAAAATAGAAAAGGAAAAAACAAACTGTCCCTTGTCATTTTAATTTGTATTGCATCCTCAGTAGGAATAAAACAATGTCACAATTTATGAGTCATTCAGAATCCTGCTGTGTGACCATTGGATGATTAATTTTAATTGACATGCACCACTTTTTTTTAATGGCATGCTTGCAGCTGCCATGCACAACGCTGGTATGCTTCATTATTGCAGAGGATGGCTGCAGATTTTCCCACTGTGGATTATGACGAGAGCTAGTTTGTAAGTAAACATTTACTGGCAGATGTCTTTTCATGGCTGGATGGTGACATGAGATGTGGTGCAGCAAAGAGAATGTGCTCAAGTCCAAGGGTGAGAGAAAAAAAAAATTGTTTTTTTTCCCTCTCTTAGATACAGTGATAATTATTTTAATGTCATTTTTCAGATGATATTTGATTAAGATTTCTATCCACTCAGAGCATTTATAAGCAAAACGCTTTGACAATCTGACACAGACAGAGGCAGATGTGTTAGCTGGTCTCACTCTACATTCAGGTCATTACCATGGTGCAGTGTCTAACACCTTAGAATACAGCCTCTTTTGTTGTTGTTAACTTTTGAGCTATAAAAGTCAATTTTACACCAACCAGTAGAAATGCAGATGATCCAATTCAAGCTGAAACATTTATAAATAAGAGAATAGTTGATTTATGTCTTGAGAATCATGCTGTAAGTGAATGTTATCCACAGTGCGTGTAAACTGCCAGGGTGCAGCAGTTGCCCTGCAATGAGATCAATATTTTATTTTGGTAGCTGTTGTCCCCTAAGCACATACTATTTTCTGTTCAGTCAATGACCAGGACTTACACCAGCTTCTAGGTGGTCCCCCATGGAGCATGATTATCTAGTTCCTCATGTGCTGTATGGTATAATCTAACATTCATACATTACATCCAGGTGTAATTGCCAATAATTACTGTGCTGTGTGCTTTTAGGAAGCAAAATACTCACCTCACTTTGTGCTTTTATTCCGCTTTGCAGACAAAGCAAAAATGTATAGTCATACTGTATTCCCAAAGAACTGTGGTGGGAAAACTTGTTGATTCAGCATCCAGGTTCAAAGGCTGACAGAGCTCGTCATGCTTTGGGATCAGATCACTGACATCTCCTGATCAGCAGCCTCCAGCCTCAGTGCGAGATGTGTGAGCAATAGCGGCGGGCAACCCTGTCTAATCCCTCAAGCTCCAACTAGCTTCAGGGTGTGTTTGGACAGTTAATCTAGCATCACTTTCACTATATATATATATATATATATATATATATATATATACACACCACTCTGCTGTGACTGGAAATAGATTGCTGCGTTTTGGAATGAGACATGTTATGTGATATGCTTCAGAATGTTTAGTTTGCATTAAAAAAGTAGAGCTTATTTTAAGGTATCAGGATGGAGTTTGGACGTTGACTCTATTGGAAATGTGCCTGAGCACTGAGGAGAGAATGTGTGCAGTTGGAGTGGACATGTTGACTTTGTCCAACCTTCATGTAAAAAGTTACAGATCTGTACAACTTGTAAATGAATTAAAGCATGTTAACTTTTTTTTTTTTAAATCAATTTAAAAAGGCAGAAGCCAGTGATGTTCTGTACTTGTAACAATGGTGTCATGTATTCATATTGAAGTGTTAACAAGTCCAAAGTGGGTCTTCATCTCTTCAAAATGAACTTGGATAAAATGTATTTGACAAAAAAATGAATATATAAATATCTATCTCTATATATTAGAAACATCTCCTTTATAAAGCTATCATCCTAACGTAGGGGACTCCTTCATTGTGAGTCTTTGCAACATACTGAATAACAGAGAATGACAGATTGGAAAGAAGCTTAATTTGATATTGAGATCAGTGTGAGGCGAAATGATGCTCAGTAAAAAAGAAACTGAGTAATGAGTCTGAGTTTTGATGGAGGCATAAAAATGCTTTCGGGCAACTATGTCTCTATTACCAAAGCGGGGAACAGTTCACGATGAATGCAAAAGCAGCAGTTCCTTTATCCAGGGATGTTATTTCAGAAACATCATACAACCATTCTTTTGTTCTGTTTTATATGCTGCGCGCCTCATCCACTCTAGATGTATTTGTTTCTTCTAACGTATTTCATTTCAATGCGGTCCTGTCTGTTTGTTGAGCTGTCAAAATTTATGATCAATTATAATTCCTTTTTTTCCTTTGGTATTGTGTGAGGCTTCTGTACTGGAACATTGCAACAGTTTGTATTATAATGACAATATCAGAATAATATTTAAATAAATCATTTTCACAGATGAAATTCAAACACTGAAGGATTCCATCTGTTTGGCTGGTAACACATTCGGCTCTGCAGTGAGTGAACTGGGCTGACTGCTGACACTGCCAAAACCTGGCCCGCTTTCCAACTTTCCAAAGAAAGTTACTTTTGGTTTAATCACTTTTTATTTGATTGCAATGCTAATCAGAAAAACCTGTTCATCCTATTATTTGCCTGAGAAATGGCAAGACGAAATGACATTACAGTATTATAAACTTAAAAAAGCTTTGACTTTGTGATTCGTGAGTGTATTGCTGCTAATTGCTTTACTGACAAGTGCCTCGTGTTGAATGGGAGATTCAAAACACTTCATCATAAAAACGTATTAATACATTATGATGTATAACTCAAACTGTGCAGGTTATTGCAATGACATGCATTCTGAAATTTTCGCAACAGTTGTATGTATCCTGACTTATAAAAGCAGTGAGGCTGAATGGGCCCCATAGTCTTGAATGCATTATCTAATTATAATAAACATGAGTACAACGAATCACTGTACAAACATGAGTATTTGCAGATTAGATTTTGACTTTATTGAAAAAGATACTTCATGTACTCTTACGTACAAAAGTCAGTATAACGAGATATTTTATAATATTAATATTAAAAATTATAATCATTATTATTATTATTAGTGGTAGTAGTCGTAGTAGTAGTATCATTACTCACTTAATCAGTGTGTAATACAACACATGAATGTTTGCCAAGACAATAACAATTATCAAGTCAACACACAGATGTACAGATAATTACACTGTAGCTAAAATAAACTGTTGTCTTTAAAAAATACCACTTTGCTCAAATGTTCTGAGAACATAGCATAGAGGGGAGTAGAACTGCAGAAAAGGGTGGTGTGTGTGGTCGGTTTGATCTGCCTGTGAACATGAAGAAAACAGACAGAGAGGTACTAAGAGTGAACTACGAAGAATTTGACTTTGACAGTTTCCCGTAAAAAGGATTCCTGTGATTGTGTGAAGAGGGACATTATGGACAAAAAGACCAGCAGTTTGCAGGCGATACGGCAAAGTGGTCTTGCGGCAGGTCTCTTGGTTTTGGCAGTCAACCTCCATCAGCGTAAACCCCCGAAACAGGAAACTACCTCTACGTGGGTCAAAATTGGCCCTGTCAGACCTCATCATTCGTCCATCTGCTTGAAAGACGAGATACGGGAATGGAAAAGGAGGAGAGGGAGAGAGAGAAAAGGAGAGAGAAGATCCTCTTTGGAAGTGAGGATTGAATTTGGCAGCGGCAGCTCAGCTAATCAGGTTTACTTAATCAGTAAATTCAGAATGCAAAGCAGGCTCAGTCACGAAATGGGCCGAGGAGCGGAGAGACAGACCAGCAACAATACAAAATTAACCCTGAGCGCGTGTTTGTTAATTCAGCATGCAATGACAGTTATTTATGTGTTGGCATAGACAGAGCGAACCACCGGCCTGCCTTGGGTGCTCTAATCAGGGCAATGCTCATTCTGTTGCACACAGAAACAGAGGATGTGGAGGTTATTGTACAACAGTAGCTCTCGCTGGCTTTCTTTCCCTGTTTATTCAAATGTGTTGCTCGATCGCAGATGGCCAAGGTCATTTTGGTGTGCGACTCCGGAATGGTGAAAAAAACATGACAAAGAAAAAACAACAATGAGATAAGTGAAGTTTTTGATTTTTTTTTCTTACGCTCATGAAATATGCATACTTACATGGTGGAGTGTGGGTCCTTGCTGAGCCAGAGAGCCGCTGTGATTCTAGCCTTAATGCAAAGCACCCCACTGGTAACACCGCGTGTGTGCGCCAATGGATTCTCAACTGCTTCCTCGTGCCGCGAGGATGACATTGTGTGTCAGATAAAATGGGGAAGATCTTAGCATAACAACACAACGGGGACGCAGTGGCCCAAAGGTTTGAGATGTGGATTTAAATGGAAGTATCTGGGCCATGAAAACAGGAATCAAGACCTGCTGTTTCTCTCAACAACTCTGCGAGACGAATACCTAATAATCGAAAAGACTTCTACATCAAAATTGGAAGGTTCCATCAGGCCTCAGTGACTGTAATAGCATCAAATTTCCTCCCTGCATATTATTATTCGATTATATCCTTATATTGTACCCAATAACTGCAAAAATACATAGTTAAATTCATATGAAATGAGGTAAGAGCACAATCAGAACAGGCTGAGACCAGTATTATGTCACTGCACTTTTTCTGTGCTCCACAAAATTTACCACAAATCAGTTAACACATAACCTGTTTGTATGGGCCAGCATTTCCCAGGTGGTAATCCAATGCTGACCAAAACTGGTATGACCTTTTCAAGAGGCAGCCGTGAACCTTGTCCCCACAAAGTCATGTGGTGGCACAACAACAACCCCAGTGTGTCAGTGCTTCAGGAAAACACGTTTCTTATTTACATGGTGGAAATAGTCGCGGTTAGTTGGGTTCTTTCAAATATCTGAACAAACTAGAAATGCTTCCGTTCTTTGCTCGGAAGGTGAAAGTTGGAGCACAAATATCCATCAGCAATTTTTATTGAGATGTGTCGATAACTACTTAGACCAGTGGCTTTGACCCTCCTAACACTGCTCTATCTACTGAGGCAGCACTGCGTCTAAGCAGCACTGATGATTGTTGAGAGATTTAATACTAAAATCCATCTCGAGTGGTTTTACTTCCTCGAATTTCCTGAAATGTCAGGGATCATCAGTTGCAACATGTGCACTTCATAGAAATTTCAGAGGCCATACAACTTCATTCTTCAATAGATAGGATTTATTTTGCCAATTGTCTAATCTGCCTGTGTGAAATATGATGATTATAATGATTTCATAATGCCACATCAGCACATACAGAAAAATACATCTCTAGCTCAGTGCATAAGGAGGATAATGTGGAGGTGGAAGAAGCAGCTGTGTCAAACTGTTGGCAGACTATAGTGACAAGTCGTATTGGCCCCATTTACCCCCTCCTGTATTGGTCAGCTGGTAGCCAACATGATGCCAATCACCTAATACAAGCATAACTTCAGAGGTCTGTGTGCACATCCCTATTTTAGATACCCAAACATTTGTATTATTTGATACAGTTTGCAATGTAATGGTTAATGAAATATGATGAACTGATTGTGCCAACCCAACTTGCAGAAATTTGGACTATTTGGACAACTTTGGATAACCCAGAAGTGTAAATAAATCTTTCTAATTTTTTTCAAAAATACTGACTGATACCTGATGAAGGTCCTCTGACATCGTCTTACTGGCACATTTGCCAGTTAGCACAAGCCAGATTTGACGTCTGGCTTGTGCTAACAAGCAACTCTACTCAAAGACATTTTCGTAAACACAAAGGAATTGAAGGGCATTAAAGTTCCCTAAAGTTCCTGTTGTTTCCCTGCGTGTGTGAGTGAGTGTGTGTGTGAGTGTAAGAGAGAGAGAAAGCGAGTGTGCATGAACAGCCCTGCATTATTTATTTGCACTCATTAAAAGTAATCAATTGAAAGTGGCATTGATGTAAAGGTCTTTATTGAGCTTTCAGGAATCCGTCACTGTAATGTACCTTGTGACTTTCTCACCCTGCTTGATTGTTTTGTCCCACAAAGAGCCCAAAGGAATGGAAAAGGGTTTTGTGTGGGCCCATCAATGTTGCGCATCGCTCAATGCTGTGGGCTTTGCAAACTTTGCGAAAAATAAATAAATAAATGAAATAAAAATCATCCCTGGGTATCGGCCAAACATACATTTCTGCAGCTTTAAAGTGGCCATCTATGACATACAAATATGACAACAGCCATATCACCTCCCAGTGTGTGAATAAAACAACACAATGAAACAACAGGAGAGAGTGGCGAGGCGGTCTGAAGGCAGTTATGGAAATGCACTGTGCTGCTGTAAGTGAGTGGGTGTGTTGATTAAAAAGGACATCCCAGGGGGACTGTGTGTTGAATGTGTGTTGACAGAAGGTGAAGCCTGCCTCATTAAAATATACAACCAGGGACCGGGATGTACTGTGTGTACTCTTGTGTGTGTGTCTGTATGTGTGTGTGTGTGTCCACACATGTGACAGGATATCATTGCATCCTTGTATCCGGCATGTGGAGGCAGTTGATGATATATAGAGGACCCTTTAAATCCTCGCTGGTTGCCGTGGAAGCCTGAGCGATGGAAGCAAACTGCAAACACAGGAGGATGCGAGAGTGGCATCCTCCTATCATACCAGTTCAACACTGTATTGGTGCATTTGGGGTACCGAAAACACAATAGTGACATGAATTTAAAAGCAGGTTCCTTACTTTTACACTGTTAGGTTGCCAGGTGAAGCCAAATCCACTGTTACGCTGACGTGAGTATGGTGACTTTCAGTATGAGGTCATCAACATTAGAAAGAGCCTGGGCATTTGATATGTCTCAGATAAATGCATTCATTCTAAATGATCCATCACTTGTTGTTTTTATCAGCGTTTCATCATATTATATAACATTCTATAATACTATTATCATATAATCTAGCATTATCTGAAGCAAGATCCCTCACTGACTGTTGGATCACACACCTGTGGGTCTTGACTACTCTGAAATAACTTTCTGCCACTGGCTCCTTATCATCCCAGATAGTATTATGTCTATGTTGTTCCTTAAGTTCAAAAGTTTGATTGATGACAAGTTTGACAAATATTAAAAAGCCCAATCCAATCCATTAAATCTACAATGGTTCACGCTAAACACTCCTCATCCATCACCATACAGTTCATTCCAGTTGAGCATCTAATTCATTACTGACAGGCTGAGACAACATTGTGGATCATTATCAGAAAATAACAAATCGTGTTGCTCATAGTAATTTATAGGACTATATACGTCAGTATAATTGATGGTTTTCAGTATGTGACAGCAGTATCACTATGTACAACATTTCCTAACAATTGTTAGTGCTGAACAGATAACAGACAAAAACCTAAGTATAGTCTGTGAGCTAATTAGTTTATTACACAGGTGAGATTCTATTATGATAAATAGTTAACACATAGTGAGAAGAAAAACAAATCACAGAATAGAATGAAAGCTAAAACTCCAGCCAAAGACAACAAAAAAACCCCTGAGGGGGTTAATGGTTTCTGGGTTCAGACCTGCAGTTAACACCGGTCCAATAATTTTAATTAGCGGAAGACGAGAACAGATATAATTGAACAGTTGGAACGATTACACCTGGGCTGGTGATGCTGTTTGTTTATCCTGCTAGTTTGAACTACAGTGTTGTAGCTTCAGTGCAGCTTGATGTGTCAGATCCACTGCAGGATCCAATCAACAGATTTCCAATGACAGGGTAGAAGTGTTCACTGAAAGAAATCCCAACAGGATGCTGTGATTTCTACAGAGCTCAGTCAGCGCGGGGCCTAGAGTTCCTGCAGCACTAATATGAACTGCAGGTTAACATGGAGCCTAAATGGGCTGCGTTCACTCACTGGTTCATACTTGTGTGGATTCAATTGGGAATTCAAATACTGCATATATGAGCACATGCAAGAGTAGGAGACAAGAATACAGAATGCAAATGCAATGCATGGATATGCAAATTAGGTCACCGCATCATCTGGCAACACAGACTTTTCAAGCAGGCCCGACCTGCTTTCTGTTAAAAGCAGTGGTATTCAGCCACATTCTCAGCCATGTCTCACGTATTGACCCAGCCGTTCTTCGTCAGCCTGATTTACTGTGGATACTTGTACTTGGCACAATAAAAGGTGAACACACTTGGCTAAAGTTATGACTGAAGGAGCCACTGGCGCTAACAAAAAAGGAATTAAAAAAAAACCCAATGGATAAAAAAATCAATACCTTATTCCTATTATAAATTTCCCCGAAAGTTCAAATAATGAATTATCAGTGGTAAAGTTAAATTATCTGGGCCAACTACCCAGGCTGTTTTCTTATAGGCAGGCCCCTTAAATACTCACAAATACATGTATTGTGTTTTTACAGAATAATTCAATTAAATGTACTTTGATCAGCTTTTTATAGCTCCAGTATTCTTTAGTAGAGTTTTTGATAGTAGATTAAAAACTAATCCCACTCTTAGTATTGCACAGTGAAGTGAATTTGAAATAATCGGATACTAAGTCTGTTTATGTTCATGGTGTATTAAATGTTTTGAAAATACCAAATTAATTTTTAATTTTTTTTTTTCAAACCACAATCGAGTTGAGGATGTTAATAGCTAATTTTGCAGTAGCTGCAACTCAGAGCTCATTATTTTAAGACTCCACTCTTTAGTCTCTTGCTGGGTTCGCTCACTGATGGTGGCTGTTTGCATTGCTGATGACATCTTAAAGGCCACAGTTCGCTTTGAACTTAGTGCTTGTCAGGTCATAAACCAGCATCTGAAACCTTCTCTGAAGTATCAACTAGATAGGGCGTGGGGGGCCTGGCTGCCATTTAGATCACTGTGGTCGCTGCCTCTCTGACATGTATATACAGTAAGTCATTAAATCATTGCCTGGAAAACACATTACCTCATTGCTTCAGTGGTATTGAACAACGGGTGTCATTGCTGATTATTTGGTTACTATTTCCTGTTACAGAAAGTTCTTACACATCATCTCTAATCACGGCCTCTTTGTTTTTCTGCGTCACAGTGATTTCAGTAAAAGTAGCTGTCGCTTAAAATATATTAGCCTCGATGCCCAAAACGATCCGCTCAGTCGACAACGTTTTGAAGTGACACAGAAAAGCCTCCCTGCACTGTGTTGATCCTACACAGAAATAATTAGAATAGTCATAAAAAGATGGCTTCATAGAGATTATTTCATAGATAGAGCTGCAGATATACATTTCGCTGTAATAAATAAATGGTTGAACGGGAAAAAAAAAACACCGAAAACAGCCTGTGAATTCCTTTGAATGAGAGCATATGTGAATATGAGGAAATTGCCTGGATCACACAAGTGAACCCAGATGAGAAAGCGGTTTAATAGAAGTATTTGGTAATGCGCGTGAGCTGCTCGAGTTCTCTTAATTTGTTTGTAATAGTTAATTAGAACGGAGAGAGGCGGGATCATTTTTCTCCGTCTCTGCTCAGCTGCCTCTGCACACATGGGCTGTTAAGATATAATTGAGGCCGTCATTTCGTGGTCGAGGTGCAAATGGCTTCTTGAAGAGCCCCCTCTCACTCCCCGGCTGCCTGTCTGTCACCTCGAGTGCTGCCTTTTGCTCCCCGTCTTTATTCCTTTTAATCATTGACTTCATTTCAAAGATAGGCGAGCTGACACTGGGAGAACCTTTTATTGCCGTTCTATGATTCTCATTGACTAGTTTTGTAATAGATGTCATATGGCAGGATGCAGGACAGGCTCAATAGCTCCAGCTGAATACCACAGTAATATGTTTCTGGCCTCTTGGAGAAGCACTTTGTGTTTTGAAGCCATTTAGTCTAGTGTTTCTCACAGTTAACTGAAGTTTGAGTCCAGGATTGATTCACGAAACTGGCATTATCAAAGGATATCAAAGAATTTGTATTTATATTTGCATGAGTTGTAGTGTGTCTAACTATGACTGACTGTGTTGATATTGCCAGATGCACCAAGCAAGCTGGCGATGGCTGATACCACAGGAACATAATAAAAAATAATTGTACTGTACTTCAAATATTATTATTTAAAATCCACATTCATTCAGATTCCAGCGGGCACCACATCTAAAAACAGCATTATTGTTTATGCAAATTAAAATCTAAAATGTGAACCACAGCTATTTCATAATTTACATCACATCTCCAGTATCAGCTGTTGGATGAATGTAAAGCTGATATTATGATTTCATAAGAGTGAAAGACACAGCAATGTTCATGAGTTTGCACCAGGTGATGTGAACTGAGATGAATGTATGCCTGTCTGGTATCACCAATGGGAGAAATACAGTAACAACTAGAAATGTCCAATATTATCGGCCTACCAGTAATATCAGCTGATATTGGCATTAAAATGTAGTATTGGAAATTATTTGTATCGGTTTTTACTTTTTTAATGACACATCTTTCACACAACATGCACGTATTATACATTCAACTCTTCAGCTACTTCTCTAATTCAAAATGTCAAAATATGAGAGATGTGATGTATAGTTTTTGAGATATAGATATAGATTTGTTTTGTTTACTTTTATTTGTTTACCTGAAATTATTTAGTTTTTTTTGGGAGGGGGCCTATCATCTATCAGTATCGGCGGATATCGGTATCGGAAATGTATAGTTGGACAATAACGGTATATCGGATATCGGTAAAAAAAGCCAATATCGAACATCCATAGTAACAACATATCAAGTGATGTTCTCTTATCACAATGTGAATCGGAAGCATCCGAGCCCTTACTACTCAGAACTCCAAATGACCTCTGATGATGATGATGATGATGATGATGATGATGATGATGATGATGATGACGATGGTGATGATGATGCGTGTGCGTGTGTGTTATAGAATATGTGTATATGAATGAAAAAGACCTGTGGTGTCAGGGAAAACTATATGAACACAGTCCATTACATTCACCTCTTGGATCTGTAGTAAAATACATCCAATCAAAACCAATTTATTTGTCATATAACCATCAGCCAAACAAAACATATCTAGCAAACATTTCTGCAAAATGATCTTGGATACTTGTTTTTAAATGTATCTTCATTAAATGTTGTGCTAGTGGCAATTCAAGAATGATTGTGGCAACATAAGTCAAACTGGAATATTAGAAAAAGATGTAGTAGAAGTTTAAGAAAGCGCATTTAAAACCGAGCTGGTCATTTAAAAGTTGAGTTTGTCTTTTTAAAGTTGTGCACTTGACACTATAGACTTTACTCCATGATGTGTCCCTGCACTGTCTTATAGCTATATTTCTTGCAATGACTAGTGCAAGTGGAAAAACACTAATTAATTTTAACTGCTAATGAAAAAAAAAACTTTCTCCTTATTAGTGAACCATATATTTCCATCTTTCTGCTCAACCGTTGTCTTAAATCACAAATATGAAAAAACTTTTAAGCATTTCTTGTGTCCAAAGGAGGTTAGATGGAGTGGTCTGACAAAAAAGAGTACTGTGAGCATGGAGCTGGCTACAGGGACAGTCTAATTAACATTTTAATTAACACAAACTCGGGGCCATCCTCAGAGCCATGTCTGGGACAGACTCATTACATTCGTTGTTGGCCTCTCTGCTCTTGCCCTTCGATGTGCTTCCAGTGAAAAAGTCATCCTCCAAAAACAATGAGCAGACTTCGATGGGTTTAACTCCCACGGTCTGATGCCGCATTAAACTGAATTGCACTATGCTGTGTACTTGCAGTAAACAGCAACTTTGAGTTTGTCCACATACAATTATGTTGAATTTTACATGACTGAACTTTAGCTCCTACATGGTAAATTCAAGGACAACGTGAGATTGCAAAGTGCAGTTATCAAGAATCTGTGCATATAAGATATTCCAGTCTGACATCTAGAAAAAAAAATCAGCATTTGACAAATATTATTACATACTTTTAGAAAAAAAAAACAGTGGTACTGAGTGCTTTCTTTTTGAAATATTGTGTTTACATGACTTTATGGCTATATGTTTGCTGCAAAGAAGTATAATGGCACAATGCATTCTGTTTATCCATTCATCATTATTCATTTGTAATAATCATGGTTTGAAAACCATGATTATGATGAATATCACATCCATCCTTGTTTTGCATGAATACACATTTCTTTCCACTTACCCTATGTGCTAGTATTTTTTTTTGTTGTAGTCAACTGTCATCAGTAACTGAGCTGATGACAGTTCATATTTGTCAGTGTGGCCTCACACTTTCTCTGTCAACACATACACACCCTTGGTGTGGAGGTATGTTTCTCTTGTTTGAGTCCATCCATATATCTGTATTATGTATTAAGAGACTGATTTCATATCCCACCCATAACAGCCATGTAAGTTCAGTGTTCCCACCCTCTGATATGACCTATAGCAGTGGTTCCCTAACTTTCTCTGCTGGACTCCCCTTTGGTTGATAAGAAAATCCCCCACCCCCAAACCTGACACACATACACATATTTAGTTTTCAGACTCCATTCCACTGGTGGGTCCCCCACTTTGGGAATCACTGACCTTTAGGAACAGCAGTGTACTGGACCTGTGCTGGTATAGTTAAAACTTATAGTCACACATTTCGTCTTATGGAACAGCCCATTTTGTCCAATGCAGAGATCTACAATGAAGAAGCTCCAGCTGCTATTCCAGGAGACACACCTACTGAGGGGAAGTACAAAGACTGGTCATTCAGAGTTGCAAGTGCATCAGATGCTGTGCTCATCTAAACCTTTAAAGCCAGAACATACCATTAACCTCAGCTACAGGGAAGATTCAATCAACAAAAGGGTAATTTGAACTTCATTATTCCCCTCTCTTCTTTCATTTCCTCTGGAAGTCAACAGTCCATTAACTAACAAAGTGAAACACTAATAACAGGAGGGACCACAGTGAAGAGACCACAAACACCTACTTCTTATTCATGTGGATCTGTTTGGGTCTACTTTGTGTTGGGATCCGACCTTTAGACTGATGACACTGCCCTTCACCGGGAAAACTCACGCACAGACACAACACACGATCAGGCGTCTTCTGGACCTTAGACACTGATTGGTCGCTTGTGCATCACAATTTTTCATTTTTGTTTTTGACTGTTTGTACTGTTTTATCATTGTCTTACCACTATTCTCTGTAAATCATGTATTGTGTTGTGTAGATGTAGTGTGCAGGGAAAGGCCTACATGCATTTTAAGGCTACAAATGGTTGTGTCTCAATTCAATATACACAATCTCCATGTACGTAGAACACAGTCCATTATGAAAGATGAAGCTGACATTGCAGAAGCATCTCTGTACCTATGTGTCTGTTACAAAGCCTAATATACAAAATGGATGGAGACGCATGTGTAATCATGCATATTCTATAGGCTGAAGAGTTTTAGTATTCCTTTTTGAACCTTTTATGTAAACACGGTAGTTGCGGTTCTGAATCTCTGCAGGCAAAATGGCGGCCTTGCAGAAGCTAACAGCAGGTAAATGTGCCGAGCAGAACGAGGAAGCGAAAACAGACACCCGCTACAAAGAGCACAGGTTTTCCTGTAAGAACAGTAGCCACAGCCATTGACCTTATTCTCCTTTCAGTCTCAAACGAGGGCAACAGAATGCTTTGGTGAGAAATAGCATTTAGTTATTATATAACCACCTTTTGCACCAGATGTCAAAGATTGTCATCGAATTATTATATTCTGACCAACATTAATAGAGTTATTAAATTTACCACACCCTTTCTGAGCCTCTGCTCCATGCTCCCCATGGCTATGATCTCTGGCTGATTGGTTTTTAATTATGTTAATTACTTAATGACACTATTCACCTGTTTAACCGTGACAGTCACTGACCACTGAGGAAGATGCTTACGCTTGTGGCTGTTTTCCATTTCAATAGATGTTTGACCCATGGAAAAAAAAAACATATAAAACACTTTTTTTTTTCCGAATAGCTAATATCTCAAGCTTCAATTAAATGAACAAAAATGAGAAAGCTGCCACTGTCCAAACACAGGAACGGTAAAATAAAAACATGGGTAGAAATGCTATCTCTGCAGGTCAGTGCTGGGGTCGGATATGTGGTGCGTGGGTAAACACAGCCCTGCGGCATGCGGGAACATCATCACCACGAGTGGAAATGTCATTTCTGTGGATACAGAATCTGGCAGAAATGTCACTGCCATGGTTAGAGCTGTTATCACCCCAATCACCAGCACTATTTATTTAGGTCAGTGTGGACAGTCGAGTTGAAAAGGCGACCCCATGAGTCCCGCCAGTGGCAGGCCTTCAGTAGCAGTAGCAGCAGCAGCAGTCAGCAGCACGGTGTCAGTTCAGCAGGAGAGGGGGTCAGGCTGGAAGAGGAATAACTCCTGATCCTGGCTTTGGTTCAAGCAGCGGTCACCCCTCCTCGCTCACAGGTAAGATAAGGTTCTTGGCATCACAATATATTAGAACAAACAATAAATACAGGGGGTCCTCGTGTTACGACGGTCGTGAGATACAACGTTTTCGTGGTTACGACACATCTCCTGTGAACTTCCTTGTTTCGGCTTAAGCGGTTTGCGGTTTGTAAATATGTACAGACTTCGCACGGGAACTAGTTGGTGAGCGCTCTCTCTGTCTCTCAGCGCACCTGCCGGCTCTCCAACACCTCCACAGCACAGCTACGCTAAACTGCCTTGTGTTTACTTATGTGAAATGGACGGCTGGCGGGGGGTGCAGCGGCAGCCGGTAAGGAGATCCACATGGACACAGATGCGTTCGGGATCGTGGCAATACCGTAGGTTTATTCACAACACAGGGTCTACACGGTTGATATAAGAAATCTAAAAGAAATGCTCATTACACTCGCGATATCAACCCCTACGGTGTGTCAAGAGGGACAAAAGGCAATTCACCATAATAAGCTCTTATTTTAGCGTGGTATTATAGCGACATCTAGTGGCACAACTTATTATCTACATACGAATACATACATATGAATGTATGTTCCGGCTAACGTCGAAATTCGGTTACGACACATTCTCAGTGTTACGACGGAGATTCCTCCGTCGTAACACGAGGACCCCCTGTATACAGTTAGGGAGTTACTTAGAGAGCACTCTGTACATCTGTATTTCTCTCACTGATTCTTCATAGATGATGAACTATTGTTTCACCATTATTCAAGAGACAATTAAAAGACATACAGTATGTTGACATATTCATGAATTCAATGTCAGACAATAGGAAGGAGTTTCTTACCAGGCAACATTTCACTGTCAAGGCACATATAAATAATTGTACCGAATACTTGAATAAATACAATACAATGTATATATATATATATATATATATATATATATATATATATATATATATAGATATAGAGAGAATAGATAGATAGATAGATAGATAGATAGATAGATAGATAGATAGATAGATAGATATTATTATTGTTTATGATGTGTATTGTAATTATATGATAAATCCATTTAGATAACACTCATGTTGAATGTGTCACTGCTGTTTCATTCTTGCTTGTTCACTTTGTATAAGAATAAAAAGAAAAAGAAAGCATAATAAAACAAAAGTTGCATAATTGTAATATGTTATCAGTAAAACATGTAGGATGTATTAAAGAAGCTTACATGTGATATTTTCTTGTTTTTAATCCTTCAAACAACAGTCACATTAAAAAAAACAATAGTTTCAGTGCCTCCAAAAATAAATGAATAAATAAAATAAAATGAATTCCTTGCACAGCCTGTGGTCTTAAAGAAATCTATTCATACGATGGAAGCAAGGCACAGCTCAGTTTGAAGCCACAGTTTTCCTTTTGTGGTGTGAAAAAAAACGCTTCCTAATTTCGCCCTGGCCTGCTGATGGGTTAATTATTTCAAAACGACACATTCTCTATGTGCAAGTTGTAGTTGTTTGTTTCCACTTTTATGCCACATGAGATGTCATTTTCAAACACTTGCTTATATATGGGCTGCAGCGCAGTGCTGTGATTATGTAGGCTCTTCAGAAACTCCTCCGACTGCCATCGCCTCCTCTGACACACACAATGAGCACATCACCTCCTCTCACACGGAACCACAGTGTAATCCGCCCAGTAAAGATGTGCTTATAACAGCAGAGTGAGACACATGCTATTTTCTCTTCCACACGCACCTCTTATTCATTCTGCCCTACATTCTTAATCTGTGACAAGACGTGCTGGAAACCAGCCGCTGTCTCTTTCCGATGTGCCTGAGGCAGTGACCTCAGGGACGCTTCGCAACTAGTGTTATGTGCAAAACTTAGAACACATACATGACTGCTCATTTAGACAGAAAGGACTGATATCTAATTAAAGAAATACATAATAATAATAATAATACAATATATATATACACACACACATATATATATATATATATATATACATATATATATATATATATATGAGGTCTCAGAAGAAATAAAGAAGATGGTTATGAACAAACACATTAAAAAGCTTACGTAAGGCCTCCATCCATATGCGCGAGGGTCCCAGGGGATGGTGGCAGCCACGTCACTGGGGAAGTGTCCTGTACTCTGCTCTGCTTATGAAAAAGAAAGTAAGACAGAAAGAAAGCACTCAGTGCCCCTGTTCCTTTTTTTTTCAATCTAAAAGTATGTAATAAGCATTCAGACAGCAAGAATCATAACATATCCACTGGGCAGGAAAAGGCCGTGTTACCTAAAAGCCGCTGAAGCACTTTGCTGTTCATTTGCAATCACTGTGTTTGTTCACATTTCAGATGAATCCAGGCTTGTCAGGAACCAACACGGAAATCCACTGCCAGCCCACCATGTGTATTCATGTGTGCAGACACACATCACAAACACACACCCACTTTGATTTGCTTCAGGCCCTTATTTAATTCAGATGAAATGTTTTTTTAAATTACATTTATTATCATTATTATTTGTGTGTGTGTGTGTGTGTACACCGGTGGGTAGAATAGTGGATAAAAGGTTTAACTTATTAATTAAGCTGTTGCATTTAGAAAACAGTGTTTTTTAATATTTATATTGTTATAATTGTGACTCGCGTAAGTAGTTTGAAAATGCCTTTGCTTAGAGAGATATGTTATCTGTCATACAGGGATGAAAGAGTCTTGAATTATTACAGGTTGGAATAATAAACTAGATTGTAGTTAAGAGCACCCAGATGAGAAAAACAGCACTCGTGCCAACAATACATATTAGAAGTCAAAGCTTAGGTGATGAGCAGTTTGAAGCACAAACCTCCAAGTAAACCTGAGGCTGATGAGAACAGCAATGATAATTAGTATTTGGTGCATTAAGTATTATGTGACAGGAGCAGTCTATATTCTCTTCTTCTGTTATTGTTGCATTGGCGATAAAAGATTTTCCATTTCATCCTCTGCTGAATGTTTGCCAAATGTCACAGTAGCCCTAACTCCCACCTCCAATCATTTCCCATTTATCTGGTCTCCAGGTTTGCTTACTCCTGACTCCAATTCGCTTTTGTCAAATTGTCATTTGCCATTTGGGGATTCACATACCTTTTTTTTTCCCCCCCACCGAGCACTGCTGATGTGTGGAATGATTTACTCAACGTGTGATAAAATGCGTTAGGTGTTTATAGTTCAAATAGACTGCGACAGTTCGTAATTGGCAGATCAGGCCCTTTCTTAAGATGCATTCCCCTGCATCCTCCTGTCACAGTATGCTATGCATAATGCTTGATTTCCTCTCATTGTCAAACACTTTTCCCCAGCAAATAACCCAGTCCATTAGTCAACGCGAGCCATATTCACTGCTACATATTTACACTGGGGCCACGAGACTGTCAACCGATGGCTTCAATTGACAATTATCGTCAATTGACAATTATCGTCACTGATGTGAGAGGTGACTGTGGCAGGCTTGCAGCAGAGTTTTGAAGTTCTCTGGAGAGCTGGTTCCAGAATTGCTTTGTGTTAAAGGCATCCTTCATGTAGACCTTGTATTATTACCTGTGAAAATGAAGCAGAGAGACAAATGAGCCTAATCAGGAAAACTTCTGATAGTAACATTTACTATTTGGGGTTTCAGTGTTTTTTTCTGTGACAGTCTTTAATCCGATATTACGTGCCGGTGACTGAGAGGGCGCAGCCGCTCCTCTATCGATACACTACTTCGTAATCATTCATTCGCTGCTGTTTACAACTTTTCACAGGATGATGGAATAATAAGATGTGGCAGGGCTCCACTCTGAGCAACCCAGAAAATCAAATACTCTCATGACTGGATAAGAAGAGATACACATCTGCATGTGGATGGAAGCAAAGCAAAGCAAAGACAAGACCTCATTTCTACTGCTGTTGAAAACAACGGGAATAATTGCTTTTGCAGAGAATACCTAATTATCCTCCTATTCAGGACCCAACCTTTTTCCCTCTCATTTTATATAATTCCTTTGAAAATATGCTCTCTTATGTCTTAAAATAACCTGAACCTTAGAACCGACTTCCATCTCTCCTTCCAACTTGGACTCCAGCTGTGCTACTGAGAGGATTAGCATAGTGTGTTAATATAAGGCTCAGTACCTGGTCGTGTGTGGCAGAGCTCCACCTCCTGCCTCCGCTTTGTTTCGAATCAAAGCTTTGCTTCGCATTTCTGCTGAGATGTTAGAAAGTGCATGCAGGTGCACTGAAACTGACTTTTGTCTGTTCAGGGAAAAGCAGGTTTTTGAGCTGATTGATGGTTTTCTGTTTCACACTTTAGGAACTTCATTAACAGAAGGGATTATGTGCATGGTAACTGAAGAGAAAGGAAATGAATGTGCATTAATGAATGAATGATTGGTACACACACACACACACACACACACACACACACACATATAGATATATATATATATATGACACAAAGTTTGTTGAAGAGCTAATGGTTGACAAATGATATGTATGTATGTATGTATGGATTCCTCATATGGATTCCTCAGTGATTACAACAGACAGAATATTGGCACTGGATATACAGTATCCAGTGTCAATATTCTGTCACTGGATACTGTATATACTGTAGATTGTAATTGTCTGCTTTAAAATATATGAAGTATAGAATTAGTATAGTATGGAATAAAATTGCAGTGTATTTTACACTTGAGGCGTGATCAGTCAAAGGTTGCTTGACATCCTGTCCAACTATGTTATAAAGTATTACATGTAAACAGGTGAGGTGAGAAAATCAGGTGAGGTGAGAAAATCTTCTCTCTTCATTTTCCAATCAGCTGGTGACACAGCCATAGGTTTGGAAAAGATTACAGTTTACGTCTTTCCCAAAACTTAAGTGTTGTCCGTGTTATACTGTTATATCTTAAAGTTTTTAACACTATTAGAGACTTAAACTTTTAGTCTCTAAAAGCAAATATTTTAGTGCAAGAGTGACATTAATGGGTATAAAAAGTAATAAGGTGTCAGTGAAACCTTAGGTATTCTGTAAGTCTAATACTAGAATTGGACCAAAAAAAAAAAAAAAAAAAACACAGAACAACATTTGGCAGAGAGTGAATCCAGAACTTTATTCAATAATAAACTCGATGATAATGGGAACAGGAAATAAGGAGTCAGTCTAATAGAGAAGCCGAGCCGGCAGGAGAATGGTGAGGTACAGCAGCAGGCAGACAGGTGACAAACAGGTAACCAAAGAGTTAACAACTTCAGGTAGCAAACACAGTAACACACAGGTAGACAGACCAAACTGGCAACAAGTGGTAGAGAGGACCTGGTTTTATACTGTTGGTGGTGATTGGCAGATGGATCTCAGGTGTGCAGACTGCAGAGATCAGGAAGCCACGCCCAGCTAAAGACACAAACACAGAGGAACACACACAGAAACACACACACGAGAGAGAGAGAGAGAGAGAGAGAGAGAGAGAGAGAGAGAGAGAAGAAATATTGAAACAATTCAACAGTTTAGAACCTTGCAGATATGAAATTATTATATATAATGTATACAGTCTAATCTAGATTTTATAACTAGTGCTTACCAGGGACTTCATAATAATAATAATAATAATATTTGGACCTGAGTATCTCAGACCATCATTGTACAGCTTCTGAGGACACAACAGCGTTATTCATCCCATTTGTTCGTTCTCTTGCCTCAAGTCGCCCCAGCCTTCCTCTTCACACTATAAACTTTAGCTACGGCAACATCGCTGTCGAGCTGGCAGGCAAACAAGGTGAGTCATGAGCACGAGCAAAAAGCTGTGTAACTGCATCTCAGAAGATCCAAAAAAAGAGAGAAAACATTCATGTTGAAACCCATATTCACAAGGTCTGATCAGCGGGCCATTTGTGTGATTGTCTGTTTCTTCCAAACAGGCACTAGAAGAAAGGGTTAGTGCGTGTGTCAGTGTACAGGAAGGAAAATTGTTGAAAATAAGTACAACCCTTTTAATTTTGTCTCTACCTTTCATGAAAAAGAGAGGTATTACAAATGATCATTTATAAAATAGTCTAACCGATATGTACAGGAGATGTTTGAATAGAACTGGATGGAGCAGGGCACATGAGGTGAAGACAGTGGGCATACACACTTTCTGCCTACGCACACACACACACACACACATATATGGTTGACTCATAGGGTGCCCAGTTATTGCAGAAGCCTTTCAAGCTCAGGGACTGTGCAATATCTATTGTGCGCTTTGTTTTGGCGAGCTCTGGTGCAATAGTAGCATGTGTTCCGTCTTTTCCCCTGCACACATCTGTCTGAGGAGGGGAGCGTCAGTATGATGTATGAAGCTGTTTGCCAGGACTGAGCTAAGAAGAATGGAGCCCTGCATCACTTAGCATCCCATCGCCAGACACAGCCGCGCCATTACACCTCCCAGAAGTATCAGGCACACCCTCGCTTGAGTAATTTTGCCATCTGTTGACAATGTTTACACAGCGGGTGATTTGTCATCACAAACAGCAGGGCAAAAATTAACAAGCTTATTTATGATCCGAGTTGTATTTGCACAATGAAAGTGCCATTGGTCATGTAAAACAGTCAGATTGCTTTTACCAGTTTGAGGGAGGCAGCAGTGGAGGAGCATCATATTAATCAGAGTCTGAGGTTGTATAGATGTGCATGTATTACCTGTAAGAAATAGTTGTATTTCCATTTTTTAAAAAAACACTATTGATGGGATGTATTAGTTTGAAGAATTAAGATGGACTTTTCCGTCAGCGCAGCTCAGCACCCTGAATTAAAGCCTTGGAAGCACAGTGCTATTTGCACTCCACCAAAGAATGTAGCTGAGAAAAGGTCAAACAACAAATTGAAATCTTGGCCCAATATTAGATGTAGAGTGAGAGTTGAAGTGTGGAATGACTATGAAAAAAACAGTGAGGCAGAAGAAGGGGGGAAAGGAGGAGGAAGAAATCATGCACAGTATGTCTCAATGGGCATTTGAAAATCCTTACAGCGCCTGAAAGTGTCTTCTGAGTTATGGGATTGCTCTCAAATGGTACATTCCTGAAGGGAAAGGATCTCATTTTGTATGTATAACTTTGAAAAGGTCATGGGGAGATCAGACAGGCATGAGAGAATTTGTGAACCATCAGGAGACGAGAGACCTGAAGAGAAGATCAGAAAGAGAAGAGGCAGAGCGCTGTGTTCCCCGTGCTCTGATGTTCTCTTAACACCTTAAGTGCCTGGAGACAATGTTGATTGTGCGTGCCTGTGTGTGAGTATGGCTAGAATTTGCATGTGTATGCACACATACGTGTGAGGGATCGCATGAGGAAGAAAACCACATTGGGACCGAAGCGACCCGTGTGAAAAATGAATCTACCATTATTCCATATAGATGTAGTTTTCTCACTTTTTACATGATGCTATATGACCAGACGTGTGAATGACATGGGATGTCACATGCCATTACTGAGCCAATGGGACACTGACAATCCAGGAAGGCAGATATATGGGTAGGTTGGCAAGTGTGATATCTTACACAGTTCAATTTATTCTACAAAAAACATGATTTAGCTCGTGAAGGATTTTAGGAATTAAAACACATGTCTTTTTCTAAACAATGAACAAAACAAGTATGTATAAATTCAAATTGTCTCTAATGATGACGCAGCAGAAAAATGTCTGTACTCATGGTTCTGGTTTTTGCCATTCAATGAGTTGGTTTTACATTTAGAAATCATTGCTCCAGCAAGAGCATTATATTATATTATATTATATTATATTATATTATATTATATTATATTATATTATATTATATTATATTATATTATATTATATTATACTTCAAAATTTAAGTAGTCTATGATGAAAACTCTTGTTACTGCATTTTAACACTGGTAGCACCACATGACTCACAAAGAGCCACTGTTGTACACTGGTGTTTTTCAGGTTGTCAATCAAATGTCTTGCCATGCTCTCGTCTGTCAATATGTGGCAGTCTTTATTTCATTTTTTTTGTGAGACAGACGAGACGTAGGGAGAATGTTGAGGACCTGTGGGCTAACTAACACTTTGTTAGTAATGTGACTTTTCATTGAAACAGAGGAAAGGCTTTTGATTCTATAATGCATTCTATCAAAAGTCCTACCATTATTACAGAAAACAGGATCGGGAGTTCATAGGGGGAAAGGTTGCATTTATCTATACTCAAATTTTTTTTGACATTGACTAATCACAGGGCAAAAGAGGTCACTCCATTCTCCAAAGATGTTGGAAAATAGTGTTTCTATCATAACTAAACGAAAACAAATCTTTTTTTTTCAAAAGTGTAAATATAAATATGAATATTAATATTAATTCATACATTTGACCTCCACTCTATATGATTTCAACATGTAACATTCATTTGATGTGCTCTTGTATGACTACCTAGTTTGAATTGCTGATCACAGTGTTGACCTTTACTGATACTCTCAGACACTGGATAAACACGTTCCTTATCAACATGTAGGCGTTACAGCATGTTTCAGAATACAGTGCGGTGCAGCTGTAGCCAGGGCTCTCTGATTGCACACTCATTGATTCTATATGCCTCTGTAGGCAGAACGACTTTCCAGCACAGGAAGCTTAGAGGCATTAGTTCCAATTTGGTTGTCATCTGGTCGGCGGCTCAAGACAAACCACAAACCCTCTCGTCTTGAACACTCATCCAAAGCGAGTTAGAAAAAGAAGATGAGCCGAAGCCTTGATGGGTGGGCCGACTCAGGCCTGGACGCGTCCCACCTACCCCGATACCTTACATAAGCATTAACATTAGCATGGTGTTCTGTTTTCAGACTATAATAAAGTGGGGCTCAGTGTTATCTCAGTCTGACTAATATGCAGCTTTGCAGCGTGCTGAACGTTCCCGTGTTGCAGGATTTGTCCTGCTTGTCATCACAGCTGGAAAATGTATTTCAGTCACATCGGGACATCTGCTGGCAAATAAACCCAAGTAAATAAGAGTCAGCTCCATGAAAGCAAAGCACATCTACCAGGGAGCTTTTACCGATCATGAACTGGAATCCTACTGAAAACATAAGTCCTTGTTTTGTAGCCTGGATAAGATGTGAGGTGGGCTTTGCATCATTTAAAAAAAAAAAGAAAAACACTCCCCGACAAGAGCGGAACGAGTGTGTCTCAGAGACTTCTGTGTGGTGCTTCTCAGGAGAGACAGTGCTTCTAAATGGGGATTATTGTGTTCTTTACACAGAACAAATGTTACCTTCAGACAGTCATCATATTAATCCTGCATAAATCTCCCACATCTGTTATTTCTTCAACTAATCAACCATTTTGGGTTTTTTTTTGTCAGTGATATCACTAATAAAATGGGTAATTAACCTTTTTTCAACAAGTTGCTGAGTTAATGAAATATGGTTTCAACACACAGGTGTATGCGGGGCACAGGTGAGTCAACATAATGTAGCTGTCCTGTCTGAGAGCACCCAGCATGAAGGTTGTATAAAACTGATTTGTCACACACTTGGCATCCTGCCGCATTAGCAGGACTTTTTTTTTTGTATGATTCATTGTTCCAGTGGTACAGCTGCATTTCAACCACCCTGCATTAGAAAAGGTCTTTTTCAATATCATAAATGACATTATGACATTATATTTTCAATATCATAAATGACATTATGACATTATATCTTCTATCATTATCCCCCATAATTCCCCCTCACAGACAATATACAGGGGGTCCTCGAGTTACGACGAAGATGCGTTCCTGAGAATGTGTCGTAACCGAATTTCGACGTAAGTCGGAACATACATTCATAGGTAAGGTAGTTACAAAGTTGTGCCACTAGATGTTGCTATAACACCACCCTACAATAAGAGTTTACTGTGGTGAATTGCCTTTTGTCACAGTGGGGGTTGATATCGCGAGTGTAATGAGCATTTCCTTTAGATTTCTGATATCAACCGTGTAGACCCTGTGTTGTGAATAAACCTACGGTATTGCCACGATCCCGAACCCATCTGTGTCCGTGTGCATCTCCTTACCGGCTGCCACTGCCCCCCCCACCAGCCGTCCATTTCACATAAGTAAACACAAGGCAGAGTAGCCTAGCTGTGCTGTGGAGGTGCTAGAGAGCCGGCAGGGGCGCTGAGAGACGGAGAGAGCGCTCACCAACTAGTTCCCGTGCGAAGTCTATACATATTTCCGTCGTAACTCGAGGACCCCCTGTGTAGGGTAACATGCTTACTGCAGCACTTTGTTATGCAACTTGTACAGTTCTTTAGTATCTTTAATTATGTGTCGATGATTTACATGTTGCCTCAATGTGTGTTTCCTTACTCCCATCCCTTTTTGTCAGCTTCCAGTCGTTTTGTTTTCACCTGCTCCACAGAGCATCTGTAACTATCTGTATTTATATGAGTACATCTCCACTGCACCGGCTTGCCTTTGTCCTGTGTCTGCATCTGCTTGTTGCTGCCGTTCACCCCCTCTCTTTTTATGTTCTCATTACTACAGAGAGCAGCGTTAGAATGTGTCAGGAGTTCTGTAAGCTGTAACAAAAGTTTAAATTAAAGCGGGGACGAGCAACGCTGTAGGAAACCTGGTGGTGCAGCTCCATTTCGAACAGCCTTTAGGTTTGTGAGCCAAAGGTTGGCAGGAGGATGCAGACTTGTTTTGCTGCTATAGTATCAGTCTCATAAACCACAATAGCACACAATGGGATCCACTATAAACATTGTCTCTCCAATAACATCTCCCTTGTTCGAGAGACCACAGAGCTGTAATGTAGCTATCTATATAAACATTTTATACAATTACAGGAAATAAAAAAAACTAACCTAACACAAACTCACAGCTGCACAAAGATCATGTTTCTCTCTGACGTCTCATTATAAACAAGTTCAATAATTAAATATGAGATGATTTAATAATCAGCAGTTTTTTCGAGAAAACTGTGTCATTTTAAGTTCTTAAGGCAGACAACAAAGAGCATACATGCTTAAGGAGCTATATTATATATAGCTATATCTATAGCTAATATAGAGAATGTATTACTTTAATGATGACCAGGAAAATGTCTCATGGGTACAACAAGACATAGGAAGAAAGCATACAAATCAATATACAAGCTAATCTATTTCAAATATGTGACAGACGGACATTAAACAGGGAGATGAAAAAGAAGACAACAGTGCTACATCTAGTACACACATATATACATATAGTACATATCTAACCTGCTTATGAAACTGTGTATATACAGTATAACTTTGTATTATATAACTGGGATTATTAATGTCAACATATCACTGTCCTTCCTGTTATAAATAGCTTATGTATACCAGTAGGTAACCAGATACCAGATACACCGAATAAATATATTCAGAACTGTCAGTGTTAACAATGAGATTGGAGTGGTGTGTTACTCAAAGACTGAAATGTCGTCTTCAAAAAATATGAAAAAGAGTGCAATCTGTATCCGCACTGGTGTCTCCTTAAAAACAAAGTTTACTCCATTCAACTGTGAACAACCAGTATATTTGATATTAGAATAACACACACCACATGCTTTATGTCTGATGAAAGAGTTGTGTGTCTCCTGCAAGTCCCACAACTCGACAGAGCAAATTTGAACTGGTGTGACCTTTCTACACTTCAAGTAATACTAAGTAGCACATGCTATTTTAATATAATTAGAATTTACTTCCATATCAATTTTTCCCATTTGTAGTATCTACTTCACAATCATGTCTAAACAGAATATAGAGGCTAAGTCTCCATGTAAACAACTGACAAACATCATAACATATAGATGGCATTTAATAGCTTATTATTAATTCTTCAAATACAGGATCATTTATGAGATAATCCATCATAACAACAATGAAACTGTTCTAATCAGAAGTGTCCAGGTAACTGTCAATCATTAATTACAAACATGGCCATCACATTTACAATGTATGTCTCTTATAATATATGTACAATATACTATTCTTATACATAACATCTTTCAGAATTCAGCAATACTTTGTGTACAATGTAATGAAATGTAATGAATTGAAGAAATGGCATGAAAAATGGCTAAGGGAAAACCATATGATGCAGGTCTGTCATATGCCACAATAAAGAAATGCATATTTTTATAGTAACTACAAGAACTCATCATAAATAAGCCTCATGTGGTTTTGGAGCACAGACATTAGAGATGAGTAGTGGTTTCAAAGTTCTAAGAACAGCTGTCTGAGGCTTGTTAACAGTTTGAAATCGGGGAAAACGAAATGATCAAAGGTTTATTAAAAAAAGATGGTATGTCAATTAGGAAAATGCCTGCACACTATTTTATTCATTAAAGACAGTCGGCAGAACGTGTGGTGCACTGGTTTGATCATGCGACTTGTACTGACGTCGAGGCCCGCGCCTGCAATCATCACATACGCAGCATCACTCTGCAGCAAGTGGCACTTCCCTCTCCCCTGGAAGACGAGCATCCTCTCCTTCATGAAAATTTCAGCAACATTCGACGGAGCGCTGCAGAGAGCGAGCGCTCCGTGCTTCATCGATTCTGTCAGAAGTGTCTGTATGCAAATGACTCTGTCAGATAATCTCCAAAGTCAACTCCTGATATTTAAGCCTCCTGACAGGATGTCGCCCTTTATCGCAGACACTTTTTAATACCCTCTGTTTTACTGTGTACACCACGGTGCACAACACAGGAGACAGCCGAATTCCTGCTTTTCCCTTTGTCTCTCCCAGAAACCATTTGGATAATGTGGATTTGCCCAAAATAAAAGATAAAGTAGCAAGATAAAGTAAGCGGTGGAAAACTTTGGTAAAAGGAAAAGAGTGTTGTCTTGATGTATTTTACTTTATAAAAGAACATTGGAGTTTGAGCAGTGTGACTGTAGAAGCCTATTCCAGTGACTGTTTCCATATATTCACTTACAGCCATTCAGTCTTGCTTAACTGAACCGAGATGTGACTTGATGTGTGCTTTAATTTTATATGCGTGTGTGTGTGTGTGCATGTGTGCATGTGTGCGTGCTCACACGCTCACTCACCTGTCCTGTATAAAAACTGGCTCTTCCACTCAGTCGGCTCCAGATTGTTCAGTCACACCGTGTTGCGAAACTAAAGCCTAAACACTGTGTGAGACTCTCATCAATCCGACTGTTTACATTGTCAGTCTGCTTTGCTTTGTGTGGTAATTCTGTTCTCTCTGTGCATCAGGACCATAACCAAGCTCGAGTCATGTGGAAACTCGGCATGCTCAGTGACCCGCCTGCCCTGCTCAGTGTCAGACCTGACCCCTGACCACCTGGAGGTCAGGGTGTCCTGGACCTTCAGACCTGACTCTGTGCTCTCTGATACCAGTTTACACATTCTGTTCACTAAACTGCACAATAAACCTTTTTCAACTCCTTTCTGCCTCAGAGATTTAGAAAAACCTAAATGAAGCCTGACTCGCTGAAGAACTATGGAACACTCTTTTCCCTATAGGGGCTGAGGCCTAACTGAAACCAATTAGATATATTTTGTTGAGATGCTTTTTCACTCCTGATGCCAACAGCTCCCTCCAGCCGGAGGCCTTCCCTAACCTCAAACAATTAGGGCAATTTACATATGAAACAACCACCCCCCCCCCAAAAAAAAATGTGTAGTGGAATTCAGTATAAAGGAATCAACAGAAGAGTCTGGCTGTCCACCCCAACCATAAATCAATGTGGCGATCAATAACTCAGATGGTCCTGTGCCTGGAGCATAAACAAAACAAAGACAAAAACATAAGAAGACCAAAAAAAAAAGACAAAGTAATAAGCTTGTAACGTCACCCAACAACTAAAGCAGCTAAAACGTGTGCGCAGGTTCTACATTGATCAGTCATGACGGTAAACACAGCACTGCTATCTCTTCTGTACCTCAAGTTGAAGAGCTGCGTGAAAAAAAAACACAACGTTTCCACTTGAGAACATCAGCAGCTGGATATATGTCAGGTTCCAGTGTCTAATCCTCGGGGCTTTGATTTCATGAATCACAGGGGCAATGGAGATTTTATCACACTGGACACTTTTCACTCCCGCCTGCACCCACCCACTCCGCCCACACACACACATATATCTATATAAAACGTGTCTGTGTTAACTGTATATGTGTATGTGAAAATTACTTTTCCATTACGATAACCTGTGTTGAGGTAGGGAATGTCTTTATTTTGAAATGTCAGATGAAAATGTAAAATCTTGATAGAAAAATAATCCTAGAGATGGAGCGAGTAGATTTCACTTTTGAAGTGAGAATACATATCTATGGTTGTTAATATTTTATTTAGTGGACGATTGAAGCAACCGTGTCTGGGAATGAAAACACTGGCACGCTAGTTCTTTGATTGTGTCAGCAGAGTGTACCTGTAGCTGAACATGCATGAGCAGCAAACAGGTAAATGGAGAATTGCCCTGCAGACTGTATTTACTTTAAATGACATTCATCCACAGACATCATCAACAACAGCTCCTGTGTGGTCACGCTACACTTAACAATGGTCTTCTATCATGGAAATCATATGGATCGCATGCAGTGAAAGCCGCCATTTTTCATTTGAGCTTTTGCAAAGTGATTCATGTTAAAATGAGCAATGCTTTTATTTTCGCTGCATGACTAAAACAACATTTACATTCCAAGACGAGGGTTTATTTTCACAGACACTGATGACTGCATCAATCATATGTCAGGAAACATATGGTTGATGCAGATCATATGAGAGGAAGTGATTCGGGACAAGATGAAGAGACAGACACTGCAGATGCAGATGAGAGATGAGAGATTTTTTTTTAACCTGTTGGCAGGTGAGGTTTTAATAAGATAATGATAAAGGATTGTCATTACGTACCTTATTTTTCAAAACACAAATCAAATCGCTAAGAACTGATCACCTTTAAAGAAGGCAGGTTATTAGCACACAGATATGATCTTTGGTAATTACTGTGGACATTAAACCTGGTCCACTTAGAGAGTCTTACAACTCGCATTGGACAAGTTTGTCTTCCAAATAGCCTTGACTTGACGGCGTTCCGTTCCTACAGCCATGTCGTAACGCAAATTCCTCGTAAGTCGGAAAACATCAAACCAGGACATTAAAACGCTATTTTTAGCGTTTAATGATGTTCGTCTGTGTTTCACTGTGTTTGGATTGTTTTATTATGTCCAATTTTACCTCCATGGAGATGGCTTTCCTTTTGTTCAGTGCCATCGAAGGAGTCTGGCGGACACTTGGGAGCATGGAGTGTCATAATTGTGGCCGTCCGGTGACGTAAAGTCAAAATGACGTAGGTCACGTGCGTCGTAAGTTAAGGACCCCACATATCTTAAAATTCAGAGATGAAGGGAACATATTTCCATAGTGAGCTGACCCTGTCCAAGCCTGGAACCAACAAAGGAGGAGTCAGAAATAAATAGAAAAAAATAAAATAAAAATGATGCAGCGCCATACTATGTTTTGTAATAAAGGCCTCTACATCAGAGACAATCAATTGTGTGAGTACTTTTACTTTTAATTCTTTAAGTACATTTAAAAGCAAGTACTTGCTTACTTTTTCTTAAGTACGATTGTTAAGGCAACACTCCTTGAGTAAATATTATGCTGGTTATCTGTACTTTTAATTCACTACTGAGCTTCAGTACTACTTCCTCCACCACTGACAAGGACTAAATACACACGGGGGGGAAGGGTAATGAGGGACAGGTGATCGCACAGGTGGGAAACAGGTGGGAGTGACACAAAGCAAAGCACCTGACATGAGAAACAAGGCTGAAAAGACTCACAATACTATAAAATTCTCTCTGGCATTAGCTGTCCCTCATTCTGCTAATCTTATCCAAACCTCCCTGTATTATTTTAAATTTTTTTCTTAACTATGCATTTTAATTTTTGCATTTAATGTTTTTTTTTTTCCCCTTTGTGTTCTCTTGTGTGTCTCCGAGTCCATGTCAGGGACCAGAAAAGGATCATTCCACTGTTGCCGCTGGTGTCACTGAATATTTCTATGTCAGAATTTGTCTTTTCAGTAATTAAATACCACTTTGCCTGAACAAAACCCTGGCATGTGCGACACGCTTCCTCTGAATCAAAGAGCTTCATTCTCCGGTCACGCTTTTGTGCGAGGTACCAATTTGTCCACACAATGAGGCTTCAATAACAGAGCAGTTTGAAATGCAGCCAGGGGAAGCAAATTGATTTTTTTGTTATTTTTATTCTGTCATGTGAACAACACAATATTATCTCATTCTCTCTCTCTCTCCACTTTTACTTTTGCTGGACTGTGTTTTTTTTTTAACCCCAGGTGTCTTCTCCGCAACTTTTTACACCCATGTGACCAGCTTTGACCCGTGGTAACCGCTCCTCTCTGGGTGGTATTCTCAGTAATGCAGGAAAGAAAACAGAATAGACGCTGCTTGCAGAATATTAAAATATTTACCAAAGCATACAGCAGAAATGTGAATATAAAAGAGCCTATAGCAGTACAGGGGGTCCTCGAGTTACGACGGAGATCCGTTCCTGAGAATGTGTCGTAACCGAATTTCGACGCAAGTCGGAACATACATTCATAGGTAAGGTAGTTACAAAGTTGTGCCACTAGGGGTTGACACACTGTAGGGGTTGATATCGCGAGTGTAGTGAGCATTTCCTTTAGATTTCTGATATCAACCGTGTAGACCGGGGGTGCAGCGGCAGCCGGTAAGAAGATGCACACGGACACAGATGGGTTCGGGATCGTGGCAATACCGTAGGTTTATTAACAACACAAGGTCTACACGGTTGATATCAGAAATCTAAAGGAAATGCTCATTACACTCGCGATATCAACCCCTACGGTGTGTCAAGAGGGTCAAGAGGGACAAAAGGCAATTCACCACAGTAAACTCTTATTGTAGGGTGGTGTTATAGCGACATCTAGTGGCACAACTTTGTAACTACCTTACCTATGAATGTATGTTCCGACTTAAGTCGAAATTCGGTTACGACAAATTCAGCAAACAAGTACGAATTGTTAAGGCAACACTTCTACTTTTCCTTGAGTAAATATTATGCTGGTTATCTGTACTTTTAATTGAGCTTCAGTACTACTTCCTCCACCACTGACAAGGACTAAATACACACGGGGGGAAGGGTAATGAGGGACAGGTGATCGCACAGGTGGGAAACAGGTGGGAGTGACACAAAGCAAAGCACCTGACATGAGAAACAAGGCTGAAAAGACTCACAATACTATAAAATTCTCTCTGGCATTAGCTGTCCCTCATTCTGCTAATCTTATCCAAACCTCCCTGTATTATTTTAATTTTTTTCTTAACTATGCATTTTAATTTTTGCATTTAATGATTTTTTTTTCCCCCTTTGTTTTCTCTTGTGTGCCTCCGAGTCCATGTCAGGGACCAGAAAAGGATCATTCCACTGTTGCCACTGGTGTCACTGAATATTTCTGTGTCAGAATTTGTCTTTTCAGTAATTAAATACCACTTTGCCTGAACAAAACCCTGGCATGTGCGACACGCTTCCTCTGAATCAAAGAGCTTCATTCTCCGGTCACGCTTTTGTGCGAGGTACCAATTTGTCCACACAATGAGGCTTCAATAACAGAGCAGTTTGAAATGCAGCCAGGGGAAGCAAATTGATTTTTTTGTTATTTTTATTCTGTCATGTGAACAACACAATATTATCTCATTCTCTCTCTCTCTCCACTTTTACTTTTGCTGGACTGTGTTTTTTTTTTAACCCCAGGTGTCTTCTCCGCAACTTTTTACACCCATGTGACCAGCTTTGACCCGTGGTAACCGCTCCTCTCTGGGTGGTATTCTCAGTAATGCAGGAAAGAAAACAGAATAGACGCTGCTTGCAGAATATTAAAATATTTACCAAAGCATACAGCAGAAATGTGAATATAAAAGAGCCTATAGCAGTACAGGGGGTCCTCGAGTTACGACGGAGATCCGTTCCTGAGAATGTGTCGTAACCGAATTTCGACGCAAGTCGGAACATACATTCATAGGTAAGGTAGTTACAAAGTTGTGCCACTAGGGGTTGACACACTGTAGGGGTTGATATCGCGAGTGTAGTGAGCATTTCCTTTAGATTTCTGATATCAACCGTGTAGACCCTGTGTTGTGAATAAACCTACGGTATTGCCACGATCCCGAACCCCTCTGTGTCTGTGTGCATCTCCTTACCGGCTGCCGCTGCCGCCCCCCCCGCCAGCCGTCCATTTCACATAAGTAAACACAAGGCAGAGTAGCCTAGCTGTGCTGTGGAGGTGCTGGAGAGCCGGCAGGCGCGCTGAGGGACAGAGAGAGCGCTTACCAACTAGTTCCCGTGCCATGTCTGTACGTATTTACGGGGCAAACCGCTTAAGCCGAAACAAGGAAGTTCATGGGAGATGTGTCGTAACCACGAAAACAACATATCTCGCGACCGTCGTAACTCGAGGACCCCCTGTATATCAGTCAGTGGGCAATGCATTTTGAGCCGAGAGCCTTTTTTAAGATGCTGTCTGAACTTCTACTGCTGTATAGGTTGTACTGAATATGTGATTGATTTGTAGGCAGCAGTGCTTTTTCCTTTAATAAAGTCCGCTCATGCAACTTTTGCAGCTGCTGTTATCACATATGAAAAGTGTAAGATCACCGGATGTCGAATTTCCCCCAGTTTTCTCAGATTTTCACGACTGATTGGCTTTGAAGAAGTCGTCATTTCTCAGCCTGATGAAGAGTGAGCACAGGCGGGATTCTTAACGAGACCACGAGGACATGGCGGAGGTCATGTAATTGGCTGAGAGTGCCAAAGGCATCAATAGCCTGCTGTTTTAGTAGCCTTGCTGGCTCGTGTTTAATTTGTCTCCAGAATATAATCAGTGCACGAGCGCACCACCTCACACATTCCATCACATAGCTGACATTTCTTTATTAATTCATTGTGATTATAGTTCACCTAAACTTTTAAGAATGATTGTGATCCAAAATGTGCCATTATAATATTATTTATGGTATAAAATAATATATTAAAGGTTCTCACACTACTTAATACTTAAAAAATAATATAATAAAATGCATTTACAGAAATATGTCACTGTAATGTTTGGGTTTTTTACACCATTCATATTCTCTTTTCGTACACATCTGGGGAAACAGTGAATAAATGCACACCCTGTTGTTTTGTGCTACAACGTACATTGTGTGTTGTACTGCGATGAGCTACTTTTGGCCTGATGCTGCTTACACAACTGCATGCCAAGTGCTAATAACTGAAACTTTGAACTCGAAACCCTTCACACATGTAACAGAGAGTCTTCATCTACAGCTGGCTGACTCCTTTCCAAATGGTGCTGCCTACATGCTTTATTCAGTGAGGTCGAAACATTGACACATCTCCACCCCCATCTGTGCATTATTTTTCTCCCAGCATACCTCGGAGACATGTCCTCAGCAGACTGTCTTCCAGTGGACCCCAGCTGTCAGCAGGAATCTGTATATACTCATCATCCACTAGGAATTATTTCTATTATGAGACACCTCATGCAAAAGTTATGTAAGTGCCCTGTGCTCTAATAATGCTTTAATGCTACTTCCATGACCATTTTGTAACTAATGTACATAAATATACATATGAGTACAATATTAAACTTTGTGTAATTTCTAAACGAAAATCAACATTGTGCCAAAAGAAAGGCTGTTTTTTGTACGCCCTTTAGTAAGGTGGGGTCCATCTTTTTTTTAAAAAAAAAAACGTTATCCAGACTATTGTGCATGTGTGTATGTGTGTGTGTGTGTGTGTGTGTGTGAACTGATTTTTTTCTTACTTTAATTAAGGGACATTTTCCACTGCCAAGTGTAGATCTATTCAACTATATTGTCCAGAGGTCCACATTGCACTGGGGGTCAGCCATTATCCAGAACTCATGTTAACATAATCATGTTCATTCAGTGTAACTAGCATGTATCACAGCATCTTATGATGACATCATCCACATCAACAATTAAAATAATAAATTGACAATAGCATTTTGAACAGTATTTACACATACAAGTTGCATTAATGCGTGACACTGAGTGTTTGATGACTAGCTGATGCATATGTTGCTGCTCAAAAAGTTTGTTTTTTTGTCCGCCTTGTACAATGCAACACAATGGGCCCACTACTTGCAACAGTGCATGATACCGCATGGTCCACTTGGGCACATGTGATTGCACCGTACCGCACACTGGCACATCCCATTGCTGCAGTTTATCGGAATTCTGCAGGTTAGAGTCGGAGCTCCAAAAAGGAGACATGCTTTCCTTCCAGCTCTGTTGCTGGAGCTGCGGGTGAGGCAGAGCATGTTCCCGACACGCCGCCATCACAGATCATTTCTTCCACGCGTTCACCATAGTGTTTCCATTTCTCTCTCATCTGCTGTCCCTGTCAATCCCATTCAAACGTCATACAGTGTGGCGGCTACAGAAATGTAGACTGTTCCTTCTCCTAATAATCCCCTTTGCCATATTCCACTCTGAGTGTCCTGGCTGCCTGATCTTCCACCTCTTTGATTTCCCCAGTGGGCTCGGCCTAACGTGGCTAATCAGGAGTCAGGGGCAGATTCATTTTGGGCTGGGCTGGTTTTTATGCCGCCAGAGCAGGAGAGCAGGAAGTTAACACAGTGCTTTTATGAAAAGATGATCACGCAATGGTTAACTTAACAGTGACTAATTCTGCTTGGACTATCTTGCATCAGTGACTTATTGTCCTAATCGGCACAAACACATGGAAAATATGTTTTCTTTAGTTTTATTATAGTATTTATTTGTTTGTTTTATTCTGTTTTTTTTTGTGGATGGCATTTAATCACATGTTTTTTTTTTGTATTTTTCGTCTATTCGTCAGAACACAAGCTAAGCTGCTAATATAAAACATCTAGTTTAACACAGATATTGCATTAAGTACTGTTAGTGATCGGCAAGATGTTACAGGATGGAGCAGAAAAAAAAATCACCTCTAATTTGTGGGTACTTTGTGTAATAGATACTTGAAGCCTTGAAAATGTGGAAGAGGATGTAATGCCTGTTAAATAATTTCCCCCCTTCAGGGTCAGTTATAGAAATGTAGGGAACAGTAATAACATCATTTCCTCTCTCTCCATGAGGCTGACTGCTGCAGCAGAGGAGACGACCACATGCTGGTCAGACGACTGTCAGTCCAACTACACTGCTCTATGTTGTGTTTTTTTGTCTTTTGTTTTTTTGTGCGCTGTAGCAGTGACGGATTTTGCTGTGCATAAATTTCACCACCTCACCCAGACAGAGAAAAACATTGCTGCCTTCATGTGTCAGTCAAATGTCAGAAGTGCAAGATCAGTATACAAATTTGTGGGTACTTTGTGTAATAGATACTTGAAGCCTTGAAAATGTGGAAGAGGATGTAATGCCTGTTAAATAATTTCCCCCCTTCAGGGTCAGTTATAGAAATGTAGGGAACAGTAATAACATCATTTCCTCTCTCTCCATGAGGCTGACTGCTGCAGCAGAGGAGACGACCACATGCTGGTCAGACGACTGTCAGTCCAACTACACTGCTCTATGTTGTGTTTTTTTGTCTTTTGTTTTTTTGTGCGCTGTAGCAGTGACGGATTTTGCTGTGCATAAATTTCACCACCTCACCCAGACAGAGAAAAACATTGCTGCCTTCATGTGTCAGTCAAATGTCAGAAGTGCAAGATCAGTATACATGTACAGTGTAAACAAGGTGACATGAACTTTTATGTATTTTTACTTCACCCTTCACTTGCTGATGCTGGCAAAAAGCCGAGAGGCGTATATGCTGTACGACAATCATATATACAACCACAAATATTTCATACAATTCCATAAGTGAAGAGACACAGTTATCAGCAAACAACAGTAAAACATCAATGCTTACATAATATCATCCTCATGGGGATGTATGCATGACTGCTTTTCTGTAAATATAATAGAAGCCGTGCAATAATTACATAAACCAACTTCACTGTGATGCTGGACAGGTGTAGTACTGATCACCAGCACCATTGCTTTTAAGTGAGTGTGTAGATGAATGATCGTTTTGTAACAATACAGTCTTCGCTCAGCTGGTCCTCTGATATCGATTCAGCCACAGCTGAACCCGTTGAACCATGATATGGGAACTTAGAGAACTTTAATACTGGACTGCTTGCAGTTCAGCGCCTTTCATCCCCCAGACATCACCTCTATGATATAATACACTTTTTTTTCCCCCACGATTACAAGTGGCAAGGTGTGTTGTTAGCACTCACACCGAGTTCCTCTAAGATCAGCCAGGAGTCTTTCTGTGTGGAGTGTGCATGTTCTCCCTTTGTCTGTTTGTGTTTTCTCCAGCTTCACCCCACAGGCCATAGACTGCATATATAGCATATTGGGGTTTAGGTTAACTGAGGACTAAATTGAGTGTGAAAGTGAATTGTTGGTCTCTATATGTTGCCCTGTAATAGGCGATCAGCTCACCTTGTGACCCTTTACGATTATGTCAAAGCACTCGCAGCCTTTGGCTACATTTGCAGTCTCATATTTAAAAAAAAAAAAAACATTAAGTGACTTGCAGACACAGTGAAAATTAATTCACCGAATGCAAAGAGTGTTTGTGGTCTAATAACAGATACAGTCTCAGGACAGGACCACAGAATGGTCTCTCGTGTGATTACCTAACTAAACTCAGTAACTCATTCGCTCAAGGTGAACACTGCGATTATGCGGTCAGGTGCACAAAATCTCTTGTGTTTTGGAATTGTTGTGTAGAAACCAGTCTGAGCACACCCCATATCCTTGAAACCATAATAAACGCTCAACAGCTTACAGGGGTGAAAACGGAAACTTTGAGAAATGAAAAAAACACTCACATTAAAAAAAAAAGAATTAACTCACTTTGCTAAAAAAAAAAAAAAATTCCCATGCAGGTCATTACTGAGTCCAGTGGATTTTGACGGAAAGCCGGTGACACACTATTATCCTGAAGCAATTCCACTGAATTGTCACATAACTGTACACAAGTGGCCCTAAAGGCCACATTTCATTAGCGCTATTCCCCCGCAGAGCACTTTATCTGTGTCGTAATTGTTGTGGGATTTGGCGTGGCAGGGGCAAAGGAGCACTGAAAATGAAATTGATGTTCAAACAAGGGAGCAGCTGTCAGCAGCAGCTACCTGGGGGGGCATTTCACCAAGGAGGCTCGAGGGGAGCAGGACTTCCTATTGATGGAAGTCTCACTTCATTAAGCCTGAGTCGCTCCTCTGCTTTGGTTCAGTTTCGCTAAACTAACTAGTGACTCCCCCGGTTAGGATTAAAGAAAGCATGTGCATGTTAAAGCAGGCTAAGCAGAGGAACGCAGCAGTTCTTCACACACACACACACACACACACACACACACACACACACACACACACTCACAAGCAGATACAAGAGCACGCTGTGTCCATCAGAGCCACATATCATCACACATCGTGCAATGATTACAAGCATATAATGACCAGGGGGAAAAACAACAACAACAACAACAACAACACCGCGGCCTGATTAAGGAAGTCAGTGAATGCAGCCTGGCAGTGGGATGCTGATCACATCAATTTGTGTAATCAGACTAAATTTACTTTAATGAAACCGACACTCCCCACTCCACAGCTTTACTTATGCTGAATTTCTCAAACTTAGCTCCTTAAATACCTCGGCTCACTGAAGTGAAGTGGCCAGGAACCGGACTAAATTATATTTCCAAGAAGATTCAAATTACACTAAACTAAGAAGACAAACAGGGCACAGTCAACTCAATAAAAAAAAAAAAAAAAATCAAATCTTCATTTGTGCCCTCAGGAACAACATGGGCCAAGTTGATTTGCAAACATGAAAATGTGAAAACATTTACACAAATACTGGCAAGATAAAAATTTAACGTGGGTTTCAGTTGAAATGAAAATAATTAGAATCCAGAAAACTGTAGATTGGGCAAATGCATTTCATAATTGCTGCAGTGTTGTGACCTTCACTTTGAGCGCACAGAATTCTCTAAAAAGTCTCTCTGAATTAAATCAAAGCAAATTTTAGTCCATTGTAAAAAAATAAATAAATCTGTTGCAAAGCATAATACTTAATAGAATCTGGCCACATTGTATAATCCCACAAGCATTTCCCTGTAAAAACTCCATTTAGTAATGATGCCATAACTGTTTCATATAATTTCTACATATTCTTTGATCTGTGGTAACTGTGTGAAATGCTACCAAGAACAGGCTTCTATGTTATCTCCTTTGTAATTCTAGTAATTCCGAATCTGTCATCAACACAATTTCCAATCATTTCTGAACAGCCTGAATGCAAAGACATACACGAATTATACAAATTCATGCATTATGGTGCCTCGTGATCTGAGCGAGAGGAAACACTGACACATTCCATTCACTATATTAGGTTCTTGCCAAATATACAGTATATGGTCTTTCAATGATGTTATCTCTGTCAAATTGGCTGCATCTTATCTTTTTTCGCTGAGTATCAGAGTTGAAGAATCAATGTGTAGGGTTTAGTGGCCTTAACTGAACTGTGTATCGCAACCATAGGCACATGGTGGTGGTCTCTAAGAAACGCACCCGAAAACATTAAAGATTACAGATTTTATAGTTTAGAAATTTCAGGAGATCCCCTTAAATAGGGTGACCAGACGTTCTCATTTTCCCGGATATGTCCTCTTTTTGTAAAACGTGTCCGGCTGAAATTTCGGAATTGTCTGGGATTTCGTTCCGCTTAAAACACGTTTAACATCGGATTCCCTAAGTTTCATGGATCTTTCACAAATTAGTCCAAACACACTCCCCACACTCACGTTCACTTGCTCAGCTCATGGACTGACTGCTGGTTTGAGTGGAAGTGAGCAGGGGAGAGGCGAGGATCTCGGTTGACCCTCTTACAGACGAACGATTAATGTTGTTAGCACCACAAATAGCACCAATCAGCTGCCCTCAGCAACAGTTTCCTGTTTACAACAGCACATGGCATCTGCAGCTAAAAATGCTGAAACATAAATTCACAGATAAACACCCCCCCTCAAAAAAATACCAGAATCTGCTCACCCTACCTTAAATCCTAAAAGCTGGATGTTTGGCTCTACCAAAGAGAAAGCAGAACACATCTCGAACACAGTCCTCATCATTCCATTTCCGAACATGCCACCTCTCTCTGCCTCCCTCTTTGTCCATCCCCATGAGGGGCTGTCGGGTACAACTGACTTATGACACCAGCTTAACTCTTGGCCACTGTAAACGGCCTGCTGATAGTTTTGCCGTAATATCGCAATTTGTCTTGCCAGTCTCAGTGCGGCACTTTTGCAAGACGAGTGACTTTTGGGAGACGATGAGAAGAGAGGCCCAGAGGAGGCAGGTGAAAGATGACAGGCTGCGTGTCTCTTTCATTCAGACGAACGGAGCGGCTCGCTTTGCCGAGCTGAACAGCAGGTACAGGCACAGTGGCACTTCAGCTAAATTAATAGTTGACCCGCTCAGCACATAGCGGAGTGAAGAGTTATGGCTGCAGCGCCGCAGCAGGACAGGCAGCAAACATGGCTAACAATAGGGCGGTGAGATGTTTGATGAGGGGAGTCAAAGCAGAGGGCAGGAGGTTAAGATGGATGGATTAGCTTTGTTATCAGAAGGGCCATGGAGGCGTTGCACCAGCCGCCCTCGCTTGCTTATCATCCCATCCAACTGGCTAATCCAATTTCAGCTCTTCTCTCTTCCCGTCTTCCGCATCCAGAGGTGTTTCTAAATTTGTAGGAGCTGACTTTATATTTGTAGGAGCGGACTCTAGATTTGTAGGAGCTGACTGAAGTGTCACATTTAAGGATTTTGCAGCTCACTGTTGACATTTTTATTCTTGCTTCCATCCATTTGATCAACTTTACTTTACTGGGATGCCCATATTCTTATTTTCATATTTTCTTTACAAAATGTTTATTCAAACCAAAGAACGAGTAAGAAACATTTGTGTTTTAGAACATCCTCAGTTTTTAATTCCATCACTATTTCCCCATCAAAACATATCTGATCGGCAGCCATGTTGAAACCGCATAAAAAGATAAAGACAATAAAAGGAATGACTTAAAATGGTACATCAACACATATCAAAAATGAAAAAAAGAAAATTATGAAAATTATAATGACCCAACAGGTTTACTAAACATGTAATTCATCAGAAAATACTATGTCTAAACTATAATAATGGCGATACTCGGCTATTAATTAATATAATTTAAATAATATATGAGTCTCATACATAAACATAACCTTATTATTCTTTTCTATATGACAACAAGCATGTCATCACCACAAGTCAGGGGTCATGTCACCACCATCACGAACACCATCTTTACCAAAAGGAAACTTCCACAAATCTCATGTTGTCCAACTATCATGTTGTCAACCAGGGACAATAAGCCCAACAGCCATGTTGTGTGGTTCAAGAGTGTGTCATGCATGTTATTCTCTGTTCCATGCAAAGTCACATTACACCATTGTAATAGGCTTGAGGATGATACTTCATGTCTATTCTACACAGCTGTGAGCCTGTATGCTAACAAACAGACCCTCACAGGTGGCTGGTATGAAGCTGCTGTTTAATGAGGTAATACTAAAAATACAGAGTAACACACAGACTGTGTGCACAGACTGTACCAGACATGTCTTTGTTCAAATACAAATTAGGTTAATGATACAAAAACATTATATTATGCAAAAACAAAAACATGAAAAACACCATCCATTTTTTTAAAAGTACAATAAGTCATATCCCTCCAACACCCACACACACACACAAAGGTCCTCAAAATACAACCCTCAAATCCAAGGGGGGTATTTTTGTCTCTCATTGTCTTTTCACATTCATGCACATAAGTGTCTGCCATTCAGAACCAAAATATTCACTCAGGGGAGACCAGTCTAGTCCTAGTCCAGCTGAAATTTCATGTGCTGCTAGGTATCGACAACTCTTCCCAATGCCAAATGCCAACCAAAGTTCTTCCTCTGGCTCAAAAACTTGTGCTGCTGCCACAGCTAGTACTACAACATCAGTATCAACAGTTTGGATAATGATTTTCTGGTGAACCATTTCTGACTGCATGGCTCACATGTAATAACATGAGGCTATCAGCTTCCTCATGTGTGCATAGATAAATTGAAAACAGATGTGGTGGTCTGCTGAGGACTTCTGTATCATTTGTTATATCAAGCTGTTTGCCATCCTGCGCAGAACCAAACCATCAGAACAAAGCGTCTGCGAGGAAGGAGAACAATTCAGTCAATTCAGTCTTGCTGTCAACACTGACAGATTTTGCCAGATTTAGGAAGTGGCTGCAGCACCTACCTTATGTCTCTGAATTCCTTTTCTACGCTTTGCTCTTGTTGCCGCTTTCAAAGAGTCAGACAAGTAGCGGTCACCAGATCAACCCTGGTCACACGCTGAAGTTTTCTTGTCATATATGGAATGTTATGGGCGTATTCTCTGAATGTCTTTAGCAGTAGTATCTGAATGACAACAGCCCCATCTAAAACTATGCAGTAAAATTGGGACTGTCTGAGTATGCACTTTGAACATCTTCAAGGCATGAAAGTAGGTCACCTAAACAGACACTACCCCATCTAAAAGTGCTGTGGGACATGACTGATTCTCATGGATAAAGAACTTGTCAACATTTCCATCTCTGGTCTGACAAGCAATGTACAACCTTGAAAAGAACTCCATGTCCTGTTTTAGGGAGACCATTTTCTGGTTGTTTTTTGATACTCTCCTCACAGTTGAATTGCCAAAAACAATCATTTTGTTTCGTGGAATTGGACTATCCATTAGTTTTGGTCTGTCAACAAGGCAGTCCACATTGGACGCTTTAAATAGGCGCTCACCTGCCTGACAACCTCATTTGCTGAAGGACCTCAAGTTCTTTGAAGTGGAGTACAAACAGAACCTTAATTTCCTCTTCAAAATGGTTTCCAAGGTCCTCTATTGTACTTACTAGTGAGCAGACATCCTTGATGCAAATTAGGAATTGGAAGTCCCCCACTTTTAATTGGTAACTGAAGTTTTTGTAATTCCACCCACGGGGGCTTGTTATTCCAAACAAACGCACCTATACCTTTGTGTATTGTTTTTAATATTTCAGAGAGTATAAATATAGGTAGCATTCATTTTAATGATTCCTATGCGATCAAGGAAAGACAATGAGAGGTTAGTCCATCATAAAAGGTCAATTTTAATTTTTGCTATAAGAGATAAAAGGTTATTTTTAATTTTGACAAATCAGTCGAGAAAAATATACCAAGGTACTGTGAATCCACTTGTAGTTATTTTACATTGGTGGTAATTAGTTAAATTATTTGTCTTGTGTCAATAATAATAAACAAGTGGTAGAACGAAAGATTTTTCATAATTAATTCTATATCCAGAAAATTTACTGAATTCTTCAATGATGGTAATTCGAGGTGGAATCGATTCAGTTGGGTTGTTATAAAAATAAAAGTACATCATCTGCATATAATGATATCTTATGTGTACAGTGATTTGTTTGAATACCTCTAGTGCCCTGATACAAACTTGGTTCTGGGTGAAGGGCCATACAAAGAATGGTCCTAAAAGAGGCATATGAGAAAACGAACAAGGGAAAAGAGTACCCTGCCTGGAGGGTTACCTGGGACCTGGGGATGGGGCCCGTCGACGAGGACCTGCTGACCGGGCCTTCACCTGTGGGGCCAGGGCAGGCTCAGCCTGAAGCAGGTACATGGGCCCATTTTCCCGCAGGCCCACCACCCGTAGAGAGAGCCACAGGGGTCTGGTGCAATGTGGACTGGGCAGCAGGCCAAGGCAGGGACCTTGGCGGTCTGATCCCCAGCTACCTAAACTGGTTGTAGGGACATGGATGTCACATCTGTTGGGATCTCAAACCGTGTGTTCAGGAAGAACAAAAGAGAGACCTGCATTTCGTCATCAAAGCCAGAGATAGAGTTGACTAAAAGGGGTAATAAAACAAAACCAGAACCCCCACAATTTCTTGATGCAGCCTTGCGTTGAAATGCAACCTCTGCATGACCTGTGGCCAGCATCAGCTGCCCCACCAGGGGTCCTGTCCACGTCACCCAACTGATAAAAGAGGCCCTGCACTCCTCACTCTTTGCTTCCTGCTCCTTGTCTGTCTCTTCGTTCCTGGTGCCAGTCTTTTAACCTTATTTTGACTTGCACTGTTTTACAGTTGCATTGTCTTATATCTTTTATTTCCTCTCTCTCGCTCTCTCACACACCCACACACACGCGTGTTTATTGGCACTGTTGTTACATATGTGTCTGCCTATTAGTAGATCGTAGTTAATGTTTGTCTAGTTTTGACTTGTGATAGTTGATTAATATATAGTTTAGTATTATTACCTAAAAGTAATTATCATTGTGTGTTAATAAATTCTATTACAGTTCACTTTGTCGTTGTTTGTGATTATTGTTTGTTTACTGTGGTAATACTTGCTGAATTACCACAGTGCTCGATTTCACACCTTCTAATTTTGAGACTGTAATATTAAAATTCAAATTGGTTATTGGTCCCTGGTGACAGGGTGGTGCCCCGAGGTTACTATTTATAGTAAACATCCCCCAACACATCACTGGTTGGAAAGAGTCTGCGCTGGTGCGGGAGGTAGAGAGATTCTGGCTAGATATAGTTGGTCTCACCTCAATGCACAGTTTAGGCTCTGCAACAAAAATACGTGTGGGTCTGCTCTTAACACCCCAACTCTCCAGCTGTGTGTTGGAGTTTTCTGCAGGGGATGAAGGGGTAGCTTCCCTTCGTCTTTGGGTTGGGGAACAGATACTGTTTGTTGTTTGTGCTTATGCACCAAACAGCAGGTCAGATTATCCACCCTTTTTGGAGAGCCTGGGAAGGACACTGGAAGGTGCCCCTACCGGGGACACCATTGTCCTACTGGGGGACTTCAATGCGCAAGTGGGCAACAACAGTGAGACCTGGGAAGGTGTGATTGGGAGGAACGTCCTCCCCAATCTGAACTTGAGTGGTGTTCAGTTACTGGACTTCTGTGCTCGTCACAGTTTGGCCATAACGAGCAACATGTCCAAGCATAAGGATGTTCACAAGTGCACCTGGCAACTGGATTCCTTAGGCCAACCATCAATGATCGACTTTGTAGTCGTATCAGCCAATCTGAGGCAGTACGTTTTGGACACTTGAGTGAAGAGAGGAGCGGATCTGTCAACTGATCACCACCTGGTGGTGAGCTGGATCAGATGGCAGGGTAAGATGCCAGACAGACCGGGGAGACCCAAACGGATTGTGAAGATCTGCTGGGAACGTCTAGCTGAAGACCCTGTGCGGATGATCTTCAACTCCCACCTCTGGCAGAGCTTTGATTACGTCCTGGGGTCAGTGATGGACATTGAGACTGAGTGGTTAATGTTCCGGGCTGCCATTGCCGAAGCGGCTGTTCAGAGGTGTGGTCGCAAGGCTGTTGGGGCTAGTCACAGCGGCAATCTGAGAACGTGCTGGTGGTCAGCAGAGGTGAAGGATGCCGTCAAGCTGAAGAAGGAGTCCTATAGGTCGTGGCTGTCCTGTGGGACTCCTGAGGCAGCTGACAGCTACCGGCGGACCAAGCTTTGGGAGTGGGGGCAGCTGTCTCAGCAGGGACACCCAGACATTCCTCACACCAACCACTTCCACTAGTTCCTCTGGGGGGACCCGTAAGCGCTCCCAAGCCAGCTAGAAGATATAATCTCGCCAGTGTGTCCTAGGCCTACCCTGTGGTCTGCCTGCCCAGAACATCTCCCGAGGGAGATGTCCAGGAGGCATCCTGACCAGAGAAACTGGTCTAACATTTTAGACAAGGACTGAGGAAAAGCTTTATCCTTGTGTTAAAACAAGCTACAACAGTCAAGTTATAGGAGAACCTCCTCCAGGCTGTTTCGAAACACTTGAGCCTTCATCCGACTCTCAAAACACATCCATGTTCCCATGTAATCAACCGACAGTGTAGCAGGGAATAGCATTGCATACCTGATTCCAGTGGCAGTGGTTTCTTTTTAAACAAAGCGAAAAGCTGACGTTTCTGCAGGACCGCAGTGCTGAAAAATGGACACTCTGGTGCCTTTGTAGAGAAGTTTTTATTTCTCTCAAGCAGATTTCATCACCTTCCCCTTGTGTTGGTAATCCCCAAACCTGACAATGATGGGCATTTTGCCAATGGATGTCTTGGTGGAGATGCTCACTCAATGTGCAGCAGGAAACCCCCCTGCAAGCTCAGCATCTCCGACAAAAGATAATAAACGCCACCGTGTCATTCTTCTCTTCACCTTCCGCAACTGAGGATGACAACGTTGTTCCACTGGCCTTTGTTCTCTATGTATTAGTTTCTAGTATATCCACTTTTTTAATCAACTCCTAGACTATTTTATTTGCATCTGCATACCTACCCCAACAGCACTCACTCGAATCTGCACTGCAGATATTTGTTTATCCCTTCATTGATGTGTGTATTTGAGTTATTTGCGTGTCGATATTTGTCAGGCTCATCAAAAGTTCATTTTTGCTCGAGTTCACTGCCTCCCATAAAGTTTGAAGTGGAACTGGGATACTGCCCTCAGCCATTGTCGCAGCAGCAGCTCCAGGTGCAAGCGCTCAGTCTGTTTGAATGTTCCCAAACTTGTTGTTTTGTAGATTTTGTCTTTAAATAACTTATACATGTTAGTTACACGCGTGTTAGTACACAAGTTGCACCATGTTTTACCATTTTCTTCGTCATGTATTTTTTACTAAATAATTAAAGGGCGACCAAGTGGGTCATCCACATATGCAATATTATTACTAATAATCAAAGTTCTGAATATGTAATGTTTTGTTGACTTAATTAATTTTTCATAGCGTGGATAAAAATGTACAGCTGAAACAATTCTTCGATTCATCAATTTGAATCGATTATGAAAAATATTCACAATCACAATCACAATTTCCCTCTATCAAAGCTTACTTTCCTTGATTTTGCTGCCAATAAACAATGGTTTCGTTGTTGCGTTTCACACGGACAATTATTGTAACGTACATGACATCAGGATCGCCATAAACAACATGTGGCGAAGCTCAGAAGAGACAAAGACAAAAGGCAGGAAGAAGCTACGTATGTAGTGGACGCTAGTTATTAACTTTAGCTCAAGAAAAGATGTTATGTTTGACAAATATCCGTAAATCAATAGATATTTTATATATACTTTTATACTGTTGTTATTGTTGTTGTTATTTCTATATATTTATTTTTATACATCCTTTTACTTTTTTTACATGTGTTTTTCACATTTTTACTATTTTTTCAGGCATTTAATAATTGTTTAATCAAATCAAAATGAAGAAAATAATCGATAGATTAATCATTTACAATAGTAATCAATAGCTGAAGCTTTATTAATATGCTTTTTTTAAAGCAGTGCTCAGTCTTTGCTTCCTATCCTCATTCTTCTCACGCTATAAGAGAGATATTTACACATTTATTCCGTTTGATTTGCTTTCAATAGGACTTTTAACGCGCATTTGGGATTTCCCATACACATGAAAAGAACAATGTAGAATGTTTCACATTCAGGGGAGAATAATTAATTTTGAAGAACTGATTTTTTTTTTTTTTTAATGAGCCAGGTTAGTCATGCAAGCATGAAATCGATATGACGTGTAAATCAAAAATAAATTAGGTTTTCGTTTGTCTTCTACTAACAATCATTTCAAATTAATTGCAGTGAAGACTCTTTGAAGTAATGGTCCAGCTCAGATTCAGGACTGCTTTACATTACGCATACAGTACAAGCTGGATTTAAAACAATTTACTTCTGGGGTTAACCAGGCTAATGACATATTCATTTTCTGCAAGGAGAGGCTATACAGTGTATAGAAGTAAATGAGCTATTCATTGTCCGATCATACCCACAGACCATTCTGAGCCCTGTCTCCTTGCAACAAAGGCTGCAAGGGCTGAGATTAAAATGATAATGAGCTTGAGGACCCATCTTTGAAACTATATGAAGAGAAGTTAGATAGTGCTATTTTGCCATTTTTAAGACTTTAAAGTATGCAAAAACAGACTTTTTTAAAATTCAAAAATAGGTATTTTTGTTTTACAACAGCAGATATTATATGTATATACCACTGAAATCCAGAGTAGGAATTTGTTGTTCTTGGACATCTTGGTCTTGTCTGAGTTCGATGCCTTGAGTGTATAAAGAAAAAAACCCTGAGCCGGGACGGCTCAATGCACAGACTCGGACTCAAAATTGCATCATCAGGACAAGACAGCAGCCTCTGTATGTGAAATATTTTAGCTTAATTTTTGTACAGTGAGAAGACATCAAGACCCACCTCTAAAGTGTAATTAACAAAAACAGTATAGAAATAGCTAAAAAGAATCTTACTAAAAATCGGGTGTCTGATACATAGCTTTTATTCTTTATTCTTTTTTCTCACTTTTTCTCCATTCAAAGTATATTCAACATTTCTTTTAGAAGCTTGATAAATACAGTAAGGGAATTGATCCCAACCACAGTGACGTATTTTTCAACCAGGCACCCTGCTGTTGCTAAGCAATAGATAACTTCTGTAAGGGCTGGCATTCAGACTAACATTACAGTGAGGTAATTTGGAGGTCTCTGTTTGGATGTTTTTTTTTTTTAATATTACTGTATGAATATGGATTTTTCCACCAGCTGCATATTTTTTTATCCATTATGAGGACCTTGATGTTGCTCAGGACATAGTGCTTCTTCAGTGCCACCTCCACTAGCTAGATGTGGAGCCATACGCATTGGCTAGGACTAGCCATAGTGCAGCCAGGTTGCCTTTCCCTTCTCTAGCCTCTCTAATCAGTTGCGTCATCGCTCCACTGTGCTCAAGGCAACCTGGTACCCCTGGGAGGGAAAGGATACTTAAGAATATCTTCCCTTTGACAGTGAGCAGTGAGATGGTCCCAAACTGCTCGATGTTGGTTGAGTTCTCTTCTTTGGGCATCCATACCCCTTCTGTGTATATCCATTGTTGGGCAACCTTTTCCCTCTGCCAGATTACCCTCAAGATTTTCCACAGACAGTGCAAGAGCTGGGGGCACCTCTTGTACACCAGATAGGGTACACCACTGGGTCCAATTGCTGAGCTGGTTCTATCAGTCCTGGCAACAATTTGAATTTTTTTCCAACGAGGTACTTTGGTGTTAAAGTCAGTGGTTGGCGCAGATGGCTTGATCAGGTTTCTACATTTGCCTAGGTCTTCTACCCGGGCAGCATCACGATAGGTATCGTGAAGATAGCTGTCCACCTCATCTTTTGAGCATGCGAGACGGCTTCTTCCTCAAGATACTACGTAGTTCTGCCAGCCTTGGCTTCTCATCCTCTCTTGCCCCTTTGAACTACCTTTTCAAGAGTCGAAGTTCCCGTCACAGTTGGGAGATCTTCTCTGCTCTGCGGTTCTTGGAATAGCGGCGTGGAGCAGGTCGTTTCTCAGTGTAGCTTTGGATCTTTAGTGATTACATGTCAATATATGCAGTCACAGAGTTATAACATCTTCTTTACAGTATTTATAAAGTCAAAGACAAACAAAAAAACGTGAACAAAATCCTTCAAACCTACTAGATTTTATGGGACGAGACAGCCTACCTCTGCCTAATGGCCCTTTGTGGTGCCTGCTGGGATCAGAGCATACTAGGCCAGGACCTTTAACTTTAAACAGTCATTTGTAATCGTTGTATTGCCCTGGTACCTGGTCATCAAAATAAATGGAGCAACCTAATAAGTCATGTGTAATAATAAACATAAACACAACATAACACATAAACATCAGTGAAAGACAGCTGTGTCTTTTTTTGAATGGGAAACATTAAGAGGTCTGTAGAGCTATTGTTGGGCTAACATATAATAAAGCTTTCCTTACCTACACACAGCTACCTGACTGAATAAACACACCTGACAAGCCAACCTGACCTAAATGTGTTTCCGTGAGGCACATTTCCTCCGAAGGTCTCCGGAAACGCCGAACCAAGAGTCATACTGCCCTCAGACCCACAGAATCAGCCTTTTTTCATTTTTATTTTGCACCTGGCTAAAAGCTTGTCTTCTATTGAATATGCCAGTGTTTAACACAGCATGCACCATGACCTGCATTTGAGTGAGTTCCCAAAATACTATGCTGTGCACATGCTTTTTTTTAATTTTACGCGAACAAATGGCCTTGAGCAGCACATACTAACAAATTAGTTCCTGGGGGCTGTTATGCCATTGTCTTTCTATCTGAAAGGGTTTAAAGACAGTTGTGCAATGACTATACCTTTATGCTACAGTGGTGGCAGTTTTATTCATTGTTCTGTTCAAGGACTCTCTCTCACAGCCTGCACCATTGACTGCATACCTCTGGTTGATAGACAGTCTATTCATTCAGTCCAGCAGCCTGTTACCCTGTGGAGAACCAACCTTGAGCATCACATTTGTTTTACTTATTCCTGCTAATGAGGACCACAGGCACCAGAGGCTGGAAAAGGGAAGCATGAGGGGCGAGGCGAGCAAGAGAGAGAGAGATTATAAATGCCACTGATGAAAAATTAAAACATCAAGCTGCTGTTTTTTTGTCTTCCCTACTTTTCTTCTTCTAAGTGCAAATATGCCAGTGCGGAGTTGTCTTAATAACATGGCACCCGAGAAACAACGCAGCAACCTTAATGTGTCTCTATACTTATTTCCCCCTGGAAAGTTAATCTTTGTCCTCCCATGGTTCCCTCTGATTCTTGTTACCACATCCAAAACTGACTGTGTAAAATGAAGACTGCAGGGGTGCTGTCACTCCAGGGTCCATGCTCTGTGATCTGGCACAGGAACTGTCCAATATGTTTACCCTCACTAGTTTGGCCTACAAAAACAAACACATTCAACACAACAGAAATGTGGGGTAAAGAGTGAGTAAAAGCAAAAATGTACAATAGAGCGAATAGGTCAAATGTGGATATGTGTGATTGATAATAGTCATAAGCAAATTTTCATACGGTTTCTATTGTTTATTTTATTACTTATTTATTTTAGATACATGTATAACTAAAAACATTGGCATTAATATGGGACTTCAGTGCCAAAAGTGAGATCTGATCCCTTCATTTAGCTCACATCCGCATGTTTATGCAGCTCCCTGACACCAAACAAATAGGAAAAAAAGAATAGAATGACATTACATTACACTTTTATCCAAAGCAACTTCCAATAAGTGCATTCAATGCTGAGATATACCCAAAAGTGCAAGAAGTAAACAAGTACATAAATATTACATGGAAAACTGGCGAAAATCACTTCAAGTACTTGCTGTCAAGTGCTTGTAGTTTTTAAGTCATAATCAGGGTAATAATCAGAATGAATTTGTGATTTCTTGCATTTCGGTTCATCCCAGTCTTTACTCACCCACAAGTATAGTAATAATATGAGGACTGTTCCTGACTTATTGCTGCTACCTCACTGGTTAAAAAAACAAATGTTCCGCCCATGTCGTTGTATCTGGACTGAAACCACAACTGCATTTACATGTGAGATCACTGTGGTCACAGTGCCCCAGTGGCTGTTTTCCCAGACCATCTGCAGTGCTTCTTTGGCCAATCAAATCATAATCCTTTCTCAGTTCATCTTTAACACGATCAAGCTCAATCTGATTACAATCAGTTTATCTGACACACATTGTAATACCTGGTGTAAATGAGTTATCAGTTGCAACACAAAACTGATTTCAGTCTTTCCTGTTTATCCCAGGCTTTAGGTAAATTAGTCTAGAGTTGCCTGGAGGACAGTGTAGTGGTGATCTTTAACTTAGCTTCCGTTTCATTCAGTGTTTTTGGCAGTACGCAGTCTTTAATTGGCTTGACTCTTGTGCACCATTTCAGTTTCTTGCTCACAAGTAGGGCTGCAGCGATTAGTCGACGACATCGACTATTAAATGTAGTCGACCAGAAATTTTGTGGTCATCTAGTCGTATATTATTTTAAGCAACATGATGAACGCCATTCAATTCATTAGAATACATGCAAATAAAGTTGCAATGCACCACCGGAAACGTAAGGGGCAATAGTCTGCACCATCTGCGTCCATATTGAACTAAACACTGAAGAAGTTCAATAGCAATAGCAAAGTCGATGCAGTAGCAACGATGGCTGAAGCAGAGGTGCATAGTGATGTTAGCGCGAGACCGCGAATGTCTAAAGTCTGGGAGTATTGTCGGGAAAATAAAGAAAATAAACACGTCAAGTGCACTATCAGGAGTTTTGGCATCCAACGTTCCGGATGGGTAAGTTGTTCTCTTTTTTTAGCCTACCTTTCAAAAAATGCATCTCTCAGTATTAAGTAACAATAGCTAGGCTACTTTAAGGCCCCTTTCTTAAAAGATGGTGTTAATTTCGTTTACACGTACCAGGATATCCAAAGCCGACGACGACCGTCATGTTACGGTGCTAAAACTGTGTTTCACCTTTTCACGTCTCTGAGGAACACCCGGAGTTTTTCAAAGTAACGTTAACGTCATTTTCAGTGACTGAAACCTCCGCTTAAGCCCCATTTGAAAAAATATGCGTCTTTACTATTATACAAACAAATGGAAATACAAACTATTTCCATTCGTTTGTATCCACACTTCTCTCAGAGCCAACACTAAAGAAACTGTTTCCCAAAACAGTAACAAGATGGTCCAAAAACCTTTTTGCACACTGCTAGTCTTTCACCTGACATTCAACAAACATAAAATACTGCACACCCGCCATTGTAATCTAACAAACTTAAAGTCAATGTTAGCCGTTAGTTGCAGCCCTACTCACAAGTGATGGAAAGAGTCAGATCGTTGTTTTGCATCTTTATTTTCCACAGTTTTTATCTAGGTTACATTTCCATTCGTTTGTATCCACACTTCTCTTCAGAGCCAACACTAAAGAAACTGTTTCCCAAAACAGTAACATGATGGTCCAAAAACCTTTTTGCACACTGCTATCCTTTCACCTGACATTCACCGTGAAACAAACATAAAATACTGCACATCTGCCATTGTAATCTAACAAACTTAAAGTCAACATTAGCTCCTACAGACAGTCATAAATGTACTGAAACTGTTTGGTAATATGTTAAAGGAAGAGCGACAGGTGCACTTCAGCTCTTACAGTTATAATTGAACAATGAACAAGGTAGTTAAATGTAACAACTTACAAAGCATTGGCGTCATCCCATGTACTTTACTCATACAACTGTATCTATGAGTACTGTGGCAAATGGATGAGGGCAGATTAAGGGCTCTTAAAAATAAATTAGCTACCTGAAACTTGAGTTAAAAATAATGTATGACTGATGTATTGTAGACGACTAAAAAAAATCACTGCTTTCATAAACGTGTCAAACCATTCATACTGTCTCAAGCCACCTCCTCTGTTGAGTGATGGCGTCTTCAGGTTGACAAACATGGCTTCTTTGATGGTTATCATCAAAGAAGTGACCTGGGTCTTTGAGGTGCAAGTAGACAGCTGAGTTTTGTTCTGTGGTACCAAGACAAGACAACTACTCTTTCTAATTCTGCGGATCAGCCGTACTAATGGCTTGACTCCAGGGATGCACATAATAATGCACAAAAGCTTTGGCCAGATATTCACAGTTGTAGTAGCAATATAATCTGATCAACTATGAGTTTTGAGAGTAACTTAGCAACAGAGGATTCAGAGATGTCTGTTAATTTTGTTGCCTTAACACACCAGAGGCTGTCTCTGTCAAGTGCTTGATGAATTCATCCACCAGTACAAACTGACTCTGGGTATTGGTAGATTTGGAAGTAAAAAGACACTTGTTAACTCACAGTTTCAATGGTTGATACTTTGACCAATTAGTAATGTTGTCTACTGGTTTCTGAAATACATACAAACTATAACTAGAAGAAATCCCAAACTGGATGGACCATGTCTGTCAGTATTACCTGGAAGAAAAAAAAAGCACATTACAAGGTAATGGTATCTCAGGACCACACCTGGCATTCAGCAGACACCAGGTATTAATAATCAAACCCTGTTCTTCATGTAATTCAGATTTTGTTGTTGTCAGCGTTGGGCCACTGGTGTCAATGCAGACGCTTCATTTGTCTGAATTGTTACCAATCGGATTTAACCTAGCCCAGAGTGTTCTCACTGTGGTCCAGCTGCCAATCAGCCAGAGCAGCAGCAGCTCATTAGCAGAAACTACTCTTCTAGAACAATACTCCAAACAAAGAAAACAAGACAAATACGCTTAAACAACATATTGAGACAAACAGCCAAACCAAATCACTGCACATTTCCATACTGCTGATGAGCTGTTTTATTATGTGTTGATAATTAAATACTAAAACAGTAGACAGGAGTCAAGTTTGGTTGCACTATAGAGTTAGGTTGTATGTATATGCAGCGGTTGGTATATTACATTTTTAGGATGCTGTGAGTTATTCTGAATAATGGTGATGTAAAACTAGGTTTAGCCAGTATTATGTCAAAGTGTTCATCTCTTTCATCGGACTGAGACAAAGCAGGCAGAGCAATAGTCCAGCCTGCTTTGTCTGCAGCTCCAGCAGATGCTGTGTAATGTCACCACATCTCAGTATGGTAACACAATCCACACCGTCGTTGATATCAGCACATTATGCTCTCTAAATGGAAGTTTGCAGAGGCAGAGTGAAAGATCAGAGAGACTTTGTTTGAGCCGCAGTATGCATTTATGCCACTGGAGGATAGAAGCTTTTTCATATGTTTTCTAGGACCCAGAAGTGACACAGTCTGTACTTTTCAAAAAGCAAAAGTATTTGTTTCCAGCACAATTTTATAGTAGCGGACCTGTTAATATACACCTATCAGCAACAACATAAAAACCTACTGGTTTATGTTGTGGTCAGTTATTATGCTCAAATTATGTCTCAAAATATTTTAAGTCATTTAAAATAAGATTGGAAAAAGGTACTGCTGTGATGTGAAATAATATTTAGTACCGGGTTCGATAATGTTTTATTTTTATGTAGAATTGTAGAATATAATGTGCAGAATATATCCAGGACACAAACGTACACTCACACACACATACACATAGAAAACAAACAAACCAACAATGCATTCTACTGACAACTACTCTGTGTCTGTCCAACTCCTGACAAATGAAATTACTCTATGCCACAAAGTGTCATCATTGTCCATAAACAAGGCTTTTCATGTAGTGTGGTGAAGTGCGAGTGACAAGGAAGTTGGTAGACACATGCAGAGATGTTGGAGGATTTCCCGTGATAGAAGTTTTATTTTCTTAAAAATGGACAACGTACAAATTGACACTCCAAATGATCCATCAATATAAACAAGGTCTCTCTGATAGTCACTAAAATATACTGCCAGCAAAAAAATGGGGGTGAGTGAGGAGCATTGTCACACACTTTGTCAAATTCAAAAACACATCCGTGAACCACACTGTTGCCCTTACTCCTACTGCAGTTTATGAATGCATTTTAATGATTTATATATACTGTATGAGGGTTTAATCTTGGGCAGGAACCAATACCAACCAATACAAGGCTGACTTGGTTTTGGTCTTTTTGTTATGTTTGTGATTTATTCGTACTATAAATACTTACAGTATATCGTCAGATGGTGTTGCTTCTTCTTACTTCCCCATATGGCCAAAATTCACAGTGTTTCTCATTATTTTATTGTGGCTATTCTAGTTCTTTTAATTCTTGCAAAAACACCTCCCACTGGCTATTAATTATCCAACTTTGAATTGATTTTATGTCTGTGTTTCAGTACAATGGTGAATGATTACTGAAAGACCTTGACACGTTGTAGTGGTTAAAACCACTCTTGCGAATGGAAAATGCATCAATTAACCAACACAACCAATAACTTTTTCCCTTGCTGCTCTGATTCATATGTTGACAGCCTTCTTCCTCTTTTCAACAGGTACTTATTGCCTGGATTTTTCTGCCATGTCAGCTCTGTTTCAGTGAATGCATAAATGTTGAAATATGTATAAGACAAGACGTTTCAAATTAAAGTCCAAAGTCCAGTTTATTTATATATTTATTTGTACAACACAGTGTCCTCTGAAACATACAAAAGGAGAGTAAATTCCGCTTTGTCTTTTGCAGGTGCTTTAGCTCAAACGGACATGTGGGTATCCTGAGTCTGACATACAGTAGCTGCTGAGTCGGCACAAAGCACACTGGTCTGAAGCAGTGGACAGAAGAACAAAATACTGTAGGTAAAAACGAAAATAAAAGAGGTAAAATTCTGCAAGCTTAGTGGTTTCCTGAAACTATATCAGCAGATCACTTTTTTATCTAGATATGACAGGCATGCACTGTGTGGAACATAAGTGTATTTATCTTTATGTGTGGTGCTGGTTCAGTTGGTTAAAAAGCATCGTCACATCATGCTGCCAAGCACTCGTATTAGTCTCACATGGAAAACAAACAGCTATTTCCTTTCGGACAGTCATGTATTTTGTTGAACCTTCTATCCAAGTTCTCATCCCAGTGAAGACTTTTGCTCCAAATAAGACATCATCTGACCTCAGGATGGCCCTAAACTGTGATGTAAGGCCGTACAGTAACATTATAAACGTGCAAACCCTCCTTCACACAGAACTTTTTCCTGCTGGACCAATCTGACTGACTGAACAAGCAAAGGGAAGGACCTTTCTCTGATCCAAGAGAATGACTACACTTGGTTCCAGATGTTCTTGTGTTACCCTGCACGCCTTGGATCACTGACGACTGTCTTTGAAACCCCACTTAAAGCTGCGAATTTTCTTCAGATCAAATTTCAGCCTCCTTTTGCTTTAGATGGGAAAATATTTCCACAGGCATCATAGATATAAAACTGCTTGAATGTTGCAGTTACTGTCCAGGTCCTCGGGAACCCCTTGCTGATAGCAAGAGGTGACAAATGTAGCAAAATGTGATGTCTTGTAATGTAATGTTATTTGGTGTGAATGCATATAGTTGTTTGCCAACTACCATTGAAGAACAGAACAGTAATGGCTAGTATCACCAATTAGGATATTAAGATGCCATATGCTCTCCTGGATATTTCATACTTGGTACAAATGAAAGTTTATCGGAATGGAACAAGTCTAATGCGTCCTTTTGAGGAGTGGGTTAGCCCAGGCTGGAGATCACAGGGTATGTGAATGTGTATGCATCGCTCCTTACTCGATCATTCTCTCAGATTACTGGCAGTAAAGTAACAGGACAGCGTACTTGGTGAAGACTCGTAAGTAACCATGTGGCCTAACATGAGCAATACCTACCTAGAATCATTTTCAGATGATTCACAATACTACTTCGACAGTGCAAATGTTTTAGGAATGTTGCTGATCGTGGATTTTCCTCTTCTCCACACTTTTGTTGGCCCCACAATTGTAGCTAGTTGTTTTATGACACATGTTCTCTGTTGTTGATATTATAAAAAAACTACATCGCCTAATATCCTTCTTCCTCCCTTTATAGTCACTACAGCAGCTACAGTCACCTAACAATAAAGTTTAACTATGGGTTGTAATAGGCGGTGGGCATACATGACATAAGACTTTGTATTTAAAAGAAAAAAAGGCTCCTCGGGTTAGTTATCTTGTGTTACGTGTTACTATGGTACTTGGTGCAGCAACCTGAATGCAGCCAGCCTTATAAGAAATTGTTACCTGGATAACACAGGTCAACCTTTGTTTTGTAATGATGGATGTGGAGGCGGCATCAGCCCTCCGGTGACACAGGTGACACGTTCTTTCTTATTACACGGGAGAGAAAGCTGTTAATGGGAGAGAAAGCAATGAAAAGGCATCAATCCTTAACCACTGCAACCACCAAGGTCACTGCAGTCTTTTCCAATCCTTGTATTTGTACTTGTAATTTTGATGGTGTGAATACTTTAATCCCTGCTATGCCATTGAAGAGCTGAATCTGTATCTGTAACGTATTGCATGTTTTTGCATTCGCAGACCTACCAATTCAATACTGTTCCATATACATTTATGTCAGTTACATATGTAGGTATGTATAATCTAATTCTAGTTAAAGTAGTCCCGTTGCATAAAATGCAAACTTCATTTCTGAACATTGCCATAAGAGGTAAATTTGGAAATAAAGACTCATCCCATGTGGTTGCTATTTCTAGTTTCGGGTTTTCTGGGCAAATCCATCTGGGAGCAAACCCCAGGTCCACTCTGGACGTGCTGAAAGGATTTCTCATCCAATCTGGCCTGCACGTACCCTGGGATTCCCTTGGAGCAACTGAAAGGAGGCAGCTAAAGAGGAGCTTGTCTGGTTTACATTGCTACAGCTTGCCTTCGACCTGGATAAGTAGAGTAAAATGGATAGATGAATTTGTGTCTTGTTGGTCCCAGATAGGAGGTAGATACTTCTAAAGGTCTCCTCTTCAAAGTCAATCATACAAGATCTACTCTGGAATACAAGTCAAATCAAAAAGCAGTTACTTCATCATACCAACTCCCTTCTTGTTCTAAAATATCTGTATTCATTTCCTTATTGTGAGCGTGAGATGAAAGTCATCCTTTAGCTCTATGAAGCCTTGATTGATTCTATGACACTCACCAGTACCTGCATAATGAGAAATGTCGGTGGAAGAATATCAATGGCAAGGATCTCAAACGTGGCCAAGGAAACATCAGTGATCTGAACTGAAGGACAATGCTTCTGTCTGTCAACATTATTTCTTTCACGCCCTGACAGTGGTTGCACAGTGATTCTTAAAGGATGGGCTTATTCAGCTTGTCCTTTATGTACAAAAGTCTGGATATACATTTACATTTCATTTCTTCTCAGTGGACATGTGTACTTGTATGCTTCCATATTCTATGTCTCCATTCTATATGTCTGCATGGAGACATGTGGTCTCCAACTCTTTGTTGCTCCTTTACACAATGTGGGTAGAAGTCAGTGATGCAGTGTTAGTGGTACATCTGTGAAGATTATGGAAATATTTTCATTTGTGGAATACAAAAAATGATGTGTTTTGTTTTTTTGTGCAACATGGTCTTGAATAAAATTGACAGAAAAAAATTGACAGAAAAAATTACAGTGTACTACTTACACTGTGTGCAAATTCACTCAAAACAAAAGTGGGAGTATTTTGCTGTATAGAATCCCGTAGATAATGTTGATTTAGAAAGGAAACAAATCTGTTGGAGTGTACTCATTTACGCTGAGCACTGTATAACATAATAAATACAGGCACTAATGAACAATCTATTATGAACTGAAATAAATCTGTGAAGGGACATTTTTATTTTTCATATAATAATGTATCTCCATAAGTGTTTAAAAGTCCCGTATGGCCAAAATGCCCTTGAGGTATTGATTCACACCCTCTTAATCTCTTTAGCCAGAAATCGCATATGTCATTTATATGTCAACTCAGCAAGATTATACCAATTATCCTAGACAGGGGAACCCTCTAGCTTTTTTTGGTGTTGTTTCTGATGTGTGGTGTATAATGTCAGGTGATGATGATGATGACATTTTAACAGGGTGTTGAAGGCAGGCTGACAGGGTGCTTCCCCAGTAGTCCACAGCAACAACAATCATGTGAGACACCCCCCTTTAAATCTATGATTGGCTGTTCATGATCATGCAGCTGCAATGGCATCATGGTTGGAAACTAGTGTACCCAAAAGCTGTGTGTCAGGAAACAGACATGTGCTTTAGGAAGCTAAAAATGATAGGTACAGCATAAGGAGGGTGAGGAAAACAAAATGAGCCAGTAGTTTTGTTGAATAACTTAATGATGCCAAGGGTTTAATTTGTAGGAACAGAGAAATGGGTTGTTTTTGATTCATTGTTAAAGACAACTACTTCATTAGTTAACTGTAGTGTGTGTTTTGTGTGTATGGGGGGGTCTACTTGCTTCACTGTAGGGCCCCCAGGTCCCTTTTGCATGCGGAACTTTTAAAACGTCTGTGATGATGATGCTCTCTGCTGCTTTTATCCATAACAACTTGTACACTCTTGCAACACAGCTATGGAGAGTGAAGTTGTGTATGTATGTTAGTAATCTGCTCTGCATTGACTCGACATGAATGTACTTATGTACGTATTTACTACATTGGATTTTAACAGCTCCACAGCAGCAACAAGGCTCCTTATTCTCCACATATTCTACTTCTTACGAGGTTTCGGGTTCTTGTTTGCTAACCCTTCCCTCGGCGTAGTTAACCCTCACAGCTGCTGCTTGTTATCTCATTACCCAGGTGGGTTTAGCTCGCGGTCCTGGCTCCCCTCTGTGCTCCGTTCGGCTCATTATTTGTGGCTCCCTGTCACGTTGTCCCTCTGTCCTCCAGTCAGTGACCCCGTGACGGATCAGTGACGGGTGATACTGATGGACGTCATCAGTCATTGATGTCAACACAGAGCAGAGCACCAGACTGCAAAAAGGATGTCTCGTTTGGCAAGTGTGAGCCATAAATAAACTGAGATGAACTTTGTCTTAGTTTAAGGCAGAGTGCTTGATATTTACTGTATCATCCTAATCACTCAGAGGGAGATCATGGTGTCGGCCTCTCCGGATGCTTGCTTGAAAGTCGGAGGGTGCAGATGTGACACCTGACAGACTGGTTCTGTGGGATAATTAACAGCAGCAGAGATTTACGGTGAGACTGGAAAATAAAACCACAGGTGTCTGTTGTGGATGTGGCAAGAACAACGTCTGCAGGCCCACACGACACCCCCTCTCAGCCACAGCATCTCTCCTCCCGATGAGTGAGTGAACAGAAAGTAACCACCCCCTCCCCGTCATGTGCAGATTTGAACCAGTTTGCACCTTTCCCCTTAAATCCTAGCAGACTACCACATCAGCTTACCAGAAAAAATAGCTCTCAATGTTGTCAAGGTCATGAGGAACATTTGAGTCATTTAGACATTCATTAAAATTCATGTTGGAAATTCAGACTCACTGTGAAAAAAAGCCTGTGTGTAAAACCACTGATGGTACAGGAAGTCTCCCTCAGCCCAAATGAGAGTGTAATGAGCTCAGCGCTGTTGGAGGCAACATTAAGGGACGCTGTGCCATCTTTGATTCTCTTTGATTTGTGGTGACGTTAATGTAATTCACTCTCTTCAGTATTACTTGTATGCGCAAATCACAACGTACATTAACTCGATGGCATCTTCTTCATAAAGAACGTACGCTCCAAGAATAGATTCAGATTATCAATAAAAAACAACTTGTGTGTGGAGCATACTAACTCCCTCAATAGAGATATGAGATTGTTGTGGAGATTAAAAAAAATTTGCAGAGTTCAAGGTGTTTACGAAATACAGTAACAATCATGATTCAGGACCTTGGACAGCACTATTGTCGCTGCAAACATGGATGTTCTGGGATGCTGGGAAAGGCAAGATCTGTTATATCCAACTTGGCATCTTTGATGAAATATGTTACAGATAGTTTAGATTCAATGGTCCTGATTAGTCAATTATTCTATAATCTGGAGAATCTGGGGTGGAGGAGGAGGGATTATGAAAGGATTGCATCAAATCAACACCACCACCACCAACCGTCCTCAGCGCTACACAAGCAGCCCACATGCTGTCATTATTTTTCTTTAGCAGTCAGACATTTAATTATGTCATGCAGACACATAACAAATAAATTACAGTTATCCATCTGAGAGGCAACATCAGTGTATCTCCATATAGCATTCACTCTTAGTCACTTCAACAAATGACGCCAAAATCTATGGATTAGACATTTTATTTTATTTATTTCATTTCAGTCTAACACAATGCCTATTGCATTATATGAAAAATACATGCATACGGAATATACACTGATCAGCAAAAACTTAGTGTTAGTAGATTAGTGTGCTCTGTGTGAGGAATAAACTTGGGCATCTTGCTTTAAATGTGAAGGTGCTACAAATGTCCTGTTGTCAGTGTCTGGCTGCTGCGGATGTAGCAGCATGACACATCTCACAAACTGTTCTCTCTTACTGTTCGGTACATGCTGGTACATGTATTACATGCTGGGCTTTTGCAGCTTCTGTGTGTAGGTCAAGAATCGAGTACATCAACTTCAATGAAATGCAGCAACTTAAAGTCCACAATTCTGCATCAATACATCACAAAGTGCTTTTTTTTTTTCTTTTTGTTACATGAACACACCTCAAGCTATATTTAAATTAAATGACCCAAAATCGCCAGGATAACCCATCATATAAAAAGCTGAACTTTTTAAATGGACTGAATTCATTTCCCCGTAGTCCAATGATTCTAAATTATTATAACTTATTATAAATGTTACAATGCAGAATATAATAAATTCATGATTACAATTCAGTTTTATTTTAAAATTATTTTTTAATACGAAATCAATTAAACTTTGTAACATTAAAGGGGAAGTGATCAGGTGTGTCGTGATAATAACATTTACAGGAAAATAGCAAATGTGGGTATTAGACATAAACCCTGGGAAGCACATCAGCTACCAACCTGCATTACCAACCACCTTTTTGAGGTTTCAGCTACTGTTGTAGGCTGGATTAGACCTCAATTAAACACAATCACGATTATTTAATCCACTAATTCAATTAAAGCCAAGAATCCAGACAGTCAGTAATCTAGTCCTCTAAGCCAGTGTCTGGAACAGGGTCCCTGTTTTTTAATGAGAGGTGCGTTCACTGCAGACATGGTCAAACGGAAGTCAGAGAGAACTGACTCAGTTCACTGTCTATTAGTGTCAACTGAAGAAGGCATGTTCAACAGATATGATAATTTCTCCTCTGCTTTTCTGACTGTACAGAAATCAACTCACATCCCAGTCTGTGAACATCTTTAATGACGCAGATACCAGAACCACAAGAAATCTTACCTCCAACAATGACACGTACATGGAGAGGGGGATCAAGCAGTTACCTGGTGCACAGACAGAAATCAAATACTCAACAAAGTACAAGACGAATCGATTCCATATTGATTCAGGCCTCAAACCACACTCCAGCGTTCACTGCAGACATGGTCAAACGGAAGTCAGTGAGAACTGACTCAGTTCACTGTTTATTAGTGTCAACTGAAGAAGGCATGTTCAACAGATATGATAATTTCTCCTCTGCTTTTCTGACTGTACAGAAATCAACTCACATCCCAGTCTGTGAACTTAATGACGCAGATACCAGAACCACAAGAAATCTTACCTCCAACAATGACACGTACATGGAGAGGGGGATCAAGCAGTTACCTGGTGCACAGACAGAAATCAAATACTCAACAAAGTACAAGACGAATCGATTCCATATTGATTCAGGCCTCAAACCACACTCCAAAACTCCCATGCTCATTAATAGTGATCCCATAGCAACCTCTGCTATAATGGTTCTGAAAGTCAACCTCACAGATTCTGTTACATGAGGGGTGCCCACACTGTTTCCGCATGTGAGCTACTTGTATAATGACCATATGAATGTATTTATAGATTTCCAGAGTATACGTACTTTATATATACAATATATGTTGACGTACAATGCAAAACTGAACAAACCCTTATGACATAATACAGTTCAATACACTATTTTACTCTGATGACTTGCACTACATGGGGCAGCTGGTTGCCAGGTTCTAGCAAACTTCCACATGATCATCAGTCATGGTAGAACCGTATCTGGATTTGTCAAGTCACGCACGTGCCTATTGCAAAAAACGTCACAATTTTTGCAGCAGCCATTTGAATGTGCATGCATGGTACCGAGTGTGTTAGCAGTGGCACTGTATAGGGGGGAAGTTAGGGTGATTCCAAGGGCCCCTGACTGACAGGGGCCCCAATATATATGTGTGTGTGTGTGTGTGTGTGTGTGTGTATGTCTATGTGTGTGGGTATATATACTGTATATATATATATATATATGTATACACACACACACACACACACACACACAAACACACATATATATACTGTATACTCTCTGCGCGGGGGGGGGCAATAATTAGATTTTTTGTCATGGGGCCAAAATTCCTGGCGGCGCCCCTGTGTGTTAGATCTCTGACTGGTTGCATGTCAATTTACATAATTGTTTTGTAAATGGTACACAATCTACTGACACTACCTGTGGATTGACATTTTGGGCACAACCTGTTTTAAAGTATAAAAACATTTCATCAATAGAGAAATAACTTGAACTAAGCTGTTAGGACTTATTTCACTTTTTAAAGTCACCACCTCCAGCTATGCCCCCAGTACAGCACATCCAACCTTGCAGGATCTAATCTGTCTGAAAGAGTCTGTGTACATTCTGTCTGTGTTGAGGATTACATTGTTATTCTAAATTTTCTCCTACTTCTGATGACAGGATTACTCTTCTTCCTGTTTCCCATTAAGTCAGTCGTGTTGTTTTAAGAGTTACATCAAGACAGTTAATAAGTGAATAGTCTGCCTGTGTGTGTGGTCTGCAGACTTACAGACAGGAGATGTCTGTCTGAATCCTGCAACGTGTGGAGAATCATCCAGTGCCAACAGGTGATCCAAGGGTTTTGTGCTGAATTCAGGCCCGAGGCTCTGGTGTTTACCTCCACACGAAACTCTGCTGCAGCATTTTAACCTAAACTTTACATCTGTTTGCTTTATTTCAGCTCTGACTGACCACCTTCATTTGCACTTATCAGGAAATCTTTTTACCAAACCACTGTAGTAGCAAAACACCTGAAAAAAAAATATGTAAAACTGTAAAAATATGTAAAATATGGGACATTCACAAGTCTCAAAAAACACCATCATGACAGCCATTTAGTTCTTTTTTCGTCAATGTTTTGCACCGGTATTGAATTGGCTGCTTGCCTTCCTGTTGCCGTTATGGTAAAACAAATTGAGGATGGTGTTGAATCAGTATGCTCAGCGCAGGAACTGCACCATTTAAACACTGACCACAAATGCAGTCTGGCAGGAGAGAGTTGTTAGTGATGAAGACAGACTAGCGAGTGGGAAATGAAAACACACTAGCTGGCTAAAGCTCTCCATTAGCCGTCTCAGGAGAACGAACACAGTGTGTGTGTGTGTGCGTGTGTGTGTGTGTGTGTGTGTGTGTGAGGGAGAGAAAGAGGGGTATGTCTATGTTTTAAATTTAGTGATCAGCTCACACTCACATAGTTTTTCTCATCTTCTTAAATCTAACCCTCTGATAATAATACATTTTTTTTTAATACAAAAAAGAAAATCTTCATACTGAGATAGCAAGGGTCAAAGGAAAAGTGTCAATTTTACCTTAAATTCAGCCATGTATTAGAAATAAACATTTACAGAGAATGCAAAATTAAGTCAAATTAAACTCTTTTTTCTTACGCTCTTATGTTAAAGCTTAAAAAGTCAAAGTTATAACAAGCGTTTTTATTATTATATAACATACTGTATATAGATGTATAATAATACATCTATCTGGCCACATTTATCTGACACTAATAAGACAAAAAACTATGAATCAGGTTTTTTGTTGTTATTTTCTCTTTATTGCCTGTGTGGAGTGTGTTTTCAGAGGTAGTCGGTGCACACTCGCTGTCGTCCTCTGTGACCTTGCCTGACATCACTCTACCACCTGGATCCATCACCCACTGTGAATGATGTATGATATCATGTCAGGAACCACATTAGCAGCTGCAGCGTATCAGCCACTCTTCTTGGTGTCCTCATACAAACAACAAAACCAAACAAAACAAAAATCAGATAATCCGTTTACAGCAGAACCAATCACATGTACTAAAGTAAAGAAAGTTATGACTTACAATATTCTTAGTCACAAATATATCACAAAGATACTACGAATATACAAAGTAATACATAGTAATGTTACACACACACACACACGTATATATTTATATTACTGAAAAACATAATTATTGTTTTTTACCTTGATTACTGTAAAAATGCACTTTACTTGAGTACACTTGAGTACTCCAGTACACTGATTCCAACTGGCAGGACAGAAAAGCATGACCACATCACCTCTCTGCTCGCCTCCCTACTCTGACCCCCTGTTAAATTTTGTATCGATTTTAAAATTTAAGTGCTCACTTTCAGGGCCTTAAACGGCCTTGTGCCCAAATATATCTCAGATTTATGGAGGTGGCATGTGCCTTCTGGACCACAAAGATCTGCAGATGGTACTTCTAGGTCACAGCTTTTAACAAAGGATGGTATTAGTTCTTTTTATACCTTCTAATTTATGTTTTTCCTCCTATCGCTTTTCCTATCCAACGTCTTCTTTTTTTCTTTTGCACCTGTTCTTTTCTCTTTACCTCATTTTAGCTACCTGCCAGTTTTGTTTATTTAGTGTAAAACACTTTGTGACAGCAACGAGAAAAATGCTATATAGATTTATTATTATTTCTTGCTGGTTCTAAAAAATGTAGGTCTAGCACGTCATTCATTCATTGTTTTTTTTTACATTTTTAAAAATGTTGCACAGTCGGTCACCGCATTAAGTTAAGGTTCAGTTTACATTGATATTAACAATAATAATAATAATAACTATAATAATAAGAATAATAATAAGGGTTAGATTTTAGCTTTGACTGAGTTGAGGGAAATGGTTATGTGTTCAGAAAGTGCTGTCCTCTCTTGTCAGAATGCACTTTTTCTTATCCATAAAGCTCTCATGTTTTTTTTTCTCAACAACAAATCTCATAGAGGAAACACGGGCTGAAATATAAATCTGGTTTGAGAAGCAACTAAAAACATGAGGTCTCCTGTCAGCCCTGCCACCGTAACCTCCCACCTTTTCTTCTAGTTCTCTCTTCAGCTGCTGTTGTGATGAATTCACAAAGGAAAAATCCCTGGTCACCTTATAATCATTAACTTATCTCTCTTGCCAGTACATCCGAGTTCATTCTAAGAGACAGATGGATATTTGAAATACACATGTGGTGTATGAATATATTGAAATGTCTAGTTTTTAATAAACATGTGTGCTTAAAGACAAAGCTCTGTATACTACAGCTCTCAGCTCCACAGTCGGGCTTAATACAATATACTGCTTTTACTCTATCACGCAAATCTCCCACTCTGTTTTATCGCCATTTGATGTTTGTGGCTTTCTTTCAGCCCACTATGCCAACCTCCCGACCGTAGACAAGCAGCCATTTATATTGCTGTTCTACTAATAGAGGAGTCTCAACTGTACGCTTTGTTTAATCACATTGTCCAAAATCTCACAAATGGAACAAAACACTTCATCCGAGCCGCTTAGTGTTCCTGCAAATTCCGGCTCGGCTTCTCCTGAGAAAACATCAACTACTATTTGTTGTAACTGTTTTGAGTCAACAATGGGAAAAAAATGGTGGCCTGTATGGTATATATGGTATATTATTTGCATGTTAATTTCACATATATGTTTAATTTATGAGTGTTTGCAGAGTAAAGACGTCCAAATAATTGCTCTGTGAGTCTGTGCTCATTATACTACACAGCACAAATACATATCTGCATTGTTATGATGAGCTATTGTTTTTGTCAAACATTTATGTGAATTCCATTCTAGGCTATACTAATTATTGTTCAGGGCACCCCAGAGGTAGTTGTTTAGATAATCTGTAAAACAGATGTTTTTTTTTTAATAGCATTCACTGTTAAAACCATAATTTAATCTCAGATATAATATATAGACTTAGTGCTAAAGACTTGGTACATGTTTTGCGTTGCTTTTTTTCTCATATTAATAAATTATCTTTAAAAAAAGTTGTTGGCATTTGATTTCATGCTGGAGCTATTCAGTTATTCAGCTGTAAATTCAATTATATTATTCTGCATTTGGAACACAGGGTCATTCACCTTATATATTTTATGATTTTTTTTTTTGATTGCCTTGCATAGGTTTTATCTGTGTGTGTATGAAAATCTGAAAATGTCTATGTAGTTTCATTTCATCTTTTTTGTTTCATTGGTCAGAAATATATATATATGTATATACAGTATATATATATATATATATATATACCCAACTTTACTCAACTCACATCTCAAACTGTGTCAAAATACAAAAAGAAACACTGTGTTTTAAGAGAGGATTCACTATCAGTATGTGAATTTGCACTCATAGCACTTTAACTGAAGAAGTAGTTCTGGGAAAAACCTTCCAGGAGCTGTGTCGGTGTCCGCACATCGCAACAACTGTGCTGATGTTGAACCTTTTTGTTCTGGTACAATGCCGTGAGCTCTGTACAGCAGAGAGCACAAAAATATGAAGGTCATTCAGAGCTGGAGGGCTCGTGTACCTCATATACTGAGGTTTATCTGTGAGAAGAATCCCGTATGGATTCTGACAAAAGATGTATTACCTACTGTGTATATATATAAAGTACAACAGCGAGGCGTCCCAGCAGACTCTTCAGTCCACAGAGCGTCACATGTTCTCTGACTGCTTTGCCACAAAGGTTAATTCCTAAGTCAGTTGAGTCCTCATTGTTCAGAGATACAGTGACCATGTAGCTGTGAGTCAACAACTGGCAAGCCAGGCAACTCTACAACAAGAAGCAACACAAGACTGAAGTTGAAGTTGAAAACCCATTGTAAACCTTCCTTATTGTGACTGAAGCAAGAGATCTCTACTGGAAAATATTTTTTTCTGTTCGACATATTCAAATTCATTTTATCATTTAATTACACAGTAAGAGGAGGAAATAATAAGTATATAAAGTAATTTTAAATTTGGTTGATGAAATATATTGTTTTCTCCATTGTTAAGTGTTTTGAGGATTTTACATTAATCCAATTGACTTTTCCATTAAATGCCTATACACCTGTTTTTGGAAACATTTATTGGACCCTCACAATCAGAGCTCTATCTGTTTTGTCTTGCCTATAGTCCACTACTGGAATTGATTTTGATCGCTACCTTGGACCCAGGTAGTTAAACAGAATTGAGTTTGGTCCATGGGTCTTTGACATATGAACAACACACCACGCCTTATCCCTGAAGGAGTCACGCAGTCACTATTTAACCAATAATGCTTTGACAATTATTTTTGAAATGATTCTGTTTAGAATGGAAAACGTTTTTGATATCCAAAGAAAGTAGTAACTAAAGCTGTTATATAAAAATAGAGTGTATACAAAGAAAGGTTAAATGTGCTACATTTCCTTATTAAAATGCAGTGGAGTGTTGTTTAAACAAACTTTCAAGGATGTTGAACGGTAAAATATTTACAGCACTTAAATGTCGGTTCTTCTCCTGCTGAAATATGAAGTAAATTCAGTCAGTTTTGCTCTGAGGCGGAGCTTTTAGTGCTGTTTATCCGACTTTTAGCAGGATTACTAATAAAAACAAAAATACAATTGAAATGTTGTGAAGGGTTTGACAAAATGTCCAGAAATTCTGGAGTGAATCTGAATGAGGAGATGTCGACATAATTTTCCCCTGCTGTCTTTAACATTTTTATGAATGTCCAGAAATAATGCAGAGATTTAAAAGAGAAATCAAAGAGAAATCTGTAATATGCCAGTGTCTATTCACAGTAACATTTGGTGATGAATCAATCCATATATAAGGGTTGTTAAGAAATCATAAGCAGTGTAAAATTGATCCATGCCAACAAATGTTGCTGTTAATAACAGATCATCCTGTCATTCTGCATACAAAAAACAATTCACTTGAAAATGCCAAAAAACTCTGTTTTGTTAATTTCTTGGTAAAAATATTGTAATTAAATCAGATGACAGTGATTTACATTCTTGTATTTTCTTCAACAGAGAAGAATCCTCTGCCAGGATTCCTGCCAGTTTCCCAGACCAGTCAGGAAGACAAGTGGTCAGGGAGCAAACAGCATTGCACTGTGACACCCATCTGCAAAGTCATTACATTCCCAGATTAAAACCTATTACTAATACTGATTGCTTAAGTCCAATGAGGCATAAAATGCAGTTTTTTTGCAATCAAGTGCAAAAGAGTGATGGACTTGAATGTGGAGCCAGAGTGGTGAGTGGTCTCCACTGGGCTGCACTGAGAGAAGCACCAACAGCTGACAGATGATGTTTTACTTCCTGTTTTTTTTTTTTACCATTCATGTTAAACACAATGGCCTGCAAATATCATGTTTATGAGTGTTGTTTGTCTGACTGATTTCTAAAACTCATAAAGCTGTCTATATATATATATATATATACAGGGGGTCCTCGAGTTACGACGGTCGCGAGTTACGTCGTTTTCGTGGTTACGACACATCTCCCGTGAACTTCCTTGTTTCGGCTTAAGCGGTTTGCCCAGTAAATATGTTCAGACTTCGCACGGGAACTAGTTGGTGAGCGCTCTATCTGTCTTTCAGCGCGCCTGCCGGCTCTCCAACACCTCCATAGCACAGCTAGGCTACTCTGCCTTGTTGGGGTGCAGCGGCAGCCGGTAAGGAGATGCACACGGACACAGATGCATTCGGGATCGTGGCAATACCGTAGGTTTATTCACAACACAGGGTCTACAAGGTTGATAACAGAAATCTAAAGGAAATGCTCATTACACTCGCGATCTTAACCCCTACGGTGTCTCAAGAGGGACAAAAAAGGCAATTCACCATAATAAACTCTTATTTTAGCGTGGTGTTATAGCGACATCTGGTGGCAAAATGTATGCACAATGGCACAATGAATGTATGTTCCGACTTACGTCGAAATTCGGTTACGACACATTCTCAGGAACGGATCTCCGTCGTAACTCGAGGACCCCCTGTATATATATATATATGAGATAGAACTGAGATTCTAATGATCTGTGTGAAGGTCAAAAGAGAGACACTTGAAGGATAGTTACCCTTTTCAAAATAAAAGTTTGAACATTGTTTAAGTGTAACAATTATCATAAGAGGCTGATGGTAAAGGACAGAAGTGATAAATAAGCTGCAGAGCATTCAGAGAGCTGCAGAATATGTAAAAAGCAGGAGCAGAGGAAAAAGATTCATCTCACCTGTACCAAAGTGCCTTCATTGTTTACCTGTCCTTTTAGAATGTAATGAACTAGCACCTGAATATATGTCGGACATATGCAGTTTTAATATATACTCCCTCTTGATGACTCAGGTCCTGACACTGGCCTTTTACTTGTTCTCAGGGTGATGACAATGAGAAAAGGCAATGCAGGTCAGTGTCTGTGGTCGTATCATTTGAGACGGCCTGTCACAGGAGCTGAGAGCGTCACGCATCTTTTTATTACCATTTATTTTATTGTATATTTCCTTTACTTTATCTTTGCTGTCTTCCCTCTTTGTCATCTCCTCATGCATTTTCTTTATATTGTTGTTTTTTTATTGTACTTCAAGCTTCAAACGTCACCTTCCCTCGTGCCATTGACCTTCATTGTTGTCAAAAACTGTATTGTTATATATTGCATATAGTGATATATCTTCCGCTGTTACTGTGAAGTAGTTAAGTTGGATTTAGTGTGTTAGATATATGCACTGAAGCACATGCAGCAGAGTTATTGATTCCACTTGCCATGACTTACTTAATCATCATTTGTCACCTTTTATTATTATTTTCCAGTGATTTAGTACAGATTGCAGCGGCAGGCATTTTGTGAGGAGACTGGTGTCAGGCTCAGGACTCAGAGATAGAACCCGGACGCAGAGTTAAGTGAATGATGTCAAAGTTGAGTCTTTTATTCTTTGACTTAAGAAGTATTCCAAAGAACAGAGAGCGCCTCATATAGAGGGGTGGTTACAAAAATTACAAACAAAAAAAATTATCTTCTTCCTGAGATATAAAGCGCCTTAGAAGAGGGGAAAAAAACAAACAATTTACAATCTTAAACTAAAATCTCCTCCTCAGAGGGAAAAAGACAAAATAATATATAAATAACTAAGCTATTCCACAAAGGCTATGAAAAACTACCAAGACTTAAGGCCAACAAAAAAAACAGGTTACAATCTGAAACAAGGAAATACTTCTCTTGACTTTGACAATGCAACGCAGACTAAAAGCACACATGGAGGTAATGGGAACAGGTGAAAACAATCGGGATCAGGGAAGACAATCAAACTGGTGACACAAGAGGAAGAGCAAGTGACCTGAAACAAAAGGAGAGTTAGTTTCAAAATAAAACAGGAAATCACTCAACAACATGAAAACAGGACAAAAACACAACTTAACCATATGAACGGCATGAAAACTGGTCCATTAATAAGTATTCACAGAATACATGGCCGGGTTGGAGCATTCTGAAAGATTTTTACTAGATTGTATTAATGTAAAGAATAGGTATACTATAAATAAAGCTATATGTGTGTATTCTGATGAGTATACCCTGCATATTGTAAACATGAAAATCAGATTTATTAAGTCATATACTGAATTATTGCTTGTTCATTTTTGTTTTACTTTTCATGCAATGTAGTGCTGAATGTAAAATATGCATTTCATTGTCTCTTATCTGGCAATTTTAACATTTGGCAACACGCCCACAGCCATAAAAACTGAGGTCATTAGTCCAAGCAGCAATTCCAGTCCTACATATTTTTCAGATTGACCAGAATTTGGATATTGTCCAGTGCTCAGATCAACAATTGCTCTGTTTGCAAGACTGCAAATTTGTAACAGAGAGCCTGCTTAACAAACTGGGGATGTAGAGGATGAAAATCTTGGGCATTTTACCAACACAAAGGGTCTAACAAATGATGCTATTAAGTTGCATTATGGGAATTGTGCAATCTAGAGGTTTTGGATCTATATATGTATTAAGGCCTAAAAGTACTTCTGTTTTTACTATTTTTTTTCTTCCAGAGTAGGGCCTTCTCAAAACTGTCATAATGCCTCATCCTCTTTGTGGACCAGTTAGGATTCCGATTTTAATAGACTCAAAATCATAATTTCCTATTATAGTAGATGATCAGGTTTATTAGGGCGAAGGGGAGATTCCATCATCTGAGGTTACATCAGAGGACACTTCAATGATGAAGAGGCTGTGAGGCACACGTCTGGCAGCCAGGGTGAATCAATCCGGCTGCTGAATCACTCGAGCTGCTCTCGCAGGCCGTGATGAAGAAGCTCTTTTCTTATGCGGTTCTCTGTCTGAGGGCTTGTTTGTGCCACTTTTTAAATTAGCTTACATTTCTTAGTGAGATGAAATCCCTGTGCTCTCGAGTGAAGCTACTGCTGCCATGTCGCTTCCCCCATGAACTGCAGTTTTAGTCACCACACTCATTTCAGACTTACAGTGCTCAGCGTAAATGAGTACACCCCCAATTTGTCAGAAAACCTTTTGTTTCCTTCCTTAATCAACATTTTCTGTGGGATACTATACAACAAAATACTCCCACATTTGTTTGGTGTGAATTTGTCATTTTTCATTCCAGATCATGTTGCACAAAACCCTAACCCAACTTGCATTCAGTGATTACTTCTCACAAGGGGTGGCCTCAATTAAAGCTGAGCACTGTATATTCAATCCATAGATCTGAATTTGATATATAAATTAATAAGTATGGTGACAATAAGAATACTGTAATTGGGCACCAGATGCTAAAAACATCTGCCCTTTTTTGTCTCAAATCACCTTTATCCAACTTAAAGGGGAATAGTTTCAATTTAATAGTCTGAAACAACATCGGCTGAAAAGTGTTTTTCACATTGATGAACGAGTGTGTTGTGTTTTCCTTCCTTATTAGTGGTATCAGTAATGGTATACTATGTTTAGCAGGCCGCCGCATTATGCAGACATCATTGCGGAATATGCCACTGTTTTGGACGCGATTATATTTGTTTGCCTAATGAAGCCATCTGTTTTCCATTCTCTCTGCACAATTCCATTAATTAGTGCCACAGTTGATATTAGAAACACAATATTGAGCGATTGCAGGAGGGGAAGTCTGGAGAGATGAGGAGATGACGGGCGGGGGGGTGGTGTCAGAGGTAGGGCAGGCGGAGATGGAAGAAAGACGGAGAGAAAAAGGCGAGAAGAGAGAAAAAGAAAAGCAGCGTGGCTGGGAGTGATTGCGAATGCAGATGGTTATGAAGCTAAGGCATATGGCGTGTCAGATTGATTATTGTCAGCGGCGCTGCGTGATAGATACAAGACGAACGCTGAGCTCTCCCCTTATTTCTGATGACATGGAGTGATAGAGACATGTCAGCTCATGGGGTTAATCTCGACGTCATTCGTTTTTTTAGCGTTTACAGACATCCATATGTGTCAACCCATTCAGTCCTGACAAGCCATTCCACCTGTAAGTAAATATGGCCTGACGCTTGGGATTATGTAGCGGGCAGGTGGGATATTGCTCCAGCAGCCGAGACGTTGTGGTTGTTTCCACCATGGCACAGCAGAGAGGCCCGTTCTCTCCGGACACTTCATTTCATACGGATGGCATTTCAGCTGACCCGTCTGGGAACAAAACAGCTCAGCCCGCAGCGTGAAATATCAAAAGGCAGATGACATCTGACAGTGCGTTGGATGTAAGCTGGCCTGTATGTGCCGTGATATGAGCCTGCTGTCCGCTTTCACTTCATTGCATTTCATGCAGAGGACAGAGCACACGTTTCTGTCACATGGAAGGACCACTTCCTGTTTTTGTCAGTGGTGTGACACGTTTTGGTTTGATGTTTGAGTCCCTGTCATTTAGTCATGTACTTTTACCCCTTTATGGTTTTATGAAGTCTGGGAATGACTGGAGATCAGTGATCAGTACCAGGCAGGAACAGAAAAAAATATTATATGAATCTGAGCTGATAAATGTAAGGGAAGGATATTCTCTTAAAGGAATTGCGTATGTAAGTATGAAGAAATATCTCCAACATATCATGATCCTGCAGTATATTTATGTGGCAAGTGTCCTGCCGCCTTCTGTTTTGGTTTCCATTGAAGCATCTGAAACTGCGAGTAAAGTATATTATATTATCGGAATGTACTTGGAGGCCACTTGACTTGATATAGGGGACATAAAACTCCAAACAGTTAGTTTGTGTGGGATGTGTAGGAGAAAATAAACAGACATAGTGAAAGAAAATATGTGCAAATGCTCTTCTGCGTTATTTCAGTCATTCACCAATACAACAAATTCCCATATGGCATTTAGTTAAGTGCATTTTGGCCAAAAACATAGTGTGACTTCAAATTCCTTCCACTCTGACTTTCCACTTTGAATGTCTGAAACTATACAGCTAACCTTATTTCCCGTTTATTTTGTCGTTTATATAAACGACAAGGCATCCAAAAGGAGAGTGACAGTTTGTCTGTATAAATGCGGCCAGCGTGATTTGTCTACCCATCAATACTGTGGTTTTATGAGTACCTGGGTAAAAGGCAGTCCTTACAGTATCTCATACAGTATTTAATATAGACATTACATTAATAGCAAAGACAAATACAATTCACAGAGTTTCACACCTGTACTTGTGTTACAAAACAAAAAACTTCGCCATGCTGCTCTTTCACAGCTACTTTGCATTTGATAATTACTTTGAAAGCAAAGATGTGGGACTGAAAAAAAACAAACTCCTTTCCTCTGCGTCTCTGGTTGATCAGTTCTGTTGCAGCCAGCTTTCCCAACCATTCCCAAAACCACCAGAGAAAACAAACACTACCTTTAGATTTGTTTCTTTCCTATGCTTAAGTTCTTCACGGAAAATTCGGGTCCCCTATTAAAGCGAGGCTGCTGGTTGTGGGTGGCCATGTTTAACTCCCTCCTCGTCCCCATCTCCCTCAGCTCCTCCATCTCTGTAGCGAAGGCTGTAATCAAAGCAGCAGCAGACTACAGTGCTCTCTCCAGGGACACTATCGGACTGGCTCCTCCGTCATCAACAGCATGCAGTTGTTGCTTTGCTTTTGTTTAACCCATTACTACGAGATGAATCTTTTTATCTGCATCTCTGCATACAAACGTGTTCCCTGTGGTGCTTGGCTACAAAGTGTGACTGCATATAAAGGGGCTGCTGCAATTAGGCTACAAAGCATAACGTTCTTATAATGTACGTACTGTCAAACTAAGTAACGTAGCATGGGGTGTCTTGTTAAAAATGACCAATACAAGTGCAGAAACCAACACTACATGAACTTTTAGAATGCATTAGTGTGAGGAATATAATTTCTTTCAACACCACTATTCTTCTAAAGTCCTCAGCCAAAATCTAGAGGTAAAGTGAAAAGAAATGCAGTCAAACTACCTTTGGAAACAATTTTGACAACACAAATAGTGTGTCAGACATTCTCATGTTAAAACATAAGGTATGGTTTAACTTTTTAAACTTTTTTAAACTTTTTTTTGTTTATGGATACTTTCTAATGCATACTAAAGTAGATTAAACTGTAGCTCTCCCAGATGGCTTTTAGGTGTTTATTTAGAGCAATGTCACTGTTGGGCATGGTGAATCACTGTACCGAGTGATTACAATTTCTATTTAAAATGTACTGATACAGTATGTGGTCCAGGACTTCTGTCTCAAAACAAGCTGGTCTATTCTGGTCACAAAAAAATGTGATACAGGATGGTGGCTAATTTGTAAATTTTGACATTTAACCCAAAAATAAGTTAAAAAGTCTTTTAGTTATTAACCTTTCTGCTGATCACACTGGTCCTTCAGAGATCCCTTCTGAGCCCGCTCTGAATGGAAACAAGTCATCCAAACTAACACACCTGGTCATGTGTCCCTACACTAAGATGTGAACCACAGTTTCCACCTAACCAAACACTAGGTCTTTGTTGTCATGGCAATGCTAATCTGCACCCACAGGAGTGAACCAGCAGCAGGTGTATCAGACTTTGGTTGCCATGGTTACACGAGTGAACATGCTGTTATGGATGTGGATTGGTCATGGATAAAAGGAAAATAATGTCAGCATCACACAAGAAGCAAACAACACAACAAACAGCGGTTTCATTCATCTTGATGTGGACATTGTCACTCCATGTACTACATGACCTGCCTTCCTTCAATTCTCCTACTACTAACTACATAACTGCTTATGGCTCCTTGAGGTCTTCTGACAATACAACATCCCCAGGCCTCATTTTGTGTCCAAGTCCAATACAGTGAACAGAACAAAGTATCATCTTTGTCGCTATACTTCAACACATTGATGGAAGAAGTCTGTAACTTTGGAGGGCGTCACTTGATTTGAGTAACTCAGATTGCTGAACACTTGACTGCCTCACCTCAGGTTAACAGCTCTGCATGGAGCAGATGTGGACTGGTTAAAAACGCAGCAGGATTTTTTTCCCCTTTAAATTACAGTAAGAACAGGAGTAAATCTTTGAGCTAGAAACACTCCAGTATTCATGTGGGTATTCTTTAATCTCACCATGTTCCTTTCAACCTTAAGATAAGTGCAGTGATTTATGTTGCATCTTACATGTTTTTACACTCTAAAAAAGAATGTCATGAATTTAACTTTAGAATTTAACTTTAGACAACACTTTATCTTTCCGTCTCTATCGTTTGTTTACTGGTAGGTCAGAGACAAAATATTCAACACAGCGTCAATGTTTCAGCAAGAACAAATACTTGCCCTGAGGCCATAAAAGTGAAGTTGAAGTTTACTCTTCTTCCATTATCCATCAATAGGATCTGGATGAATCATGCTTCCAAGTGACTTTCAGCTGTCATTAGTGTCAAGCTGCAGTCGTTTTCCTGTCAGCTCTCCCTGCAGGGGACATATTTGGAGTAGTTTTCTGATGCATTGTCTCAGAGCCGCGCTCACAGTGGCAACACGGGTCTATGGAAACAACACTCTTGTCACTCGTGTCAGCACTTTGCTTTTCATGTTTGCTTCTCCAGGTTGTGAGGTCTGAATGACATTATTCGCTCTCTGGAGGATGGAGGGAACTCAAGGAAAAGATTCTGACCCACTTGTAAGTTGCGCAACATCGCAATATCCACTTAGAATAGTCACTCAGTGTCTGGTAAACAAAGGTTCAGGCTAATGTCTGTGTCTCAAAGCAGACCAGATCATTTAACAAACAGGTGCATGTTCTACAGGTGACCTGTTTTGTTTTTTTTAACCCCACAAACCTCAATATATAAGTTGTTTTGCTGTTCCTCTTTGTTATAATGTTGGAAAGGTAGGTACAAAGGTAGGTAAGGTCGGGTACCCATGCACACATTTGAATAAATAATTCAGCCTCTGACCCTTTACTCTGTTTACATTTAAAGTGACAGACATCTTCAATAGCACTTCTGAATAAAAGAATATTTCTAAGTTCATCTGAAGTTGAGGGCCCACTGTGGAGTTTTCTTATAAAGAACAAAAGTTATGTTTACTTTCCATCCCAGATGACTCTGAGCTTGATCTGCCTGCAAACCAGCAGATCCATATTACAGTCACACCTGAACATTACCCTGTTCCAGACATAGTGTGAGACCTCATGCTTTATTCAAGGTACAAATATTGTATATTGCTCATGTTAAAATAAAAATTCTATAATTGTATCAGGTTAAGATCCCCTTAAATCCAACAAATTTTACAAGTAAATAACCGTGAGATTTCTCTCCAATGTTTTTTGAGGGTGTTTTCACACTTGGTCCCTTTTAAGTGAACCGAACTCAGTCCTCAAAAAGTGGACCAAAAAGGGAACACACACAAAAAGAACTCAGTTCTGTTTGTGTTCACATTGCAAGTGCCTTTCAAAGAGGACCGGGTTCTCTTTCTGGTTTGGTTCAGCTTTGATGGGGCCTCAGTCCTCTTTCTGTTCACACTAGGTCCTAGAGCTATCAGACCACCTCTTCACTGGAGTGCATTCTGGCTGTAATTTCACAATTTGGGATCTATCTATCTATCTATCTATCTATCTATCTATCTATCTATCTATCTATCTATCTATCTATCTATCTATCTATCTATCTATCTATCTATCTATCTATCTATCTATCTATCTATCTATCTATCTATCTATCTATCTATCTATCTATCTATCTATTACATATGAATACAAAAAGAGATTGAGGAGACTACAAAGACCACAGTTCCTTGTTGTTGGCTCTCTCGCGTTGAGTTTTCCCGGCTGCAGTCACGTGACCTATCTACGGCAAGCGAAGAAGGTTACAATACAATGCAAAAAGGCGACGCAAACCCGGTGCGCTTTGTGTTCACAACAAGCGGATTAAGCGAACCGTACCGCTGATTTTTAGCGATTCAGGGGTGTTTTTTAGGGGTCTGAGTACGGTTTTTATCTATCTATCTATCTATCTACAGATTACATATGAATACAAAAAGAGATTGAGGAGACTACAAAGACCACAGTTCCTTGTTGTTGGCTCTCTCGCGTTCTCTCGCTTCGGCAAGCGAAGAAGGTTACAATACAATGCAAAAAGGCGACGCGAACCCGGTGCGCTTTGTGTTCACAACAAGCGGATTAAGCGAACCGTACCGCTGATTTTTAGCGATTCAGGGGTGTTTTTTAGGGGTCTGAGTACGGTTTTGTGTTCACACCTGGCAGAAAACATGCTGAGTCATCATTTGTGTTTGTTTAGAGGGCTGAAATGGACCAAGTGTGAAAACACCCTGAAAAGTTGCCAGCCTTGGAAATGCATTGAGGGAGTGGTCAATATGTCGTCTGCAGTAGTATAGACTTCTATTATATGGCAATTATACACCGCCTTGTAAGCTCTTGCAGGTCACATAAAATAACTTGATGGGCCGAATGTGTTATAGAAGCTCTTTTGGGACATTTTGGATTATTTCACTAATACATTGCACAATACATCTAGACTTTTGATGAAAACAAAACTATCTTAGCCATACAGATTCAGTCCTGGGCTTGAAGGAGCACTGTGAATAGCAGTTTACTGGATGTTATTGTGCTTGATGCATTTGAACCCTTGACGCTTCGAAAATCCCCATTTGCACAAATTGAAAGAAATCATAAAACAGCCCTGCATCCACCTTCAGATGCCATCCTCTCATCACTACTATTTAATTTAGTTTGTATTTAAGTTGTTCTTATTTCGACTAATGGAGTTACCAGTGCTCAGGTTGCTGCTGCTGCTGCTGCTGCTGGAGGGAAAGCTCATCAGGTCTGAGAGATATAAAAGAGTAACCACGAAAGCAAATTTGTTATCTGAATTTACAAAAATACCTGCCACATCATGGGATGGATTGTAATTTGTCATTTTTGAGAAATGTTTTTATTAATTTTAAGTCCTTATTTCAACCATCCTCATGGAAATTGTGACACATAATTCAAATGTGCTAAAAATAGCTTAAAATGAGCAATAGTCCAGACATTCTTCAATGAGATTTTTTTTCTTCATGTGCAATTTTCCAAGCATGTGCAACTGCTGGCTATTAGATGAAACATCTGTTTCCTTGCTTCGATGAATCCTAACATCTGTGCAAATGTTCTTTAGGTGATTCAGATCATGTCGGTACTAATAAATGACACCTCGATGCACTTGGAAGAGGGATGACACCTGAACTGTCAGGCATGTCAGTGCTAACATGGACTGACACTTATATCACCTGACGTGTATGTTAGGAATCTAAAATCTTAGAAATGCACTCAATAAAATGATAATACTTAATAAAAACTGGCATGTGTATACCATTGGTGCAGAGCTGGCAGCGATGCAAAGAGAACGCCAAATTAATTTGCCTAATTTTCCCTGTACAATTTACATCACAGCTGCAATTTTGATGCATGAAACTGTGTTGCTGATGTATTTTGCTCCTTTCATGCAGCCATCAGTTTCCATTCATTTCTGTAAAACGTGTAGGTCAGCTGTCCATCACTTGATCGTTCCCTGGGTTCTGCAATCCATCACGATGAGGTAATGCGCTATGAAAATCAATGGGGAAATCAGTGAGCAAGCTCTTCAAACTTGGCTCAGACAACTCAGGTAAGTTTCATTAGTTTGTTAATTGATTTTCTCAGAAGTGGAGAGAAAAGGAGCGAGTAAACCTATACACGGAAAACTATAACGCTGTTGCATTCAAATGTGGCTGTTTCTTTGTCTTTTAAAAATACATAAAATGCACCTTCATGATTGTTATCTTCACAATATTGATAAAAAATTTAAATTAAAACAATATTATTACCATGATAAATCAAAACATACTTAACTTTAATGGTAATTTTGGGAAATGCTAAAAGAAAGGTCTTGTAAGATCTGAGAATTCATCCTGCGACATGCAATAAAAGAGCATCAACTTCAATCTAATCTTTATATGTTAGAGACACAAGCAGAACAGTAATATCTGCCCTTATTTGTATTGGTCATAATCCTGGATGCATTCAGAATAATTGTGTAATTTAGTAATTGTAGTTGTAGTTTCTGTATGTCTATAAGATAGACAAGCGTGAAAAAGATTCACGCAAGGGCTCATCCGGTAGATCAGAGATGTACAATTATTTTTAGCTGTGTAACATTTCTGACATTATGCAGAGTAAAACATTGCCCAGTGGAACATGTATCATGAGACCAGAGATAGGGTCAGAAGACATTTCCCCAGCTTCTCTTCAGCAGTGGTGTTGGAAAGAGGCCGGAGTTCCATCATAATCAGACATCCAGTTCAGGGAGTCTCAAAGCATTTTACATCTCTAATCTTACACAGACAGATGAAAGAAATTCATCATTCAAAGTCTAATTAAAACCTGTCTTTTTTGTTATGGGCCATTTTAAATGTATGGGGCGTAGTTTTGCTGTGGTGTCCGCTTGACTTTATATGTTGCTGTCAGTAATGCCTGTGACATGATTTATCATAACGTGTTGCTGCTGTGCTGCATTCATGTGTTGTTTTGTAAAGCTCTGCATAATCATTGTGCATCGATTTGGTGTCAGATCAGCGATTTTCAATGACCAGCTGTAGCAAACCTCCTGCCAGTGAAGCCTCCTCCATCTCATCAGCAACTTTCAGTACAACACAAAATGACATATTACAATGATATGTTAAGTAACCACGAACAGGCTATATTTCTTACATATCTTTTTTTGATTTTTTTCCTTGTAACATGTTGTCTCAGAGGCATAAAAAGCTAAATATAGTCACAACCTCTCGCCTCTCCTGGAGCTGTCCATGGTCCTGACCGATTAATGTACGTATGAAGATCATCGAATATCAAGAAAATGTTGTTTTTCAGCCTTTTTGTTCTATTGCTTGCATGTTATTATTTTTGTGATGCCACCCAGAATGTGTGATGGTACTGTCCACACTGCAAGCATATTCTCTTTACTATGTGTACTATGATGTACTATTGTGTGCAACTGGTTTTTTTGCACACATTTGATTTCCATCTCTTTACATAAACGTCAGTGTGCAAATCTTTCTGTAGAATGTATGAGATCCTTTATCCACATGAGGGTCAGTTAACTGGTTCAGGTTGCCAAAAAAAGGAGTTTTGATTTGTTGATTTCAGAGACCGTGGCCCCAACTCACTCTCATCATTGGACACAGAACAACAGAGACAATCTCACCACAGGCTTTTAGGAGATTGAGATGGTAAATCTGCTTCACATTACCCAATCAGATATACCTCATAATCAGCTGCTTCCGCATGATATGTGACCAGGAGCTGCCTGTGTCACTAGGCCTGTAATATACAGCTGAAAACTGGAAGCTATAAAAGCACTTAACCTACCACTAAAAATAGCCTCAGCAGGGGGGCGTTTGATGCAGGTGCTGCATCTGTTTGCAGCACCTTGTGTGTGTGTGTGTGTAAGTCTTGGCTGAATTAGTGATTTGCTCAAGACATGTTTCTGGGTAAAATGACGCAAACCTTGAGTAATATATTTACTATAGTGTTACACAGCTACCCTGTCACTGTATTGGACGCTTCAGTTTATGCCAGTTTCACTCAGAAATGGAGCTGAAATGCAATATTTACGTTGCATGGGGCTAGATGTTTGCTTTTGTGGTGTTCTATGGTCAAGTTGTTCCAAACGATCTGGAAAACGGGCCACTTACAAAAAGCATCCCAAGTATGTTAAGGATGATGGGCTGTGACAGCTGAGGCTAAATGGACCTTTCAGACTTGACAATTAATTGAATCACCACAGAGCCTGATATTATTATCGTGATTTCATCTGATTTGTTTATCAAACACATGCACGCACACACACACACACACACACACACACGACACGTGGTGTGTTACTGATAATGCTAGACATTTTACAAGAGAAGGCGTGTGTCAACACATTATCTCCAGCTACTTGACACACACACACACACACACACACACACACACATACAAATCCCCAGACATTTTACAGGAAAAGATGTGTCAGCTCAGTATGTGCTGAGCAGTTTGATCTTGTGACATCTCTAAGGTTGTGCAGATTAAAAGTGTTACCTTCTGCTGCAACCTTCATTAGAGCGTGTTTGGTGATTGACTTTTCAGTGTTATCAGGTTCCCTGATAGCACTAAGCTTGAGGTTAAATCTAAAATGTTGCCACTTTGACACCGAATCCCCATCCCTGTCAATCAACTCTCCTCTAATCACACGGTAAGCCTCAGTTACTCGGCTGCTGGATCCTGCAAACACTCTGAGTTTAGGACTCCTCTGTCAGACTTGTATCGATAACTAGAATTTAACAAAGTGAGAGAAGCATGATGAACATGGGCACTTCTGCTGGGAAAATGAACCAAATGGGTCTTATTTCAACAAAAACAGAAATAAATGGTCGGGATGGTAGGCAGAATTTTCCTTCAAGCGCACAAAAACTATAAAGTCCATCTGTCTTCATTCAACTCTGTAGATGCAGCTGAAAGCTTGTTAGCGGTCCCTGAGTGAAGAATTGATCTCTTCATTTATTGTGAGACAACTGTCTCTCAGACTGATAATGCAAACTCACACTCTGGATTAAGGGAGGTTACTCATCAAGTGCTGTCATCTCATTTTTGCAATAGATTTCTCTTACAGTCTTATATATTAAGGCCATTTTCAACCCAACACATAGGCCATGGCTAACAGGAATAAAAGACCCAATGTGCCTATGAAGGAACTCATTTTGTGCAATAGAAGGATAACCTGCAATAGGTCAAAGATGTTACTTACTGACATCAGTAGTGTAATGTGAGTGTTTGTGTTGTAAAAGGTGTGCTGTTGTAAAAAAGAAAGCAAGAAGGCAATGGCAGGTAAGATAGAGATATCACCACAACTGTGCTGTGTTTAAGGAGCTCTGGACACAGGTACGTCTGATCTGCCTGCTTATTTCTATCAATTAGCCACTGCATCTGGCACCACCTTAAATGCTAAAATATCATGAAATGTAGTAGTACAAAGAAATGTAGTAGCATTATGTATATTTATGCTTAATGTGCATTGATGGAAAAAATGTAGGTCTTTCTGTGAGATCGGATCACAAGTGGTCTGAGGGATGCACTCAGGGTGCATCTTAATGCCAGACGTGATCAGATCGCTCAGGACAGATGTTAATACCAGTCTAAAGTGGATCAAAGAGTTAAAAATTAAAAGTCTTCAGAAACCTCCAAATCTAGTGCAAAGCATGTCAACTGCCTTATTATACTCAGTACCAAAACCAGTGACAGTGACATGTGAATGCATTTATCTGAGCATTTACAACCTATTAGCATGCCAGGGGTGCACTTCATGATGAATACTGGAGTGGTCATGAGCAATAATGAGTTCTCAGATTGATAGAGACTTGTCAGTGCTCCTGACAACCAATCCCACTTACAAGTAGAGCGAGTGGTGCAATAGTCTCAGAAACTCAGGGGTGTCCATGGCAACCAAGCTCAATGCCCCTTTTACCTCCAAGAGGAAAATTGATACTTCATATCCACATAATGTCAATAAAATATGCATGAACTCTAGAGCTCAGATCATGTGATGTTGTCACACGCGAACACTGAAAGTCCTCTCGACCATCGACCATTGTAGTTTTATGTGGACATGCATGGTTCGTTAATACTGTAGGGTTTCAGTCTACCATTAGACATCATATCAGGACTCTGACGACAAAGAGAAACATAACATCTCATCATCATTTCATAGCAGCTGATCCTTTTGCACTGAATAGCGTGGCACAACGAAACATATAGTACTTACACTGTGTATAAGTACATTTTGTCTGTATAACAGCCTCACAAGCAGCATTTTATGGCCCGTTGATCCAATTTTGGGTCCATTTTCACAACAATGATTGTACACATTTGCTAATCTGCAGCTGTTCATTACATACACACATACACACACACATATATATACCAATCAATCAAATTTTATTTGTATAGCCCATATTCACAAATTGCAATTTGCCTCATAGGGCTTTAACAAAGAGTACAGGGTGTGACATCCTCTGACCTACACCCTCTGCTAGGGTGAGGGAAAAAAAACTATATATATATATATATATATATATATATATATAATTTTTCAGACCACAGTCTACTGTGCATACATACACACACATATCTGTTTGTCTCTAGATGGCCAGATGGCTGTACTGGTATATCAGAAAAAAAAAACAAGCAAAAGAAAAAGGTGCATAAATATGAGCAAAGGCTAGCTGTCAGCCTGTTAATGAGGTTAGTGAGTAATGGCCTGCAACACAGTTGTTTGTCACTCGTTGACATGTAGCATGTGGACAACTTCATCTAATCCAACTGTATCTATTAGATCCTGCTGCTCCCTACTGCTGGTGATCCATGGGAAATGTAATGGTTTCCGAGTTGTCGATTGATTTATTGAATGGTCTAATGCCATAGCCTCACCGAAGATGTGGGGCTATAGCACGGCAGTAATGTCAATGAGGTTGCTGCAGCATTTGAAATTAAAAAAGAAAAAACAGTGTGGAGTGAGTTTTTGCTTGCTAATATAAGTCTCCTCCACTCTACTTCTTAGAGGCTGCTGGGAGAACATGAACGCTGGTACAGCTATAGCTACTCCACCCACTTTTCTCTATGAGGGCGTATACCTGCATACTGTATATCTAAATATATATAGATAACATATACCGTATATCTAGATCTTGAGGACCTTCTTTGTCATTGTTACCATAAGACATCTGTGCTCCATTGTGTTCTGGAGACCCACACACCCACCACAACCACATCTTCCTCTGAACACTGACTTCATACTACATCACCTGACTTCCTCCACTGCTCTCATCATAATTACTATAATAAACTGTAACTAAGAGCTGTAATAGGCTGCTGGCAAAGACAGCATTTTGGGTTGTTGTATTACTTAATGTATTCCTTCTTTGGCCAGAGTACTCACTCTTTCATAAGTGCAGCACAAGGGCAGTGACATCCCCCTGATCTAAACCTGCCTTCACTGAAGAACATCCACCACCACCACAACAACAACAAGTGGAACGTCTATCTAACATCAACAGTGTGTTGCTGATAAATTGCTGGTGTGTACTTCTACAGCCTTTTGAAATGTTTTATTTTCTAACCTATTAATCCCTTGTGAGGGGACCTATCAAGCAACATCCAGGAAAACATAACCTCTCTTGTGCAGATAAGGAAATGATGATGAGTGTGTTGGTGGTTCAGTCTGATGGTTTTACATTCCAGACGATGATTTTGGTAAAATGAACACTGCAGACTTTTTGGGTCAACCAACATAATACTCCACATGCAGACTCAGTCCCTTAAAAAAATGTCCTCAGGAAATGATTCATGTTAACAGACATTTCTTTGCATCCGTTATAATCAGCCTAAATTTAACAGCTCCACTTAACTTGTTGATCATCTGGGCCCAAAGCACTTTAAAGGATTTAATTCCTGGATAAAAGCGATCAAAGAAACACGCTTTCCATTTCATTAATCAATCAAAGTGTCTTCAATTAAACAGCACTCCATGATCGATTGATTAATGCGAAATAATGGGGAAGACTTGCCGTTGCATGTAAAATGACAAATGTCAGGCTCGGGAGGAGCACTGCAGCTATCATGGACTAATCATAATGGACTAATCCATTAACAAGAATTCAGCAGCAGGGGTTCATTAGCTGAGGTTGACGTGTGCTGGCTCAACTTTTATCTCTCTGCTCAAAGTGTCTTCGGAGAGATACATTACTCCAGTGTTATGCTGCCAGAGTGTCAGCAGAGAGTCTGGGTGTTTCTTCATGCGCTCAGTGATGTGTGTTTATGTATGTTTATGTGTATGTAGTACGCTCAAATAGCGAGTTTTGAAAAAAGATTACCAGATGGCTGTGTTCTTATGGGGAGTTTGCCAAGGTTAATGATAATGAAGAATTAACAGGATTGATGTGTAATTAGACTGATGGATGGTGTCACTGGCAAGGCATATTTGTGTGTGTGTGTGTGTGTGTGTGTGGACATGGGCACACACAAACCCGCACTCAGAGGCACGAACCAGTGCCATTATGGAACACAATTCCCTCAGGTCTATTATACTCAGCCCATCTTCAGACATGCAACGTGAGTTTAATGTGATGGAGGACACAGTTTAAATGCCATACCATCATCATGTGTAATATGCTCCTCACGTCAGTGCGCACGTGGCAGACGCACATGCACATTTAAATGACATGTCGGCTCCTCTGATCTCACAGTGTCACGAATGGCTCCTGTGTTTCACCTCTGTGTTTCACCTCCGTTTGGGGACATAGTGTCACATTACTGATACTTTCTCTATTTGAGCACAGACTCGTCTCAAATGGGCTGAATTCATACCTCAGAAATCCTTCACCGCACAGTTTAAATCTGTAATTGATTTTGAAAAAAACAAACAAAATCAAATGCCTTACTCCCGGAACTAGACAGTCTCACTGGTGAAACATAATAGTGCCAAGCCTGGTGAAGACATCTTTGTCTTTTCTCTTCTCACCCACACAGACACCTCCAACCAGGAGACTCTCCTCCTCTGTCTTTATCTCGCTCTAATCTCCTCTGTTCTTTCAGCCCTAAATGAAGCAATCTGTACTTGGATAAGGGCCGACCCAGGATACTATAATTGGCTCCGCTCTGACTGAACCTGAAATGTCCTATTGGAGAGAATGATGCTGTACACAGCCGTACATTCATGCTCTGGTTTTATTTTCCGTCAGCAGTAATGAAAGGACACATGAGGTTTGGTGTGTTAATCTGTCACTGTTCGTTTCACAGGTCTGATCAAGAAAACAAAACCAAATAAGGTTCTATAATAACTGTCCACGTGAAATCCAAATCAGCAAGCAAAAACTCAGGTCGAGGAACAAACAGGCAAAATGGGCAAAACACTAAGAAACTCACAACAGGACTGCTAAGATGCAAACACAATGACAAGGCAAGCTCACTGTGTGCAGGACAAACACTGGGGCTTAAATACACAAGGGAGGAGGAGACAACAAGATACAGGTGGAGACAATCAGGTGATCACAGAAACAAAGGGAGGAAGTAAAACTGACAACACACATGTCAAACAGGGGAAATCACAAATAAACACAGGAAAAACACAGAACAAGACATGACAATGTCAGAACAAAAAATAATTTAATGGAATAATTTTTTACATATTTTGTGCCAACTTTAGGATGTTTATTCAACACACTCTTAAGCTTCTACTTGCTTTACTAATTTTGTTACAAATTAATATTGAATAATAATAATAATTGCATAGTCCCATGTTCCATGCCCAGAGGCCAAATAGACATTCATGTAAATATTAATGTTCTAATATCTATAATATCTATCTCTATACATTTGTTCCAAGACAGTATTATTAATGACTCAAAAACTGTATTTGTTCCTCAGTATTTATTCCTCAGTTGCTCCCTGTATGTAAAGTAAACTGTAAAGATTTCCACAAGGCAGACATGCTACATAATGTAACTCAGCTTTACCGAGAAAGCTGCAGATCACAGGTCAAGTGTGAAACTTAAACATTTTGATCCCTCTTGGTCAGGCAAGAAAATAACACAAAGAAGACCACAGAGAGCGAGTCAACACTTGTGCTTGACACCTCTCAGATTTCTGCAGACGAGGTCAGGAATTGACCAGTGGAGCTGCAGGTATTGACTTGGTCACAGTTAAAGGGAAAGGTACGTATATTTTGTTATCATGGCCTCTTTTAATTTAAAAAAAAATAAAAACATGGTTAAGGTTAAGGAAAAAAAAAAACAACATAATACAATTTGTCTGCCCCTCCATCAATCTCAACCTACACAAACTTTTGTATTAAAGATCCTGTCATTACTATTGGAACTAGAACGCTTTGTCACTTGAACACAAACTGAATTTTTTAAATTTGTCATTTGTTGAAATGACAGATGCTGTCTCCATTTCCAACACATTAATTAACTTGTGATGCTTGGTGCACATGGTTTTTCACATGGTTCCGAGGATAATTATGATCCAGTCGACATTGAGGAAAGGTCGGATGGATTCTAATAATAGAATATTCTTTGTTTATGTTGTTTGGCAGTTTCTATGATTGAAAGTGTGAAATGTTCATCAAAGGCTCACTAACGACTTTCCTGTGATCAATCACTGTATAGTCTGATATGGGTGTCGTAAACTTTGATAAAATCTGGGAAGTTGAATGATATATCACTGCCAATGCTGCTCTACAGGTCAGCGTGATGAATTATCAACAATACAGCCACTATAAATAATCACAGCTACATATAATGGATGTGCTAAATACATTAATACTTCTTTTGCAGTTGTTTTTTCTTTTTCTGTAATACTGACTGCATGTGTCTTTGATCGCATGTGTTCCAAAAACGTTTTCTAATTATCAAGGAAGTTTAAATTTTAAATCAAAGTTTTGTAATGAAACGGCAAAGAAAAAAAAAGAAAAGAAAAGGTGGTGAGTACCCTGCCCAGAGGGTTACCGGGTCCCTGCCCTGGAGCCAGGCCTAGGAATGGGTCCCGTAGGCGAGCACCTGGTGGCGGGGAGATGGGACCGTCTTCCCACAGGCCCACCACGCGTTGTGAGAGCCATATGGGTCTGGTGTAATGTGGATAGGGTAGCAGGTCAAGGCGGGGGCCTTGGCGGTCTCATCCCCAGCTACCTAAACTGGTTGTAGGGACATGGAACGTAACGTCACTTGTTGGGAAGAAGCCTGAGCTGATGCGGGAGGTAGAGAGATTCCGGCTAGATATAGTTGGCCTCAATCCCACCAGCATGTTCTCCAAAGAGGAGACAGAGTCTGGGGACTTGGAGGTGGATTCGCCTATCACTGGGGGTGAGGTCATCGCCGCAGTCAATTAGCTGCACGGTGGTAGCTCCCCGAGGGTGGATGAGATCCGTCCTGAGTTCCTCATGGGTCTGGATGTTGTTGGGCTGTCTTGGCTGACACGCCTGTACAACATAACATGGACATCGGCCTCCTTGGGAAAGTATACTCTCAGGTACAGGAGGAGCAATGTGGTTTTCGTCCCATTGTGGAACAGTGGATCAGCTCTATATCCTTGTGCGGCTGCTGGACGGGTCATGGGAGTTTGCCCAACCAGTCCACATGTGTTTTGTGGATCTGGAGAAGGCGTACAACTGTGTCCCTTGGGGTAAGCTGTGCGGGGTGCTTCGGGAGTATGGGGTGGATGGATTGTTGTTGCGGGCAATCAGGTCCCTGTACTGTCGGAGTCAGAGCTTGGTCCGCATATCCAGCAGCAGGTTGGACACATTCCCGGCGGGAGTTGGTCTCTGACAGGGCTGCCCTTTGTCACCAGTTGTGTTCATAACTTATATGGACAGAATTTCGGAGGGGGTCGTGTTTGTTGAGGATCTCGTCTCTTCTTTTTGTGGATGACGTGGTTCTTTTAGCTTCATCAGGCAATGACATGCAGCTTTCACTGGAGGGGTTACAACTGAGTGTGAAGCGTCTGGGATGAGGATTAGCACCTCTAAGTCTAAAACCATGATTCTCGACCGCAAAAGGGTGGATTGCCTACTCCGGGTCAGAGAGGAGACACTGTCCCAAGTGCAGGAGTTTAAGTATCTCAAGGTCTTGTTCATGAGTGACGGGAGTGATGGGCTCTTACAATCCGGGAGGGGATCAGAGTAGAGCCTATGCTCCTCCACATTGAGAAAAGCCAGTTGATGTGGTTTGGGCACCTGGACGTCTCCCTCAGGAGATGTTCTGGGCATGTACCACTGGGAGGAGACCCTGGGGTAGGCCTAGGACACACTGGCGAGATTATATCTCCCAGCTGGCTTGGGAGCGCCCAGGGGTCCCCCCAGAGGAACTAGCGGAAGTGACTGGGGTGAAGGAGTGTCTGGTTGTCCCTGCTAGGACTACTGCCCCCGCAACCCATAACCGAATAAGCGGTAGAAGACGAACGAATGAACAAACAGGGCGAGTAGTTTGCAAACTGGCAAAAGACTGTTTGGGGAAGATTAAAATGCTTTTTACTTTAATTGTTTTATTATACAAACTAGACAGATGTGGGTTTGTGTGGCCACGGCATATACACTTACTCTACAGAGTGACCTTCTAGCTGTTGCTTGAATTGCTTTTGTATTTAAGTTTCTCGATAAATAATGTGGTCTACTGTTATAATTGTATATGCTATTACAGAAGTCAGTATTTTCTGTAACAGTTCACTGCTGCAGGCACATTAACTCCTTCAGAGCAATAAACCAAAGAGCCTCGCAGCTAAAATTTCATTAACATGTAAATTTGTAGCTGCTCCACAGAAAATGAATTACTCTATTAATTAAGCACAATGAAATGTTTTACTTTTTTACCTCAGTGTTTTTGCTGTGTTGTTATTGTACAGTAACAGTTTTGAGGTAGAGGAAATGTTGCTGTGCACCCTGCAGACAGCTTAAACCCAGCAACACAGCCTTGAGCTCGTACAGCCACGTTCACATGAGAACAAGGATTCAGACTGTGCTGTTACTAAGATGAGACATCTGCTTTATGCCTTCATTTCCCAGAGAAAACAGGGAAATGATTTTATGCTTTGTCTCCTTCAAGTACTCTCTCTCTCTCCAAGTTTGAATCTTGTCCCACAGTTTGGGACAAGATTCAAACACAAAGCATCATGAGTTTACACTCAATCGTGAATCACTTTTCACTCTGATCATCCAAAATTGTATTATAAACAGAGGAGTCTCTTTTCGTCGTATGTAGTTTAATTGTTTTTCTGATTGACTTAAAACTGGTCGAGAATTGCAGCGTCAGCATTTCTGGAAGACATGTTGAGAAAATGAAAAACACTTATTGTAAACGGAACATGTCGTAACCATGGTAACCATGTTTTCTTGTGAAATGAGAAACTGACATCATTCTCGGAAGTTGCACACAGGTATAGAAAATATATATATATCTTTAACATTAAGTTGCTGGTGGCAGTTCGCCACTGCAGTGAGCACTAAGCCATACACATACTGAACCAGTCAGCTCAGATACAGTTCAACAAGATTTACATTTAAAATGAGAATAAATGTGTATTCTTGACCTGAAAATATGATGAACAGAACCACAGACTGATCCACTTTACACCTTCAGTGCTTTTATCTTACATCACTCAGGGAGTTGAAGTACCTGATGAAAACTTTGGGGCTGTTGAATACTGTTTACCTGGCTTTTCTAATAATATCTCTGCAATAATATGGCACAGAAACACGGTGCATGGGTAAACAGCATCTGTCTCATCGTCGGCCAAAAACCTTTTTATTGCACTGTTACGAGCGGATCAGACTTTTTGGGCTTTTATCCCAGTTGTGAAATTACAGGAAATCAGTTCAAGGGTAGAGGGTAGGGTAGACACGTGAAAGCCTCTCAGGAGAGCACTGTTGCGCAGAGGGAATCTGAGAGACGATTCAGTTCACGGTCGACAGCGTGGGTCACAGTTCATTTTCAGCTTTATGGATTGCATAACAGACATATAACCTGTGAGCAGCAATATGGTGCTCAGAGTTACAGAAAAATGAATAAACAGATCACAGTGTGCAGCTGTCCTTCAGTTACAGAACATATTATGTCCAGTTGTACAATCTCCGTAGTGATTTCAACAGACCTTTTTACAAAATCTTACTAATGAACAGAACTAGACCATTACTATAAACGTATATTACATAATGGGTACGATAATAATCAGGCAGCTGTCAATAAACAAACAGTTTAGACAGATTATGTGAAACTAGAGATGAGTAGGGGAGGAGGAACATATTTATTAAATTTAAAATTAGTGACTTGAACATCAGAACTGAAGTTCAAGAAACAATTTGACCCCAGGGAAACTCGGACGTTGGCTTCTACAAAAATGTAAATTGCACAAATTCAACTTTTAATATTTGTAAATACATTTGTAAATGTAATAGTATTGACTTTTGCCAATGAAAATAGTGACTATCTAACACCTTTAAATGAAAGAATCTATTTGCTTTCATTTTTTCCTATGTTGTCCTCACTCCTGTGTGGAACTGCAGCTATACAAACAGTCAAAATCTTGGTTGGAGAAATGCTGAGGAGTCGTAGCAAGCTGAGAGTGAAAACTGTAACGTATAGATCATAAAAACCCAAATGAGTACACCGATCAAAGGAATTCCTTTTAAATATTTAACCTAGTATCTCTAACTATAAAATAATGCACTCACTACATTGCCTCTGCAACGTTCACAGTGTGGATAGTGAGGATGAAAAAACGATGCAGACATACTAAATTGCTTCCATGTGGTGACTAACAGGAAAGAAACCACATAAACGCTCTGCAAAATAAGAGTCTACACTTCAAAATAAAAGTCTAATTAATGGAATGTCTAGAAAGACGTCACAGTTACAAATCTAGCTTTCATTTTATTACTGAGTGTAGATACAATATTATACATTTTAAATATTGTTCTGAGCAGATCAGGCATAGCCAATCAACAATTATATCATTTCATATTAATCAATCTTGCATATAGACCTACTCATAGAGTATATTTAACTTAACTGAATGATCTGATGTCAAATGCCTCTTTGTACCTGGTCTGAACCAGTCATCAGATTGATATCTTGTATGATGCATGGTGAAGGATGCTGAGCTGTCAGCTAGCTGCTGCCAGAGCTCCTCATCACCTGTGTTTTGAAGGCCAGTGTCCTTTCCTTCTAAGCCTGTGGTTTAAAAGCTGTTCCGTGTCCTGCTTCCAGAAGGTCCCATGTGATCCTCTGAAATCCAATCTGAAAGGGGCCTTTGCTCAAGAAATAAAAAAAAAAAGTCCATCACTGCTGCTGGAGTGCTTAGAGGTTCTGACACGCTAGTGAGCTAATAGAGTAAGTATACACCTGTTAGGCCAGAGCTAAGAGTGGTCTTGCCTTTTCTCCTGTATGTTTCTTTAAGTTTCTTAGAGCCTAGACACTAACAATATCCGAGTTTTACACAATTTTTATATTGATCTGTAAAATCACCCAACAATGCCTGTCATTTTTTTTTCTGTTGGCTCGAACTACCAGATTCACTTGGCAAAGTTCAAGTTGTCAGACAAGATGTATTCATGTATTCTGGGTCAACCTCTATTTCTTTTTACTGATTGTTGTTGTGTGTGTTTTTTTTTTGTCTTCCATTAATGAAACAGTCTACTGCTACTGTCTTGTTTTTTTCTCCTTTGATTTCTTTGACACCTTGTTTTTTTTGTGTCAGGTACATTTCTCAGTCTTCTGTGTGAAACTCCTGCTATTGTGGTGGATTTGAATTATTCTGTTCACTGCCTGAGTTCAATCCCAAGGCAGTGAGTTCCATATCTTGGGTTTCCATATCTTCCAACAGGAAGAGAAGGTGCATTGTTACCTTCTTAATATCAGATGCATGTAGATGCGAACACAAGGGAAACATGTCATCACTCAGTATGAAACTCTTCTTTCTCTTATGTGTCAGCAATTCTGGTCGATCACTTCCTTTCTTCTGGCCTCCAGCTCATTTCCCTCTATCTGTTCCACAGCCAACAAGAGCTGCTTCCTGTTGGCTCCTGCGCAATGTGGACAGCTTTATTAAATCTTCTAACCACACTTTGAACCAAGCATCTGCAGCAAAGCTTAAACAGCACAGCCTCGTCATCCTTCTCACTTGAACTGTTGGACGAGGTACAGGCACACTGTGGTCTTCCACTGCTCTGCTTCACGTCCATCAGGACGTCAGGGAAATCGCTACAGTTGGCTCATAGACAGGAGAACAATGTGTGTCCAACTATAACAGTGCTGTAGCCTACATTTAAGTTAATGGACGAGGTTGATCTGTGATCTCTGACAGATGTTTATATACATATTATAATTCAATAATATCTGTCATGTGGAGACTAGAGGACCAGTCCCTGTTGTATTATAAACACTGCAGCTAGTAGAGCTTTATTCCTTTTGTTCATGTTAAGCACAAGGAAAATGATAAATATACATTACAAGGACTGTATAGCTACACAGAGGCATCATTTTCTTTTTTTTTTCACATTTAATTCATCCCTACATTTGCCAAAATGCCATAGGAAAGTACACTGGGTGTTTTCCATGGAACATCCAACTGGTACGGGACCTCAAGTCAGACTTAGAATACACTGCAGTGATTTTATGTCTCATCTGGCCTGGGAACACCTGGAATCCCTGAATTGCCCCTACAGGAGCTGAAACTGCAACTGGGAGAAAGACTCAGCCACCACAACCTCACTCTGGATGAAATACTGCATATATACAGTGCTCAACATATATGAGTCCGACCCCTGTGAAAAGTAAACACTGAACGCAAGTTCAATATCCAGCTGTCTTCTGGACACGTGTCTAATGCATTATTAGACTCAGCTGTGGTTGATTTTTTGTTCATTAGAATGTTCAACTCTAAAGTGAAGCTCTGCTTGTAAGACTGTCATTGGGGTTTGGGTTCTGGAGGGAAACAAAAGGTTTCCTGACAAATTTGTTGTGGATGCACTCATTTACACTACATACACACACACACACACACACACACACACTCACACACACACACACACACACACACGTCTGTGCACGCAAACACACACACACACACACACACACAGTGATCAACCATATCTGGGTAATTATTTTGAACTTTTAATAAATAGATTACAAAGCTGATGAGCTGATAAACCACAGAACAGAAATCACAAAATGCATCGAGTTTGATGAGAAGAAAACGGAATGCGAAAATTTGATTCTAAATATAGGAATTTATGACATTTCAAATCACTTTCTGCTTTTTCTGCTCTACACTAAGAATCACTTTGATTCTTAGTGGAGTAAATGGCCGTATAAAATGATAAATACCATTTTAATAGATGGCCGTTCTTCCAGCTCCTTGGGACACCAGCAGCAGAGTAATAGGTGTCAAAAAACGTGGCCCATGCTCTGTAATGGAAAACGGCAACCTCGGTGTTGAGGGGGCTGCAAGACAAGCGAGTGCATTGAAGCGTGCCAGATTTGGGAAAAGATTTGGGATGTATTTTATGTAACAAGTATTTCTTCTTTGTCATATCTTTAAATTGGCTCCGGGTGAAATTGCTTTGTTTTTGCGGTCATATTATATCAGCCGCTGGTTGCCTCAAGTAACACATTCAATTTTTTAAATCAAGAAATGATAGTATTTGACACTGAGTGTGATCAAATGTTGGCCACATCCCTTCCGGTCAATATGGGTTTGAAAACAGAAATGGAATTCCGTGTGGTAATGGTGCTTGATGAAAAGCAATATGAGAACAAAAAAACACAGCATGTGGAGAATCGACTATGCTACGTTAATGACTTCTTACGTAAACACAGGCCTAATCTGATGAATTAACGCATTCATATAGGTGTTCATGATGGTTGATCCACTGCCAGACACAATAATAAAATACGAAGGCTCACAGTGATCCCATCATGCATGTACCTATAATACATATACAGTAGTACCATATGACATGAGTGTGAGTCCAGGTTCTGAATGTAGCTGCTTTTTTTATAAATATATAGAAAGAATCAACAACAACTAACAGCAGTGAATATTAGCTGATGGGAAGAGCTAGGCGTACAGCAGGGGTGGGACTGATAACCTGGGGCAACAGTGTGTGTGTGGGGGGGGTCCTTTGAAAAGCCTGGAAATAAAGTTTGTTGTTTTCAAGTTTTTATTTCTGAGTAATTACTGGAATAAAAATGTCACACACTCAGCTGAGGGACTGGAACAAATATCGGATGCGCCGTGAAGCCGCTCTCACCCCTTGCAAAAAGCCAAATGGTTCAGTCTGCCCTACCACCCACCTGCACTACTCTAAATGCAGCTAATCCAGCCCAGTGACTGCCAATGCTGGAGCTGCAATCTGCACGGAGGCTCGGGCACCTGTTGAGAGCCACGTATTTACAGGGAAGGAACAAATCAGGGAACCAAAAATAGAGAAGAAAAAAAACAGGAAACGAAAGGAAAGCAGCTTGTCTCGCTTTCAAAAGAGAAAGACGGCTGAAGAACGACTGTTGCCACTATCAGCAGTTATTTAGATAAAGTGCAGTCATATGAGAATCTTCAAGCTCACAAGCTTACTTCTGTTGTGTAACGTGATTAATATGATAGATCAATCATTATCATAACTACCCTTTCATTTGAAGTATCTCTAACATCATGTGAAACAGGGCCCTCTGTCGCAGAAACAGCTAGTGAGAGTGGAGCAGTGTCATGTCCCTTATTTGTTGCAGAGGACACGAGACAAGGTCGAGGACATGGTTGGACTTTGAGATTGGAATGGTACCACAGGCTCTGTAGTCCCAGCTTAAGCACTGCGTCTTCAGACAAGCCAGAGCTGTTAACGCCATATGATCCACTATCAATTCAGAGGGTTTGGAGTCTATCGAGTAAACCAGAGGACCGAGGAGGAGAATACTTCGATATAAAGGTTGTGGTGACAAGTGAGGCGGGATTCAGTTTTTCATTTTTAAATGCTGAAATTATGAATGACAGAGCTATTCATTATAATGACATTTTACTGGATCCAAAGGCATCATCTGAGTAAACTGTTCTGTAATGTAGACCAGGACACATTTGATAAAAGAATGTGACACATAAGTACTAGACCAAGTGTAATGTGACTTGTGGACGTCTCAGTGTATTTCTTTTCTGTCTTTAGATTAATATATGTCCTTTTAGTCGTTAGATGAAGGATTAGAGGAAGTGAAAATTCACTGCACTTATTTGAGAACTCTTGCTTCTGCAAAATAAATCATGAGTCCAGTCAAGTCTTGTTGGGCTGTTTTATTGTGTGGTATAATGAGGGTTTTCTATGTGTAGGGGTTAGAAAAATAAAGTGTTTTTTTTTTAGCTTATCTCATTGCTCGTAATGAATACTTAAACATGAAGATAGTAATGTTCTTTCAAGCAACACGCGTAAGATACATTAATATGAAAAAAACAAGGTTAATATTTGGTGAGTACACACTGTGCAGACTGTGGCTCATGCTCAAAAACAAACAACTCTTTTAAAATGTAATCTGGCAATATCATTAGTGACTAATCTCTAACCACTGCAGATTCACGTGGACAGCTGGAGTCCTGATTCCTTCTCAATAATTATGATGCAGAAGAGACATTGATCAAGACAGGAAATAATTTCACACGAAGTAATCTGAGTTGTTGTTGTTGTTGTTGTTGTCCCCATCGGAAAACAGTGATGCTGTTGTCCAGCTTCTCAGTGTTACTATCTTTCTAAGCTGATAAGAAGCCTCTCAGAGAAGAGGACATAAAAGCTCCACCGTGCTTGAAACATAATCATGGTGACTAATGACGGTGAGTGGAGGGGTGTAAATGTAACGCACCCTAAATCTTTAGAGAGTGATGAATGGCTTTATCATGCAAGAGCTGCATAATTTTAGCAGTGCCGAAGAGAGGCTGTGTGCAAAGCCTCACCCAGAAAAACAAGGTCAAAGTGTTTCTGGTAAAGTTGTTTTTTCATTTCTCAATCGCTAAGCTCATCTGTTTGATTTTGCTAAGCACAAATGACTGTGGTTAGGGTTAAGTAAATAAGGAAACTAGAATACATGAATTTTTATTTATTTATTCCTTTTTTTAAAAGCAATAGTTCTTCTATGTTGAGAAATACTATACTTATACGTACAAAAGCTCTCAACTTATTATATAACAAAATCAAAACACGACTGTGTAGTTTAACTCTTAACAACACACTCAGTGAAATCCTTTGAAATTTAAAATTTCAACCCTTGAATGTTATTGGAGGACATTCATTCATTCATTCATTCATCCATTCATTTTCTATCGCTTAATTCTTTTTAGGGTCGCGGCGGGAGCTGGAGGCGATCCCAGCTGACACCGGCGAGAGGCAGGGTACTCCCTGGACAGGTCGCCAGCCTATCGCAGGGCCAACATAGAATAGAAGGATATAGAGTGGAGGACATAACACGACTTTTTTCATGTAAAAAACAAGGTCAATGAAGTTAGAATTTACACATTATAACTTTATACAACCACTGGAAGAGGGACAAATCAAACCGTGACATTTTGTGATCTTTGCTGATTGGCTGAATGAAGACCACGTGCTTGTTAACCTCAGTGAGACGCCGGATCAGCCTCAAATATGAACTGTGCGGAAATGACCAAAAATAGTCACTTACCCCATAAAGGATTAAAACGGGTTTATTGACAGGACAGAAAAGCAGAATTTAACATTACGTGCAAGAAAATAAGCATATTTATCAAATGTTCTTTGCAATTGTATATAATTGGAAATTGTAACATGTACAGATTGTATCTACTTGACATAGCAGTTGCAGTTTAGTTTTAATTAACGTCGCTCTCCGCACAATTGGTTTGACTGGTGTTAGTGACATACACAGTGTCTTGCACAGCATTGGAGCCATTAGAAGGAGTGTCCAGCAGCACTGAAGCAGAATGCATCTAGTGTCGACACTGATGGAGGACTGCAGCTGCTGCAGCTGCTGCTGATGCTGCGCCATTCCTGCCTCTTTCATCTGTATAGACGTCTTATCCAGGCTGGGCCATTATCAGCTGCACAAAGAAAAAAAAAAGCTATCCTCATGTCTCAATCACATCTGACCTGCATGTAGACAAATTAGCAACGGGGGACTTGTTAGCATGGCACTACTCTTCCTGACTCATATCCATTCATTCATAGTTCATGTAAGTATCATCAAGTATTAATGAGTTATTATGCATTTCTTTTTATTGAAGTGACAGGCGTTATGGAGAATTGTGGAGAAATGCAGTGTAAGCTATAGGCCTTTTATTTATTGCTTTCATTAAAAACAAAAGTTATCATTTGTCACGTATCATGTATCATGTACTGTATATTATAATAGATATTGTAAAATAGATATCTCATGTCCACACATGTCCTTGCATCAGCTGACAGAGGGTGACTGGCCATAAATACCTCAAACATCTGTACCTCCAGTGTCATCAGCATCATGTGTTCTTTTGCCATCATGATGGGTGTGTGTGTGTGTGCGTGTGTGTGTGTGTGTGTGAAAAAAGCTCGATACACACACATGACTTCCTGTACCATGGATATTACGTGATGTCAAAATTTCAGTTTGGTGTCATCAGTCCACTCGAATCGAATTATCAATCCACGTCTGTGAGGCTGCACTGTGTAAGTCAAGCGCTTGGTGAAGCGAGTGTTGGAAGCCCAAAGTGTCTCCTGGGAAGAGACAGTCGGTGAGGAAAGAGCCGCTGCAGTTTTACCAGGGCCACCGTCGATGTGAGCCGGCATGAAACAACTTTAAAAAGAACTTTTTTTACATGGGGCATGTCACCTCTCCACCGAGCCGTAGTTCAGGTTTTGTATATCCAGGAGCATCTCTACAGCCACAACTGAAACACTTGACGGTTTCACAGAGTCGAAATTTATTGTCTCATCTTCTGTTTACAAGCCCAGTCCCACGCGGACCTATAAAACCACACCGCAGCCAGTCCAGGTCAAAGTCAGCAATTTTGTAAGTAAAATAGAGGTCGAGAAACAGTCAAGTTTTCTGCCAACCTACTGCTCCGAAGTCATAAAACAAAGTTTACTCGGCTCAGCTGTTGAGCCTAACCACTGATATTACATGACAGCCAGTGCAGGACATCGCAAATGTGTGGACGTATCACAACCTGCTTGTGGCAGATATCGAAGCTTGTCTGCCACTTGTAATTTACATGACACGTGCCCTCCATTCATGCACTCCTGAAGGTTAGGCCAGGCTTTCATTTAGGCAAATCAATAACCTTTTATTTAGTATAGTGCTCTTAAATGCCGAGTGTTGCCGTGTGGGGGGAAATATCAATGAGTCTCTCCCCATAATGTTTCACAGTGCTCCAGTTTGATCCCTGAAAATATTTATCAGAGGGAAACATTTCAGTACACAAGCGTGACAAATAGATGTGTCAAACGAGAATGCACCACCAGAGCAGGCTTTTAATATAATTATTAACTTTGACTTGCCCTCATTTTTCAAACTGCCGGTATTGGGAGACAGAGCCAGTGGCAGTTTTCTTTTGCTCCGTCCTGGAACCCACGTGTAGGATGCTTCACTGGACTGAACTTTTTTTTTTCTTCTGGGTGAAAATGGCATCTGTTGAGCTTAGAGGACACAATTTTAACTGTCAGTATTTTATATTAGCTCTGACATTTTCTGCTACGTTCCGACACCCCGTTGTTTCTCTGACTCGTCTATGTATAGGATAGCTTTTTTGTGACTTATTGTGTCTCCTTGGTGAGAAAAATAAGTTATATAAAAAAAAAAGTGAAATATTAAAAGAAAACTCATGCATTGTTTCCTATTTAACTTTATGATGGTCACAAGTGTCAGGGTTGATGGAATATCATTATCCTAAGTGATGAGTCAGGAAGCAGTGAAATAATAACAGTTAGCTGGATCATAGTAGCACAATGTCACATCAGCACTGCAATGTGAATATGGATTATTATATAGGGGACTATAGACAGGGCGTCTGCAACAATGGACACAGTTGATTGTTGTGCTTTTCAGGCTACAGGGTTTTTATTTTCCTTAAACAGTAGTATCATTAAAATGTTGATCTTTATGTTTATTGCTTTTTCATTCGATCTAATTCTAATTTCGACCAGATGGCAGGTTTTTTTTTCCAGTTAATGAATAGACAGGATTGATTGCTGTTATCGTTTGTATTAATAGAGGAGAGGTCCCAATTCTTATAAATCTTTGTATACATCAGTTGTGTCTGTATGACGGGAGTTAGACTGTGTATGTTCATAGGGCCACTGGGGGCCATGGGCCCCAGAACCATGGGCCTTGATGGGCCTTGATGGGTCAGGCCCGCGATTCATGTAGCACAACATACTGCGCCATTTTCAATCTGATTCTCTGTTATGTCACAGACAAATACAAAACACTTGCATTAACATTTATGCTGATTTACTCAATATTTATAAGCTGCTGAAATGGACATTAGCTCTTTCCCCTGTGGATTATATCTGAAAGCTGAACTATCAAGACAAGGTGTGTCTTTGTTCCTGAGAATGGGGGAACAATAGCTGGGAAGCGAATGTGGGTTGTTTTGTGGAATCTGTGACGGACTCTGTGTTGTGTCAGGCATTCACGTGGTTAAGTTGGCTGTAGGCTGTTTATTCAGCTGTTCCACTGCATTACAGCACAGTGACAGTGATCAAAGAAAGCAGGAGACTGAATAACGCGTTAACTGGCTTTTTTTTCCTTCCTCACTCCATTCTTTACCGCCCTATTTCCCAACAACAACAAAAGTAAACATTCCGCTCCCCAAATATAAAAAAACTAATAAACATATAATCATTAAAAATAATAAAAATATAATTATTTGTACATGTATATGGACTTCTATAGACATTCTTACACTAATATATTGTAATCGGAATTCAGTGTTATTTTCTGCCTGCTGCCTTACTTCGAGCTCTAGTAGAGATTTTCTCCATATCTCAGAGTCACTTCTTAAACTAAGAGAAAAAATCCCTGACTAGTTGCATCAAGCTGTGTGTGTGTGTGTGTGTGTGTGGAGAGAGAGGGGGTAAAAAGAGACGAGTGGAGTGACAGTAATGGTAAGAGGCATGTCTTGCAGCTGCAGTGCAGTCAAGGCTATTGGACTTCTGTCATAGCAGAAATTGGTATTTCTGCCTCTTTTGCAATGGATGTTTCGCCTCTGTGACGGCTCCAGACAGAAGCTATACCTATTTGATTCTGAGGCCAACACTGATGTGAAATTCATGATTCATGTTAAAAAAAAAAACCCTCTCCCAACAGAGATTTGAATCTGAATTGGAAATGTATCATTTAGTTGTTAATGGCAATGCAAAAGGGGGCATAGTGTAGAATCATTTCTTTAAGATGTCATTTGTGAATGTTTCCAAGTCTTATTAGCGAGGACATGCACAAGGTCAGGCTTTAGTTAGATGAATAACAGCCTCTTTGGCTTAGCTGCCTCCCTGGAGATAAATAACAATGAGGATAACGATGATATGTGTATTATGTCTGCCTAAATAAGATGTTACCCATAGCAGAGATGGAGCAGCCAAGAGCCTGAAGCAGCAGAATTCTATGCCCCCTTTCATGACACTGTGGCATTGAACCATAGCACCTTATATAATGTCGTCACGTGAACCACATGAAAGTGCCTTACTCTTGGATCTCATCTGTCAGCGGACCGTATTATGGCGACGTCTGCTTAGTCATATCTACATTTACCAGAAATGATCCACCATGTTTTTTTTTAATCCCGCTCCAATCATTATACGCGGTCACAAAGCACCTAGGTTAGTACATTTCTTTGCCTTAGATCACATCATCAGCAGTGAATTCTTATCTGTTGACATTTACTGGTGGTCATAGTTCTGATTTGGAAACTGAAAGGGACATAAATTTCAAAGAAGCCGGCGGGTCCTTTTTGTTATCACATCATTGTCAAGCTGGCACAAGAAATTTTTGGCCTTATAGAATCTAGACCAGCCACACCGGGCTTTGAATTATGTAACTACACAACAAAACTTATTTGACAACGCAAATTGTGATGATTTACCGTTGGTGGTTTATCATAATACATTGCCGTCACTGAGGGATAATTATGACGGGTCAGAGGTGTGTGATCACTGACTGTTACTTCTGACTGTTCGTCCTGGCAACACAACACAGTAATTGTAAGACTTACAAGAAGTGCATTCAACATTGAACATATACATATTTTCCATTATCCAGCTGCCTGAGGTCTGTATAGACACAAGTTATGATAATAAAGGGAACTTCGAAAGGGCCCAAAGTGGCGGACGGCCCTTGTGCAAGGCAGTGAATGTCTGCCCACAGGTCCACATGTCAGTGTGTTATGTACTGACATGTACTCATATGTATTCATATGTGGAATGGGTGAAAGAGCAGAGAAGTAATTTCCCCTAGTGTGGACTAATAAAGCTTCTTCTTCTTCTTCTTCTTCTGATTGAGAATACAGCAATCAATATTATATTAACTCACAAAGCATGTACCTAATGGGAAATGCTGATATAACTTTCCACACATAGCTACTTACATTTGCAAACGCCTTATACCTTTGTTTTTATTTTCTGCATCCGTGTGATTGATCCACCAGATTGATGTGTTAAGAGCAAACTATTTCAAAGACAGAATAACCAGCTGAGTTCCATTGTGCATATTAATGCCACTGTGCAAACCTGGGCCAATCAGGGCCAGTGGCTGTGTCGCCGACTGTCTTGTTAGCATTTGTTTAGTAGATCAGTTTGTGAAATATTCATCGGCATGCTGCTCAACATTTCCATTGGCGAGGCAATAAAGGACGTTGAGTGATTGCTAAGTGACAACAACGCACACAAATCTTTCAATGTGCATGGGTCTTCGGCAACACCTACATACATGTACATTGAGGTTTCTAGGTGACAGTAATGGCACGTAATGAAGAGGTGTGCATGGCTGTGATAGGGAACTGATTGTCACCTATATGACCGAGTCCATCATTGGTCTTAATGGATGAGTTGTGTCACTGTGTTGTTGTGACACAGAGTAAGGAGTGATAGCTGCACACTGATAGCATTGGCTGCTTATTTTCTAGGGGACATGGTTTGTCCACAGAGAAAACATAGTTCCACATTACATTCATCAATGCAAAGGAGAGTAAAACCATTAGCTGGTGGTGGGGTGACAGCATTGCTCCATTAGTATACTGAGATATGATACAGTTTAGTAAACAAGGACCAAAACAATAATACAGTACTTTGTAGAACATGTAATCTGTTTGCTCTAGCAGGCACTCCTACCATTATTATAAGGTAATACAATGCTATATGTTTGCCAAAAGAAGGAAACTGGTTTGATAAATCGCAGCGCAGACCACCTATTGTCAAGGAACATGGCAGAAATGTTGATACGTCACTAAAGGCAAAATATGACAAAGTGCAATTGGTACAGAAATAATAAATCATGATGAATAAATGTTGGCTGCTGGAGAGCATGTATGTATATTCCACTTTTTCTTCCTTAACTCAATGACATAATATTTGCAGTGACCGGAATCACTTTGAAGTCCATATATTCAATATTTTATATTGAAAATATGAATCTATAGCTTAAACGCTTGTAGAGTCAGTAATCAGTAATGTGTATGTCATGCAACAGAGCTATTATCAAATTTTCCTCAGGGCTTGAAGTTAGGGCTCTATTTTAACATGATCTAAAGTGCATGGCCCACATGCACTTAGGTTGTCTGAATCCATTTTGCTTCGCAAATAGTAGGACAAAAAAATGTGCTGCACCTTTCAAAGGGATTTGCTGTTAATTTATTGTAAGTGTGTTTTAGGTGGAACATGCAGATTGATAGCATGTAATCATGGTGAATCTAAGTTGGAACGCTCCACTGCAGCAGTAACAACACTGCAGGTATGCGAAGTGAAACTTTATGAAACAAATGTAGATGCCATTTTTCTATTACGATTGCTACATCATTTTCCAGCACTGACTGGTGATTTCCGGTTTTGATTGTGCCATTTAATTTTGTCATTTAAGTGTAAATGGATAAATGAAGCAGCTCTAACACTTGTGTAGCATTAATAATGGCTGGTATATTGAAACTGACAGTATGTCTAGATGTATGTTTGGTGTAGCAGTAGCCATGAATGACTATTTTCTTTCGAAAACCACGTAGATCTGTCGTCCCCTTTTTTTCCTCAGTTTCCTCAGACCTCAGAAACACCAGGACAGCGAATTCTATTACTTTCAGGAAGGTCAGTAGGTCAAAAAGTCAAAGTGCTTATTTAATGGAAGGATCATTAAAAGGAAAGTGCTGACTCAGCTGCTGCACATAGTAAAACTGAGTGTCAGAAAACTACATCCAGTGGGGAGTCTTGTCCTCTTTAACAATGATCCAGCTATTTGCAGTCACTTGAGACTTCTCTTGTCATCATCCTGTCCCATCCTGCTATCTGACTACGTGCTTTCCCGAGCAGGGGAAAGAAAATGTTCAGTTTTTGGTGAGAAACTGGACTGGACCAAATTTGTGTTTTACACAATCCAAAAATGGCTGAACATGTTTTGCTCTAATAAAGTTTTAAGGACTTGTGTCTCTCAGCTAAAAGGTTCCTGGTTCAAATCCCAGTTCTCTGCGTTTTCCTGTGTTTGTGTGTGTCTGTGAGTTTTCTCCGGCTTCCTCCCACAGTCCAAACACATGCTTAATTAGAGACTCTAAATTAACCACAGGTGTGAGTGAATGGGAGTGTGAATGGTTGTTGGTCTCTGTATATCGCCCTGTGATTGGCTGGTGACTTGTCCAGGATGTACCCTGCCTCTCACCCAGTGTTGGATTGAGCTGTGAGGGTAAATAGCAGATCATGAATAGGTGACCTCCAGCTCCACACAGGTGCACAAGTGCATGGTGCGTTTAAAACTGCGTACAAATAGAACATCTGAGCTATGGTTGAGTTTATATGTAATTTTTAAGTGAGTAACAAATGTTTCTTAATAGACAGAAAAGTTCATCAATTATTGGTTAGAATTTATCAATATGGAATTTATACATTACATTCTACCTCAGTTTTATCTTGGGGTTGTGCTCAGAGTCAGGCCTGGTAGCATGTGTTCCTATTGTCTCCACTGAGCTTTGCTGCTCGCACTGGTGTGGGTCCAAGGTGTGTCTGTATGAACTGTACAAGTTACAGGTACCGGAGCTGTACTGTACCTACCACGCTAAATGTAAATCATTTAGTGTGAATTATTAGTGTACAAGATACTAATAATACAACCATGCAATATTTCATCGTATATTATCTCTCTGAGGAAATAATAATAATAATAAGCTTTATTGTCACAATAAACAAATATAATGAAATTACAGATAGGCAGGATATTGTTAGAAGCTGTGTACTGACACCACAGTACAGTAACATTAGCCCCATTAACCTGGAATGTTGATATTCGTGGTATACTTCACAAAGTTGTGCTCAAATGGCAAAATACAGGGGGTCCTCGAGTTACGACAGTCGTGAGTTACGTTGTTTTCGTGGTTACGACACATCTCCCATGAACTTCCTTGTTTCGGCTTAAGCTGTTTGCCCCGTAAATACGTACAGACTTCGCACGGGAACCAGTTGGTGAGCGCTCTCTCTGTCTCTCAGCGCGCCTGCCGGCTCTCCAGCACCTCGACAGCACAGCTCGGCTACTCTGCGTTGTGTTTACTTATGTGAAATGGACGGCTGGCGGGGGGTGCAGCGGCAGCCGGTAAGGAGATGCACACGGACACAGATGCGTTCGGGATCGTGGCAATACCGTAGGTTTATTCACAACACAGGGTCTACACGGTTGATATCAGAAATCTAAAGGAAATGCTCATTACACTCGCAATATCGTGACAAAAAGGCAATTCAACTCTTATTGTAGGGTGGTGTTATAGCGACATCTAGTGGCACAATGTATGCACAATGGCACAATGAATGTATGTTCCGACTTGTGTCGAAATTCGGTTGCGACACATTCTCAGGAACGGATCTCCGTCGTAACTCGAGGACCCCCTGTATTCTAACTATGATAAATGACCTGTAGATGTCAGGCTGTCAATAGTTTGTTATTAAAAAAATGGTGCAAAGAGCGATAACAAATAACAGATAACAGAAGAAGGCCCTGTTTAGGCTGTGACATTAGAGAGGGCATGAGAATCTATGTTTTCTAATCACAAATGATTATGACAACAACCCGTTTTCGATAATCATTACACAAGATTTGACACTCTGCTTTAGCTGATGACTTTATTGACTTCAATTCTGTCTCTGCACTCTGCTATAGATTATTTCCTTTTAGGTAAACACTGATAGAAAGCACTGGCAGTGGAAAACCCAGCTGCACATTTGAGTCTGTTTGCATATGAAAAGTATAATAAAACAATCTAATGAAATTATAACGTGATTATTTCTGATGACATACAGAAAGAGTCTGTTTAAACAAAAAGCTATTTTCGCAACACAAACACGTTTAAACTACCTTGTTATGTCACAGAAATCTTTAATTTAATTATACAAAATCTTGTCCTAACATATGTTAAATAATTAGGAAAAAGATCCAGTCAATCCCCTCAGGCAGGCTCCACACGAGTGGATAATAAGTTCTATTCTGGGTTTGATTGGCCCCTGCTGACAATGGCAGAGCTGTTAACTGGGCCTGATGTGAACAGAGTCTCTGTCCAAATGACTCATCCCTGTCTGGATCATTCTACAGAATTGAATTTAACAACATGATGAGCAATGTAAAAAATTTATTTCATCTATTTACACAGGCTCTTCATACAACATCATACAACAAAAATATCTGTTACCTGCTTTTGTATTCTTTTTGTACCATTGTGAGATGATCGTTTCCTTATTTGACGTCCGATAAGGACAGTGACTCAGTGTCGGATACCAGATGCTATCTTCAAAATGATGGACACTTTCTAACCTACTGTCTCCCGTCTTGACAGAATGTCCAAACAGCCAAGTGACATGACATTTGAAATTAGGGTTTGCTTGAAGGCAGTTTTCTTTCATCAGTATCGGGGCCCAGAACATACCATCCTCTCCACACGTGCAGGTTGCAACTCTCTTAACCTTATGTGCCCCTCGCAAGGAAACTAAATGTTGTACAAATATATACATGAGATAAATGAGGACTGTGAACTGTGAGGCAATAAGCTGTGCTTTCCTGCTCATCACAGTGGGTGTTTCGATGCACGCGGGATATCTCCGGCTGCACCTTGAGCTGAGGGGCAGAAAAAAAAAGATCATCCCACATTCAAATCCAGCAGGTAACGCAGCAGTGTCAGTAAAATGTGATTAAAGCATTGAGTCTGTGCACACAAACATGAATACACTGGGGGGCAAAAAGTATGTGTAGGAAACCCACGCATGTAAAGTCCATACGTGCTTTAACGCACACAGCGGAGTTTCAAAGGCTGCAAACAGACATGTATGTAGCCTTAGGCTGTTTTCCACTTTCTCAGCTTGCGCCCATGTAACTGCCTTCGTTTTCTTTGAGCAACATAATTTCTTAAGAGGTCTGTAAAGATCTGACTGAACTGACACGTCCCTATGTAACAGACCAACCAGCAGCTATAGCCAAATCTGTATGCCTTAATTTAAGACAATATTGAGCTGTGGCTTCTGAAACAAGCAAATTCAGCAGGTTTGCAGCTTCACATGCCTTCAGGGAGGATAGAAGGGCTCACGCAACTGCAAGCTGCAGGAGCTTTACCTCCCAGCATGTTAGGATTAAGTGGTCAATGCAGGCTTTATCATGGGCAGTGGGTGGGACAAAGGTTTTGTCAAAAGGAAAAAAAAAAGGTTGAATACAAATATTTAAAGCGTCCATAATCCACTTTCTTAGAGGTGAAATATGAGCATGTGTGTGTGTGTGTGTGTGTGTGCGCTTGTGTGTGTGGGTGTACATATAAGCCCCCTGATTCAGATTCTACAAAATTGGATTTTATTTGATGTATTTAGGGGAAAAAATATATATATAATCTGAAAGTCACAAAACCTGAAATTATGAATAATAATAAATCTAAGTTGACAAAACCAATGGGAAGAATTAGAGGACCAATTATTGTCATAGACAACAATAGTATAATATATGGAATTAATTTTCCATATCAGGCTCATGATGTTGATGTTTTTGAGACTTGAGACTATATGAAAGGGAGCCTGATTAAATAGGTCTGATAGAGATAGTAACATTTTTAATAAAGCTGTAGCCACAACTAATACATTTATGATTATATTGTATGGCTATAGCTAAATGTATATAATATTGTAATTTCTACAATGTCTTGTTTACATTAATGTCAGAGCAAAGTGTTAAAATACAGAGGATTTTAGTGGAAGCACTTGAATGTCAGGTGTGATGTTTTTTTTCCACACGGAGAATTGATCAGGGAATCAATAAATCAAGAATTGCACTGATTAACAGAATCAGTATTGACAACGGTGTCATTAAAACCTTATCAATTTTTGTCCCTAATGTGGTATTTAGTCAATATAAACTATGGTGTGTGCATTTATCATAATGAACGCGTGTCTCCCAGTCCACCAGTTTACTTCTGGAATTTGTTTGCATTAAGAAAGATAGAATACCACTGAGGCATTTGACTGTTCAAAGTACATGCACAGGCTCGTGGATATGCATATGCACACAAACCACACAGCGGCTGTGGTTTGAAAAAGTTCATGAGTGTGCATTACAGGTAAAGCAGCAAGTGTTGTAGCCAAATTGGATGTATGAAAAATCCATTCTTAATTTGTTTGTCATTACTCTTCGGTGTTTATCAGAATATATCGCCGTTGTTTGTGCCGGATAAAATCTGCAGCTTTTAACAATAAATCAATTAAACGTGGAGGAGGAGAAAGCAGATGTGCATTCATTTCAGCTCATTTAAAAGTTGTTTCTGAGGAGTCGTTTTTTTTTTCTTCCTTTCTTTTTGTTTGTGCGGCTGTAGCTCCTATATCCTCATATGCTGAAAACTTAACCGGCAGTGAAGCAGAACATAAAATGTTTCTCGCATCTGCAAGAAACTATGTTAATTCCCTGAGCTGTCTAATGTACGGAAGCATATTGCTGCCATGGAAAAAAAAAGACGAAGCAGGAAACTTTACTTTTAACTTACTTTTCAAAGTTATATCTAATATAACAATATATTGTTATGTTAGATATGAACATGTTTGTTGTTTTGACACTATTCTTGTTCTTATGATGCACTATGTTTTAACACAATTTCTATATCGATAATGTAATATGAATCATACCCATCTATTATACTCCCTGTCTGCACATGTCATTATTCAAACAAGAGTAGTCTCTTGTTATATCCTGATAAGTTTGTTGAAATAACATCAACAATAAGTGATTCGTTTTTGAACGAGTAGCTTCAATCTGCTGCATGCTAAAACCTGCTCACATAAATCTCCTCATTGCCTTATTATTATTAATTATTATTTACCTCATTTGCAAAAGCGGTCTGATCAACTGTCTCCCAAATATTTCAGTGATATGTTACCATTTATATATATATATACTGTCTCTGTGGGCCTGGGCGCCAAGCAGAGATGAATCATGATGTGTGTCCTGACAGTGTCTGCAGCTCCTCCTCTGCAGGAGCAGCAGCAGCAGCAGTCTATGATCCCTCATGGACAGAATTAATGGGACACATGATGCCCAGGCAGTCTGTTTGTTTGGCTTCGGAAGGAGAAGAGCAAGTCTCTCTGAATAGCGTCGTCACGAGGGGGTTTTCTGTAAACATATGATTTACTGATCTCCTCATTAAGCCGTCTTTTTATTACTTTTTTTTCCTTTTCCTTTTTTTTTAAACACGGCACCTGTTGTGTCTGCCACTAGGCGAAAGGCAAAATGAGCAGATGGAGGGAAGGAGAGTGAGTCTGTGGCGGAGACCGACACACGCGCTACACCGACTCAACGAGATCTGCAATTCAAATAAGATGGCAAATGGTTGTAAATAATTAAACAGGAAAACATGCCCACTTTCAATGAAAAGTTCTCCACTAAGCATTATAGTGTTGGTTAGAGGGAAAGCTTTGAAATAATAAAATTATTTCCCCAAGAGGGAAAAAAGACGGAGGAATAGAGAAGCTGAAAGCATTTCAGATGTACTGCCAAGCTGTGGCTTTTGGTCATTAATATTTGCTAATATATACAGATTGCAGGAAACCAATGTCTGGCATGAAGCCCAAGAGAGACACTGTCTGCTCCTCCACATCCATCTATCTCGACCATGTCTGGCTCCTGTCCTTCCTTCTCTGTTGCACTCTTTTGTATTTGTTTTCTTTCGCTGCCTTCCAAGTCTTTTTTCTCTCGCTCTCTCTCTCTGTTGGAGAGCTTGATGAAAAAACATCTGTTTCCCTCTGGGAAGTCCTTCTGAGCAACATGACAGATTCCTCCCCGCTGCCTAGGAAGTGAATACAACTCAAAGCAGACAGAGACACAGGTGTCAACAATATAGCACAGCGGTATATGGGAGCCCACTGGAGCTTGTGGGTGTTTTGCTGTTGCAGAGTCTCACAGATTCTGAGTGGTGGTTATTGTGGAGGAAAAAGAAGTAGAAATATTCCAGCCGCAGTGATAATTCGTGCACATGTGTACAACATCAGGACAAAAAAAAATCGAATCTGAAAATTAGTGTTTTCTGATATTAATAGAATGAGTGGATTATTGCAGTGAATCATTTTATATATGGACTAGAGAATATTTCTCTATAAACAGTGCTTCAAATGACTTTATGTGCTTTCAGTAATGAACCTGCAGAGAATTATCATCATTGTACAACTCCCTGCAGGGTTACTATGCATTTTAGCAGATTTTACTGCCCTCTCGGTACCAACAGCAGATATTAAAAGTAATTTGCATTGACGCAAAGATGCCGAAAAAGCCAAGTTTAATGGAGATTAAAAACAGAATAAAATATTGAACTCAATCATGAAAAAAAAACATAAGAATATACAAATGACAGTAACATATGTAACATGTAACATGTCACTGTCATCCTCACAGCTTGTTGTGTTGAAGACATGGACAAAACTGCATTTCAAAGGATACTGACAAGAGCAAAATTAACAAATTCTATTTAACATGCCCAGACATTATGTTATAGGTAGTTTGCACATACACGCCATAATTGCAAGCAATCTATAATATTACTATTAGTTCTAATTATTATAACTATAATTATTATGATCTATTATGATCTAACTAATATATTATAGTAAAACTACACTGGAATTACTTCACTGCACTTTTTCACTAATGATATTTTAATAACAGTTACAATTAAACTCAAACTCTCACATACGTAGCCAATCAATGTAATTGACAGCACTTTATGTGTACGTGCCCTGCCCATACGCGCCAGTGTTTTACAGGTTAGCTAGGTAACAGTGGACTTAAGAGACACAAATGCTGCTGATCCCTTATTATGGCGAAACTAACGGGCAGTGGCACATCCACTCGCCAAGCCAAAGTAAAAAAGAAATTCAGTTTTTACAGTGTACATGTCTCATGTCCCAGAGCAGGACCCTCACCCAGACCATGGCAGGACTCCACACTGACATATATCACACTACACAACTCAGGAACAACAAGGTTTTTTTCCTTTAAGGCACACAAATCACTTATGGTAAAAGTAAACTAACGTAAACTAAAATTACTGCTGTAATTTGATTCTGTTAATAAGCCATGTAATTTGCTAGGTGTATTACTGGTGTGTTGCCACAGCGTGGACGTCTGATGTTGCTCAGAGTGGTCCACAGTGTACTCAGGGAGTTTTTGTGTATGCCCAGACACGTGAAAAATTAGAGGGAACCTTGGTTCCATGTTTCATTCTTTTGCACCTCTGTGCATAAAAACAATCTTTCATTCGAAAGACAATGAATTTGCCTTGACCTGTTAACACAGCGGTGTTTGCAAGTTAGACAACCCGTCCAAAATCAGTAGCTAATGAGTCGAATGTTCATAGCACTTACAAATAATGCACAATTCAAATATGTCAGTGGTTGTTGTGATATGTCAGCCTTACGTGGAAGTTATAAAGGGCTTACCAACCCAGATTTACCTAAACATACCACTGTTTACTGCCAGGGCTGATTTACATTGATTTATATTTGTTGGTCTCAGCAGTTTATCTGAGCAATTAAAGCGCAACAGAGTGAAACCACAAAGAATCCCCATCAAAGACAGGCAACACACACCTATCATTCTTCAGCCAAACCCTGGACTCAATAAATTAAACCCCCCTTAACACAGAGCCTCTGGGTGGCAGGCACGTCTAAATGCATTACACTGGTACTGGTGCGATATGTCACTATGGCAACAAACAATCATGTTACACAAAATATAGCTGCTAGTCTGATTGGCAAACCCCTATACAATGAATATTTATTATTAACTGGCTTGTGCCTGCACTATACTTAGAGATCTTAGTAGGGGGCCTATGCACCAAAGTGTATTCCTACTGTTTACAATACATATTACATATTCTCACTAATTTCTTTGTAAGTCACTCCCAATTGAAGTATAAATCCATAAGAAATTACGGCAGCTCAGTGTAGAGACAGAGATGGATGGCACATTTTTTCTCCAGACCTTTAACTACGTTCTCGTGCATTCAATACCACTGACAAACACACACAGGAGGAGAAGGATCAGCGGTGGAAACTCCCTCTACTCTTCTTTCTCCTAAACATGCTCATTTATCTGAGCCCGCCATCTGACTGCGGCGTGCTTAAAAATCACTTGTTTACTGAAAACAGTGCTACTACGAGAACACAAATATGTGTGGCGAGACAACCGAAGCAAAAAAAAAGAAAGTAAAGCATTGTCACTGAAAAGATATTATAAGTAAAACATTTTTTAAAAAATATTTTAAATCTGTGCATCACAACATAAAAACAACAACAAAAATAACTTGACTATATGTAAATGAAAACAGGAGTAAAAGCGAATCACATTTCATTCCTCGCCTCACGGCAACCATACAGCTAAAGGTTGCACGGACCGTTAATAATACTGTTGCACAACTGGGGGAAAAATACTGAATAGATTCAAGCAGACACAGTGAAAACAATCGGAGAGTTAGCAGTAGAACTAGAACAGATGCATTATGGTATGCAGGTCCAGTAGGTGCTGCGTCTTACTTAATTATTCACACCAGCTGGAGAGCTGCACAGCAAACTGGATCAAACACAGATATCTGGGCGATGGCTGTGACAGAGTTCTCAGTATAATATGGATCTTAACACTAGGTCTTTGGCTAAGAGCACAATTTTTTGGAGATTTTTCTTAGCAGTATTAACAGTTTTGAATATGTTGGTCACATCCCAGGCCTTTTGCTTTGTCACAGTTAATTATTTAGAAATTCAGAATGTAATTTGAGTTGACAGCAATGAGAGAACCACATTAATCCACTGTGGCAGATGAGACACCTGACTACTCACCAAAAGGAGGGATGAGCAGATGTTTTTTTTAATGTGATGAATAAAAAGAAAAGGTACAGAAGCTCTTCTTGGTCCTCTGGGGTTAAATGTAAGGAAAAGGTATCAGCCAGGCTGCAACAGGAAGGTGTAGCGGTTGTGTAAACTTATAATCATACATTTTCTTGAAATGCTAAAATCATTGGAGAAACAATTTTTCAGCACTGAAACCTGAGTAGTAGAAATAAATATAAATGCTGAATAGCAATGAAAAAAGTTTTTATATATTTTTGAACTTCTGCACCGTCCAACTGCTACAATGTTCTACCACAAGGGAAATATTATAAATTTGTTAAGTAGGGAAACCTCATCCATCCAATCTCATCCTCATTGATTTTGAGCCATAGTGTCAGTGATGCATTTCAGTCTGTCCATCACATACAGATTGCCACAATGTTTTCCAGTCTCTCATAATGTTTCTCTGGCGCTGTCATGTAGTGAGCAAATCTTTCCTTATCTTAAACAAAAGTTTCCTGAACAGAGCCATAAAGTGGATGGAAAAAAAGATGAAATACTGTATATTGAATGAATGTTCAGGCGTTTGGTGCGCAGATCCATCACGTTTTTCTTGGATTCGCTGTTTTGAATCAGCAATTTGTTATCTTTGTTTTGTTATGTTTTTTTTGGATGGTTGAAACTATAATAAAGTTCAAGGATAAGGATTTAGTGAACTATGATACAGCTAAGAAAAAGAAAGATTAAGTTACTATTAAAAGTCTGTCTCACATTGCAGTTGTATTTCTTGCTTTGTTATTTGTGCTTGTGTTGCAACTAGTAACTGCAACAAGATCAAAACCACATCCATCGCCATAGCTGAAGAGTACTTAGAGCTGTGGCACTGAACATTGGAACCACATGTGAATTGTGTCACTGTACAATCATTGCATGTTATAGAGTATTTTCATATGCAACCTCAAAGTTATATTTGCATAAATGTCTGCGAGTCAGTGCCAATTGTGACCAGATCTCTGTTTCGTTGTCGACATTTAGGTTTTTGCATTTTTGATCATTTTTCTCAACATCAAAATGTCTCCCAGTCTTGACTAAAACTCTGTGATATTCCCAGCAAACTCCCAGCAAAGTGCTACGCAATCAGATTTAAAGCGTTTGAAGAACTCAAGTGTTAGAAATGTATGTTTTATCAATTCCCGGGTTGAGCTGAAATAGATAAGGAGTAATAGTTTCATCATTTTGCTACTCTAGTTTTAAGGTCAGTGTGCGGTGTCCCGCAGCTCCGCTCTCACTGATGTATTATTATGTATGCACAGTGCATAATGCGTTGGAATCAATAAATGTCTTGTGCATGTTTTTTAGCGAATACACATAGGTCTCTGAGTCCGCTGAAAAGGTTCCTGTTGCAGGTAATCAATACAAAACTATGTTGACTCTAACTCATGTCTGAGCCCTTCCAGCAGAGTGCTGTCTTTGTCTCTGGGAGGGCTGAGCATTGTGCATGATCCGCTGACTAAGCTGCATCTGTTAAAAAAGTATCATGAAAGAAAACCAATGGAGTGGAAGCTCCGGGAAACTTTATGCAAACTAACACCTCGCTTTGTTAGATCTGAATTGAGCCTTTGATAAACAAGGACTGCAAAGCACAATGCGGCCTGTGTGGGAATGTCCTATCAAGTCGATGCAAAACCTGCAACTGTTGGACTTTTGAAATCACTTGGATCCTGATCACCAGGCGTTTTCACACAAGACAATATTTGTATTTGTTTGTCTCTGTTTGCTGAGTAAGAAACACCGCTTGTATTTGTATTTGGATAAAACCTGTCAGCTTGTCTTTGTCGTGGGCCCACTGTTGTTGTGATGTTGAGATCTTGAAGTCACTGTTCCACCGTTGCCTCTATTGATATGCAACAATGGTGTTTATTTTGGGCAGAATATAATGCACGAATCCACCGTATTCACATTTTCCTTTTTAAAAAAACATCAGTTTTTAATTACTGTGTGTCTCCTGAGGTTGCTTTTTTTCACCACTCTATAGTTGCAAACTGCACAATGAAATGACTTTGACAGTGCTGCAGGGAAAAGAAAAACAGTAAAATAAAGGAAGGCTTCTTCTCCACAGGAGTCTTCTCCTGCTTAGGAGCCGACCCTATGCAATAATGAGGGTCGCTAATTGAAAAAAAAAAACACTAAGGAAAGACAAAGTGGTTTCACATTGCTGAACACTTGCCCCACTGAGAGACACTCCTTATTCCACAGAAGCTGTTATGAATGTGTTGCCATTGTAACATAATGAGAGGCTATCTTAGCAGGTTGATTGTGAGACCGTGTGAAAAACACCCAAAAACACTCCAACTTTATGGGTAAAGTCAAAAATATGTATTTTATTCCAAAAACAGAAAAATGCAACTTAGGTTAGGTCTCTCAGAACAAAAACAGACCGTTAGAGGCAACAAAATACATCCTGCAGGAGAAAACAAGTTCTTAAACAAAATGCAAAACAACTACCCTAATGTGTTTAACTGAATAAGTCCTCGTCTATCAATATCTCTTCTTTTTTACTTTCCTGTTTGTTCCTGGGTCTCCTTTTCTTCCAGCCAGCTCTGCTCCTTCCTTTGTTCTCTTTCTAGCCTTTAACCCTTCCTCAATCAAAAGTGTTAAGCATCTACAGCTGCCCCGGTCTTGATGCAAGCTGGGATATGCCTTCAATGTCCCAGCAGCCATCTTTTATGGTGCATGGCTTCTGTTGTAGTATCCTCTGTGATGGCCATTTTGACTGGTTGTAGAAAGGTTACATAGCAACCATCCACGACCTGTCCCCTCGTGATGCTACACATCTCTCTCCCCAGGCCTGACGTCCTCGACAGGGTACCTGACCAGAAAGCATCACGGCGGGACAGTGCATCTGCATTTCCATGGTGCCGTCCAGGCCTGTGAACAACCGAGAAATTAAAAGGCTGTAAACTCAAAAACCACCTTGTAACCCTGCTGTTTGTTTCTCTATTTCTTGCCATCCACTGTAAGGGGGAATGATCAGTCACCAGGGTAAACCTCCTCCCCAGCAGGTAGTATTTGAGACTGTCCAAGGCCCATTTTATGGCCAGGCATTCCTTTTCCACTGTGGCATAGGTTTTTTCTCTGGGTAACAATTTCCGACTCAAATAAAGAACAGGATGTTCCTCACCTTCTTTGACCGGGGCAAGCACCGCCCCCAGTCCCACCTCTGAAGCATCCGCCTGGACCACAAACTCCTTACTGAAGTCAGGAGCCATAAGGACGGGCTTTGAACACAAGGCCGCTTTCAGGTTAGCAAATGCTTCTTCTTCTGCTGCATTCCATTTTACCATTCTGCAATGTTTCTTGGTTGTCAGTTCTGTTAGAGGGGCAGCTACCGTAGCAAAATCAGAGATGAATTGCCTGTAATAATTAGCCAGTCCCAAAAAGGATCTCACCTGCTTCTTGGTCAGCAGTTTCGGCCAACTCTATAGCCCCCAGTTTTGCCACCTGTGGTTTAAAGAGGCCACGGCCAATGGTGTACCCCAAGAAGTTGGTCTCACTAAACGCAGCTTGCATTCACTCGAGGACTCTCTGCACCCGCAGCAGATGACTTTCCCAGTCGGGGCTGTGGATGACAACATCATCTAGATAGGCAGCAGCATAGACTTGATTGATCCATTAATCGCTGGAATGTACCCGGAGCTCTTGGAAGGTTCAATGATGTTTAATTTTAGCATCTTCCTTACCTCTTCCTCAATCACTGTCTTGCGAGCTTCAGGCACCCGGTAAGGCTTTTGGTTCACTGTTTGCCCCGGCTGAGTGCGTATTTCATGCTCGATCAGGTCGGTGCAGCCTGGGACGGATGAGAAGACATCCAAATTGCTGTCCACCAGCTCCTTTAACTGCTGCAGTTGGTGGGGGGAGAGATCTGGAACAGTTCTTTTGCTATTTGTTTAGCATTGGCCTTTCTTAAGGGCACCGCATCTGGATAGCGGGTGGCATAGTCCAGTTTGACCAGAATGAATTGGTGTCCCCGAGCAGTCTTAGGTAGGGGCCCTATCACATCCATACCTATCCTTTCAAATGTTTCTATAATCAGCAGCGGGATCAGTGGGTTCCGATATGTTGGTTTTGGGGCTGTGATCTGGCTCTCTGGGCAACTGCGACAATAGTTTTCTACCTCCTTGTGCTTTTCTGGCCAAAAAAACCTCTGCAATACCCTTTCCTTAGTCTTCTGCTACACCATGTTCCAAAAGAAGGGACTGGTCAAGAAGAGTGGCTTTTCAATGCACTGATCTTGTATGTAACCTGCTCCAGACTAGGTTCACTACAGGTTTCCATGGCAATTTATCAAGATAAAATGAGAATAACACAAAGAGCCGAAAGTTAAACCTGAAGTTTCCGTGCTAACCACAAATCTTGTTTCATGTTGCCACAGGCCACAGGAGAGTCAAAGCTACACCTTGGCAAAACTTCAGCAGCAGACAGGTGAGTTACAAATGCAGACAAGCAGATCATAAGCAGAAAAAGGACAGACTGGTGGTCTCATGTGAATTCTGAAAAAAAAAAACCTGAGTCACAAAGCGGTAAATAATGCCAGGTCGTCATAATTCTCTAACATCTCCATGACAAACTGTCATAACCCCAGAGTCCTCTCTAAAACCGCTGAGTCTTTCAGATGTTATGCCTGCCAGATTTCTGAAGGAGCTTTTTAACTGCTCTTACAATTCCATCCATTGTAAACAGCTCTGTCCACTGGCTGTCTTCCCCACTGTCTCAGACACGCAGAGTAATGGATCTACTTCTCTATAAACCAGACTTTTGAATATAATTCACTCGTGACCCATTGTGTAAGTCATTGTTATTGATGAAATTACGAAGTTCTGGTATCTTTACAATGAGAGGGATGCAAGACGCCAAAATAATAAAACACAGATTCTCCATCCGTCATCTTTACCACACAAATATAGAGTGTGCGTGTGTGTGTGTGTGTGTGTGTGTGGGGGGGGCATAGTGCACAGTTATACATTGGACTGGTCGCCCGTCTTATACAAAGCCATTTTTTTACACAAAGTATTCAGTAGCTATGTAGTAGGAGTAGAAATTTAAATGTATGTCCCCTTTAGAACCTGGACCAGTGACATCAATGCTTTAATGGTGGAGGACACCCTCACTTCAACGGTGCATAGTTCAAAGTGCAACAGGTTTGTACCTCGTCTCTTCATTATTCATGGATCTGTTTGGAGCATGACATGGAGTAAAAATACCTTCTCCCATTCTCTGGATTGCTATGGTATAGACATATACGTAAGGTAGTAAAAGAGAACACTCAGACATGGAGTCAGTGAGCAGATCATCTGTATGTAACTCTGTAGGAGTTACTTGCCAGTTTGAGAAAGATCTCTAGAACTATGATTATTTCTGAGCACTTCATGGTTTAATTCCCAGTTATGTATTTGAAGTATTGATCCCTGTTCAGTACAGTACAGTGCACAGCCTCTAGCTCCCTACCTGACAAGCTCAGACTCAGTCAAATCACTAATCACTGCTTCTAAAACACTTTCTTCATATGCTGCCACTTCCTAGACGGTTACTCTTCTATTTATGTTTGTTTTTATCAGTTTTTATTAATATCATTTACTGTTTTTTCATTAATTCTTTTTTATTTACAAGTGGCAGTTACATTACAACACATGAAATTACATTAGATTATATTACAAAACAATGCTCTGCCTCATTTGTCCCCTCTAAGATCAGGATGCTAGGGACCTATGCTGCCCTCGGTCCCCACAGAGGAACTTATCTGAGTCAAATATCAGTACTGTGTAATTAAGTATTAACACATTATGTACATATATTTTACTGCCTAATGTCAAAATCTGTTTGAAAACAGGTTATAAAACCTGATCTATAAAAGTGGTTAATGTATTTACCCATGTGCACAAATCACAAAATACCCATCAGTAAAAGAAACCCTGCCTTTTCATTGAAGTAATGCACATGTCAACGCATGAATATCTAAAGTCCCATAATGCTCCCCGTTCTATGGAGTTGGTATTCCGTATTCATGTGCTGGGGATAGGGTTCGGAAGGAAAACAAGACTGAACCGACCCAGTAACTGTGGGCGGTACAATCCAAGCAATCTTTTTAAGGCTACATCCACTCCAGGACGTTTTGCTTTTCAAATGCATGACTTCTACTATGTTTACACCTGCTATCCACACTACAGCAGAGATTTCAGCAGAGCTTCTGTGAACTGAGAAATGTAGAAATGCTTCTGGCCATGTTTTAGTTGGAAAACTGCAGGGCATGTCTTTGTTAAGGCACAGAAGCTGGGACTATTGGAAACTATTAGGCCGTTTCTAGGATTCATTTCTTATCCATTATCATGCCACTGCTCCTGGCTAATACCAAGTGCAAAGTAATCACTGCGTTTACATTTGATCATTCCTGTTCCTTGTTCCCAGTCATTTCCATGAGTAGACAACCGCCTCCTGTTTACAATGGCACATGCATGACAAGTATACACAGAGTAATATCAATGGAAATAAGAACGTGACCGATTGCTGATGAATAAAGTAAAAAAAAAAAATCAGGTTGTGATGATAGATTGCAGTGAGTTAAAGGTGAATGTGGTTGTTTTGATGGGAGAGAAGACATAAAGCAGCTTCCTGCCAAGAGCTGCTGTGTGCAGAGCAACGGAGCAAAAAGAGACAAGGCTTAACCATGAAAAATCCCCAGTTTGCTCAGGCAAGACCAAACACTCCCTTTTGTTCGGAAGGGAAGCTGATTTTGCTGCATAATGTTACAGTATTTGAACTGGGAAGGCTGAGAGAGAAGCTTGAGTTCTCTGATAATCAAATATGTTGAAAAAAAAATGTTTCACATCTGTGGAAAAATATCTCAGTGAGAGAGAGAGAGAGAGACAGAGACACTCTACCAATAAAAAAGCCTTCATAAAAACTTCTTTTTCACGAGTTCAAACCAACGGTTCACAATTCCTGCTCTCTCCGCTGCGCCCCCCACCTGCCTCCCTCGTCCTTACACAGCACTTTGTTTGCCGTCGCCTTCTTTACATTCCATCTGAAAGCGGCATTACAGGAAGGACACGGGAATCTAATGAGACCATCAATTGCAGTTTTTTTTTTTCATTCTGCCGCAATGCAGAGAAATGGGGTGATTATGGGGGGACGGTGGGGGATCGGGGAGTGGAGGAGGCAGCGGGAGGTAAAGGACGGGGAGTGGTGTTGTGTGTCCAGCAGGGACCCGCTTGGCGCTGGTAATGATGCTGTAATTATATTTGGCACGAGAAGGTGGCTGAGGGGCTACAGTTAGCGTAGCATTTGGGGACCCTCATCAGGCGTTCACATGGCCTGACAGTTTCATTAAAGTTCTGCCGTCCACCTCTGTCAGCAAAGTCCCCCCCCCCCATTCTCATTTTGTCCCTGACTGTTCCCTCTTATTCAGTTTGTCTATAAACATATAAGCCTAAATGTTGGTCCCTGGCTAATCGATGGAGAAGGCGAACCAACTTTCTTGCTGTCTCCACCTATCTCCCTCATTAGTGTTAAGGTCTCTTTTAATTCCAGACCCTTATCTATCAGTGTAATGGTTAGGCTGTCATTGATTGGCTCTTTATGTATGGCCGGCTGTTGTCTGGCAGGGATGCGATGGTCAAAGTGGAGCTTCTGGGGAATTCTGTGCAGTGCCTTATTTGTTCATTTCAAACTCGACTCACTGATCCATCAGAGATGTTTCTTCATGCCACTGAGGACGCGGGGGAGAGGCGAGTTCTTCGGGGGATGTTTGCCAGGTTATCAAGTATTTAACACACACTATCCTCCAGCACAGCTGAAGAAGAACATCTTAGAGCAGTTCAAGAGGAGAAGGACGTAATCAGCTCAACCTCTCTCTCTCTCTCTCTCTCTCTCTCTCTCTCGCTCGCTCTCTGTGGACACACTTACATCTGACTCACTTTGAGGACTTGCATCGATCTCTCATCCCACACACACACACACACACACGCACACCTCCTCCTCAGTCAGCTTCTTTGGAGCGGTGTAAGAAGTGAGAATGCAGCAGTCAACCACTTCACAGATGTTAGAGTTGGTGTTGTTGTTGTTGTTGTTGTTTTTTTTCATAAAATTCCATAATGTCATGCAAGTGATGGCGCCAAAGGGTACTTCATAACAACAGCACAACAGTAAAACAATGTAAGAGGCTGTGTAGGCGTAAACATCTTGTTACAGGGTGAAAGGTACAGAAGGCTTATCAAGCACTCAGACATTCCAGTGAGCTGCTCCTGTGGGAACGCGTTTCTAACTTTTCTAACATTAATTAGTTAAAAAAAAGTTTCCTGTGTGTTTCAAGGTAAAAGGAAAACTGATGAAATGCCAAAAGATACAGGTGGAGCTCAATAAATTATAATAAAGTGGTAAAGTTGATTTATTTCAGTAATTCAATTCAAAAAGTGAAACTCATTTATCACAGATGCTGCTCGTGAAAACACATAATTGTGTATCTCTGAAAATGTGTGACATAGTTCAAGATTGTAGACTCACAGTGTTACACTCTAATCAGGCATTAAATATTGAACTAAGTAACAATGCTTTATCTGTGTTAAAATCCTTGGCTATTAACCACCAATAAATCTGCAAAAATGTTTTGCATTGTTTTTGCTTTATTTTGTTGTTGTGTTTTTTTTTAGTTTCGCTCTGTTTCTTCACTATTAACAAACAATTGATTTTTGAGATATTAAGGAAAAGTTAATTATGGCAGGTTTTGGAGTTTGTGGGCGAAGACATCTATGTATATTTATCATCATTCATTCTCACAGGACAGCAGAGATATTGATGTCGCTAGTAAGTGCAGCTTCCTTTAAATAGAGTCTCTGTGTTTTTTGATAAATATTGTTCCAATATGGAAATCAATGTGAAGGCTCTTCACTTCAACTGACAACGCCATGTGTTCTTTAGCAGTATTGTGTAGCCAGACGTCCTTATATCAGTCCCACAATGAAGCAAAACGCATCACAGCAAAACGCATCTACACCTCTTTTCATAATAGATGATGTTAGTAGCTCTCTGATGTTTTGAGTATGAATAGGGACAAGTGGTGAAACCAAGTGCAATTTTTGTATTAGTCACGAAAACAAACAGAGTTAACAAGCTTATTATCTCAGCTTGACAATCATTTCACCACTTTTATTCAAGTGTCATTAAGTATCACTAAGAATTTTTGATTTGTGCTTCACATCTGTCTACAAAACATGGCCTGTGTCCTGCTGTCTTTATACAGCCACCATTTTTTATATATATCTGAGCCACAATAGTTCACTTACCATGCAATTTAATATTATTTGCAGTTGTCACAAATGATCGCTTAACCAGCAGAATTTAATTTCTCTGTCTCTGAGAAAATTTATGATTATTGCAATTTCATAGAGACAGACTGTTTCTCCTCGTAACACAATAATAACATTGGTTAGTAGAAATGTGCACTGAAACAAAACATAGTTACCTACACAACTCAACCATCATTACAGCAACAAGCCAAGCTGATCCTGTCGCTTTCTGAGAGATCTAATGAAATTAGTGCTGCTATTTAAATTGCAGTTAATGTTTGTAATACTGCGGCAGAAGATATCATTTTCTCCCACCTCTGCAAGTGCATCACCCTGTATATTATATTGTTGCACTTGTAATATACACTGTCTGCTAAATTTAGCTAGTAATCCACCTACACATGCAACAATCAAAAGGTAAATGAAAAAAAAAAGTATTTTAAGTAAGAAAGTATTTTTTTCGGTTTTGGAAATACACAATGGTCCATTGTGTGGTTAGAGGAGGGAGGAGAGGTGCATGAAATGCATTGATTTGGCAACATTTTGAATACTGATGTGAAAGGACATTGGCTCAAGGACAACTCTGTGTGTCTGTGCACACACACACACACACACACACTCTCCAACAATGAACCAAATAGCAACAGCTGTATTACACACTGCTGCATGCAAACTCCCAAATGGCCAAGAATTAATTACTTGTCAGTAATTAGAGTCAAGAATAGTGTATTTGATCCCAATAGAAATGTTTGAAACTACTACACTACTCACAAAAAGTTAGGGATATTAATTTATGGAAATGTATGGAAAATGTAAAAAGTTCATGCTACAGTGATATTATATCATGAAATTGGGGGATTTAAGTACAAGCATGCAATGGTAATGTAATATCAAGCACTTTCTTAAAACAAAAGCTAAATAGAACGATCACTCCGAAATCCAAATATCCCTAACTTTTTGTGAATAGTATACTTTTGGCTTCAACCAGGCCAGGCCAGTTCACCTGAGACTGAGGAGCTGCTCCAGCTCCTTATCCTCTTCATCCTCAGCATATCTGCCGCCTTTCATAGATGCTTCTCATCATGCACGCTGACCCGCGGATCTCTCAGCGATTCCCTCTCACCTTCCGTACAGCACTGATCAGATGCTATTCAGAGGAGTTCTCCCTGCCGCACCGTCTCCACCGGGCTCCCTCAAGGGCCCAGTCCGGATCCACCTCAGTGAGCTCCCCTGCAAGCCCCTTTTTAATCAGTGTTGACGGGAGCGTGGTCAGTGTTGTGGGGCACATGGCTGCTTCTCCCCTGATCACTGTGTCTCTGACCTGATCCTGCAGGTTTTCACTGTGCACTTCCACACGTAATACGCCTCTGCAGTTTTAGCCCACATTAGTATGTGTCCTTATATATGTGTTTTAAAAAGCACATTTGTTTACAATGCCGTTCCATTTTACATGGTGCTAGTGTAAGAAACAGCTTAATGTGTTGTGAAAACAACAACTTGATATTTTCTGTGGTTCAGATGGTGAGGTCCACTGCAACATAACTCTTAACAAAGCTGACATACCAAGGAAGCTGGGGGAAAAAAATCTGTCCTTCTTTTCAGACCATCTCTATCAACGTGACAGCTACTGCAGCACATCATGCACACAGGAGGCTTTTCTTCACTATCATTTGGTGCACTGATATTTTTTTTATTTGTCTGTGAAACCAGTTTCATGATTTTTTATCTATCAGTTTAGAAATCATCATATGTCATTTAAATAACAATGCTATAAGCAGCACAAAAACACAGCCCTATAGTTTTTTTTGTGAGTTTTTTTATTTAATTTTGCAATATATACAAAAAGAAATTAAATACCTCAGTAATTTATTTTTGTATATATTTTGTTACATTTCTATATAAAGGCAGACTATGTTTCCCCATTACTACTTACATAGTTATAGTTATGAATGTTAGTCAGTGTGCAAAAAAATCTATATATTTTTATCTTTGCTTTTTGTGTTTTACACAAACAACCTAGTGATCCGTTGCATGTATACGAATGGAAGTACTGTAGTGACCTTAACAGAGAACTTTTATCATCACACCATCACTGTCAGACTGCCTCCTATGTTACAGATGTCAGTTTGTGTTGATAATTGCGTGTTATAAGGCCATGTTTATGTATTCTGTGTGGGTTTTCTCCACATGCACTGGCTTCCTCCTACAGTCAAACCCTATGCATATTGGAGTTCAGTTTATTGGAGACTTTAAACTGAGCGTAGGTTTGAAGGTGAGGGCGGATGGTTGTTTGTTTTGTAGGGCGGCCCTGTTGGCTGGCACACTGTCCAGGATGTACCCTGCCTCTAGCCCAATCTCAGCTGAGTTTGGCTCCAGCTCCCACTGTGACCCACTAAGTGGTAAATAATGGCTGGATGAACGAATTTACATCTTTACATTGTTATCCACAAACATTTTCCAGTACCTGAAGGACAAACATTTTTGTTGGGGGAGGTGATTTGACCCAAGGGCTTCCATTTGCATATGATAGTATACTATGTGGTTGTATTGATTTGTTTTTATTATAAACGCCAAAGGTCATCATAAAAATGTTGAATTGCTGCATGTAATTTTATCCCCTACGAACAATTTGATATATATTCTTTCATATACTTTGACAATAACATTAACCTAATTAAACTAGTATCATTATCATCATCATTATCATCATCATGCAAACCACAGGATGATGCCAATTACTAGATTATAGACTGGACAATTATTGGGTTGGACAGTGCATCTTAACATAGAACAGGATGCACATGAAGGAGTCAATTAAACTGATCACATCATTAAATGTGTAACTATGGGCTTTACAAATGAAGTTTGCCTGATTAAGTCATTCATTCATTGGTTGAACACAAACCAGGCATCAACCACGCCAACCAAGTTATTTTCTCACCTTCCCTTTTAAGTCAGGTAAAAGTGAATGGGGGCAAGTGTGAACAGTTACACACCAAATGAAATCCTGAGTGGGTGACCTCAGTTTGTTTTTATTGGCAAAGCAAAGCTGATCTCATAAACTGGGGCGATTTGCGCAGTAATTTTATTTCCTTTATTCATTTTCTGCCCCACACATAATGCACCAATAAGCAGCGTGAACTATCTCTAGTGGTTTCACATGATGCATGTTGTTTGTGTTTGGATGTAGGCTGTTCAGTTTCCAAGTTGAGATGAGTTAGGATGTGTGTATACAATCCTCACTACAATGAACTCACTATAATCAAAAGCAACAGTAAAAAAAAAGACGTTCTTTAACACGAGACATTTTACTCTGTTACTGTGTGTTCATGCTAACTGCTGTTTTATGATCAGTGCAGATGAGCAGCTCCACAGTATCATCAGTGCTTTAATGATCAATAAGCATATAGTGTTGGGCCATGCAAGGATTATTACATAGGTCAATCATCAGAGTTTGAATGAGGTGTCAAACTGGCTTTGGAAGGCAAATCCAACATGTGTTTTTCTGCATCACAGACAACACACTACCAGATTGATGTGTGAACTTGTGGGTAAATAATTGTTGTGCATAAGGTGTGTTGTCACTGGTACATGATACATTATTTAATAATGAGAAAAGTTTGCAATGCAGGTTGTAATCAGTAAAACAAAAAGATAAAATTAACATTGCGTAAAAAAGCCGACATGCTTCAGTTGTGTTTTCAAAGCCTCCATGATCCTTGAATATACAGTGTTCAGTGTAAATGAGTGCACCCCAGCATATTTAATCAGAAACCTTTTGTTTCTTTCCAGAATCAACATTTTCTATGGGATACTACACTCCAAAACACCCCCACATTTTGAATTTGCAGACAAATGATTAGTCCGTAATTTTCCTGACAAATTCATTTAAGGCCATGTTGTACAAACTGTAACGGAACCCTAACCCAAATGAAAGAGCAAATTTAGAGTCAGACATTCTAATGAACACAAATTCAACCATGGATGAGTCTAATGATTCATTAGACACGTGTCCATCAGACAGCTGGAACTTGAACTTGCGTTCAGTGTATACTTCTCACAGGGGGTGGACTCGTTTATGCTGAGCACTGTATACTTACACATAAGCAAATATAAGCTTAAAGCGATTGGGATTCATATATGCCATGTGAGAGTTTGTATCACAGAGAGTGCTTACGTACTGCACTGTATGCAATTTGAACAAAGTGAGAGTATATGTGCTTGTGTGAATGTGGGTCTCACTTCAGGGATTAATTCTCAAGACACCGCATGTTTGTTTGTCCAAACTATCTCATATAACGCCTCACACTGCTCTTTCAATTTCGGCACTGTGTGCACTGTACTATACTGCAGAGGCAGGCGGCTCACTTCAAGGAACAGTCCCACAATCCCTCCTCAGCCTCCCCCTGCAGCTGTGCATTGGGTTTGAGAGATTATTTGATAGTGTTTGCCTTTGATTATGTAAGGAGCAGCACCCATGAATTGATTGTTTTGTTTCCAGGGTTTTTTTTTTGTTTGTTTGTTTTACTTCTTTGCATTCTAATTAAATCAAATGTCAGTGAGATAAATTCATCCTTGCTGCATTTGGTGACAAGAGCGATGTACTGTTATTGGAAACTCACCTTGTGGAGCTACTTTCTCTGAAATGCAGGAGGAACCAGTGTATATTTGTGCAGTTTTTTATAAACATGATCAGATTTCATGATGCACATTGGGGGGTGGGGGGGAGGCAGGTTTCCACCTTGCAGTAGGATACTGTAAATGCTGACGAGCTGAATGTGGTCGGCCTAATCCGACCATTTAAAAATGGTCCAGTGTCAAAACAACATTTTAACAACCCAAACCAAATCATCATCAAAAGGAACTAACCTCAGGAAAACAAATCACAGAATCAGTCAACCTGAGCAATAAGAGTCACTTTGAATGTGAATTTACTGTCAAGGCCGATTCCCTCACAGTACCATCACAGTAACAGCTGAAGCTCTTATAACAACTGCATACTTATACTGTTGATTGTCTTCAGTGTAAAATACAGACATCAGTTGAACAAAAATGGCCTCAAATCTAAGCTGAAGGGCAGGTGGATTGAACGCATCACAGCTGAAACAAAAAAGGTCTCTGGTTTCTATTGAGAGATTGCGCATGGTGCTGGAATGGCTGACGTGGCTTCTTAGAAACAGATACTGATCCTATTTTGGGTTATACTATAACTCTGTGCTTTGACGTGTTGGAGCAGATCCATATCACCCACACACAGGTTAATCTGAAGTGGTATTCTATCTGAGATCACAGCTGCTGTCGACTTCCTGTTCATCCACCAGCATGTTCATTTTTATTCTGCTCTCGCCTGTTGTGGTTTCCTAACGCGAACCATGCGCTGAACCCATCAAGCCTGAGTCAATGCATAGCTTCTCATGTTGCCTTTGATTTTCACGTGTCACACGGATCATGCGGAGCGTCTCCTTCCTCGCGGCACCAAGAGCATGTATGAACAGAACCCGTGAACGCTACAACCACACAGTCTCCTTCATCACTCACCTTTTCAGGAAAAAAAAACATGTTGGAATTGTCATCAGGTTGCAGCAGTGGGAGCTAGACATATTCAGCTGATGTCTTTTTAATCCAAAACCCCATCTTTGTGTTTCCACTAAGTGTGTGTGTGTGTGTGTGTGTGTGTGTCCTTGCAGAGCTGCAGTTTAGAGATAATATAACAAAGAGGACATTCTGCTGTTAAATTATTTGATCAGACTGCTGAGGCCTGTTAAAGCTGCTGTCGGTGATATTGTACGTGGGCTAAATTTGAGCTATCTTCCTGCCCCCTTTTTCTCCTTCCTGTGTCACCTCATGAACACAATAACACAATAGTCGGGGTGGGAGGGGGGTGGGGGTGGGGGGGGTTCACCGATAAACAGCAGCCTCAGAAGGTTTCGCTCTCATTTACTTACAGTGTGTAAGAAATTGAGACAGACTTTATTTTAATGAACGTGTTCCACAGACAGTAGCTTCAACTTCAGTGAAAGATAAGAAAATATCATCTACATATGACTATACAGACAATGCAAGAAAATGTAAATAAAAAAGTTCAAATTGAAAAGTAATTTCAAAACAAGAGGGAATTCAATCTTAAGATGAAGTAGTGTATACAATATCAGAGGCAACCTAAGCTCTATAGTTTTGGGTCAAAAGTACTTTCTTCTTATTGGCCAAATAACTAGAAACTCCCGACACAATCTCCTACCACTGTGGATGATCTGAAAACAAACTGTACGACTTGTTACTGAGAAAAGACAACAGCATAAAAAATATTGATTTGAAAAGGCAACCTCTCCAAACCACCGGCTAGTGTTTGATTCTGATCTGGAGCATGAGATAGGACAGCACAAACATCCACAGCAAAGAAAAAAAAAAAAAGATAAGTGCGAAACGTCTGAGTAAATATTATGTCCATCCAACGCTGGAGGACATGGGGTGGCTGTAATAAACGCAGGTAAAGTGCCGGGAGAGGAAGTAATGCTTGGAGATCATAAATGTGTGGAGTAAATATTTAGAGCAGTCTGGCATCTTGAGGTTTATTCTCACGGGGAATCTATTTTACCTTGTGATTTGAAACTTTAGTGATGTCAACAAAAAGTGTGGAGCGGTGAGTTTTACACATGACTGAAATCATCCAGTTTTTCTGGCTCAAGCCTCAAAACATCAGCTTTACGTCCACAACTCACCGAGAAGAGTGCTCTTGCAACACTAATTGAGCTGCTGCGGAGTGAAGTTATTTCCCAAATTAAATCCTTGCGTCAGTTTGGTCACTGATAGAAAACTCTCCAGAGGGGAGGACAAATCGAGGCTGGAAAGCAGGACCCTGCAGTGTGTCCTCAGCAGCAGCGAGCGAGACGGCTCCTCATCCAGAGGAAGCCACAATCAACCGGCATTCAATCATTTCCCTCCCTTATCCCTTTCGGTGTCCTTTTGGTATAAAGTAATCACACAGCTGCCAAGGCTGTGGCAGTGCACTTACATCACCTTTCAGGATTATTGGGTATTAAAGTGCACATTCTTCAAACTGTGATCCTTTGCAGCCATTTGAAGCCGCGGAGGTGAAAAATGAAGCGGTGCAGCTTCAGAGTACATAACACAGGCAATTGAAACTTGAGGAGTGCAACAGTGATCTAATTCCACTGCAGCGTTTTGGATGACTGGACTTAATACGTGCTTCGCGTGGCACTGGCGCCGAACGAATACGCAGGGTTTTTCAAAGGTGAGCGTGAGACAAAGCGCGTTAAAACAGCCCAATATCACCACCATCATCACACCTGATAGATTGACAGGTTGTGGTCCTTGAAAGTCGCCGGTAAAACCGGTGTGTTTGCCATTGTGGACTTCATATAGGTTTTTTTTTTATTATTTATTTATTTATTTTGAGAGCAGCGGCTGCTGCATTCAGGAGAGCCTGTTTCCATCTAATCTGCTTGACTTCTAGACAGGCAATCAGGCACACAGAGATGTGTTATCACAGGGCCACCTTGATGCTGCACATTGTTACTATGCTCGGTGCATTTCAAAGACAGAGACACATAGTAATGACTCCGGCGGTGTATAAAGGCAAAGTGATCAAACAGCTGTTTATATGTAGGAATAAATGAATAGGAGAAGTTACGCTGTGTCAGGGCGATTCAACCTTTTCCCCTTTAAACGACAGATGTTACTCAGATTTCAGTTTCTATCTCTCTGACTGTTTCCCACTTTTCGGTGGTATACTGGTATATATACTGTATACAGTATGTATATATATACATACTATACAGGTCTACTAACATGAAATTAGGGAACTTTACTGGATTTCTCCTGAAGGACTGCGAAGTGTCTCCTTATGACTCAACTTTTTTTGTTGTTGCCTAATTTCCTTATTACAAGTCCACTTGATGTCACTTGCAGTAAGTGGCAGGAGAAGCGCTCCTTTCTAACAGAATTAAAAACAAGTAATTCATGTGAGCACTTAATAAAGTTGTTTTTACTGGGCTTTTAACGGAAAGTAATAAACAACTAAATCTAATTGTGTGAGCTCACGCAGTGCATAGAAATTACCAACAGGGTGATTTGGATATTAAAATCCCCCAAATCCTTCAGTAGCAATTACTCATTACTCAACGCAGCCCTAATGAAAATTATGTGAACTGGTTCAGGCAGCATGATGGGACTTTCTCCTCTGCTGCATCACAGCCTGAATTACAACCACTGTCTACAGTGGTTTTAAGGGCTACTTCTACTCACGGATAATAGTGATGTCACCTTAACTACAGTCTTGAATCCTTTTTGTGAGCGAGAACTCGCTCGTTTCACTTAAAGTAAAACTCCGTTCTTGCTCATGAATGCAGAGGACATTTTTCCCAATCAGACACTCAATCGTCTCACCTCGCTGTTTGGGTCTCTCCCTCAGAGAATCTAATAAAAGGTGATCAGTCTTAACTAATGGGCCATTTGGACATGGTGTGAGCAATTCTAGTAAAATGCAGTGGTTTTCCTGTGGCACATTTATAAAACAAAGAGGGGCCGGTGTTAGTTTTATTTTGTCGCTCCTTGGAAAATAAAGCTGTGGATGTCGTCAGAGAGCAGTTTGCTGTGTCCAGTCTAAGGAAAGCCTGTATAAAACATCAGGGCAAAAGCAAAACATACCACAATATCCACATTGGACAAATATGCCCATATTCACAAACTACAGTTTGTTTGGGCTTTAACAAAGAGTACAGGGTGTGACATCCTCTGACCTATACCCTCAACAAGGGTGAGGAAAAACTGCCAAAAAAAAAACCCTTTTAACAGGGGGAAAAAAACACAGAAACCTCCGGGAGAGACTCATGTGAGGGATCCCACTCCCTGGATGGACAGAAGTGCAATGGATGCCACGTGTACACAACACATAAACAAAATAACAATATATAAAAAGAGAGAGATATTTTAATCCAGTACAGTATAACAACAACAATTATGGCCTTAATTGTTGCCATAAGGTGAATACCAGCAAAACATGAATAAATGATTGATCGTTAATTGATTATGATTCATTAAAAAGCACTGACTGCCCTACCCCACGCTGTATGAAGCAGCATGAGCACAAGTGCCCTGTGATGTTCTGTATGGACAATCCAACTTTCTTTGCTGCCAAGTAGATCAAAAATCCACTGTAAGCTAATTATTCGGGGGCTAGTATTGAAATTTACGACAGAAGGGAACATGGCTCATATAATGGACAACAAATGTCACTAAGTTTTGACCTCTCAACATCACCAACCTCAGCTCCTCTGGCCTCCCTGCACAGAGCCTGATGATCCCCAGGGAAACGCACCACTGCTCCAGATGAGATATTCCACAATGACCTCATACATCCATTCATACGAGGACCTTCACAATAACATGTTGAAATGTGAATTAATGCTGCATATATATATATATATATATATATATATATCAGAGAAAGCTGCAGTAAATGAGTTCTCTGTCTTGTATCCGTGCGATGCCACTCATGTTTAATGGAGCTCTGGATAAGCCCCGCAGTTTTGCTTGGTTGTTTTAGACTGTTAGTTTCAACGCCGCTGTGGTCTGACTGTTTGTTAAATAAAACATACTGCTCAAGAGGGAACTCATTAGTGCCAGCAAAACACACACACACACACACACACACACACACACGCATGCATGAATACGCCTCTCCTGTCAGACATATTTTATGAACACAGACAGGGACATTGGAACCTGATTAGTGACCTGGGAAATGTTGAGGTGACCATTAGCATGAAGAGTGGGTTTGAAAGGTGAATGAAACTCTGCCTTGGGTCAAAGGCGCAAGTTTGTCCATGTGTCATGTCATCTGCTGCAGTGAGCACCGAATGTAAACACATTTTCGTGACTTAATAAGCAAACAGGGCAGTAACCCTATGTGTCTGAATTACATCAAGTTTACATACATCTATCTGTGTATCTCGGAGCTAGATAGATAGATAGATAGATAGATAGATAGATAGATAGATAGATAGATAGATAGATAGATAGATAGATGGATGATTGGATGGATGGATGGATGGATGGATGGATAGATGATGGATGGATAGATAGATAGATAGATAGATAGATAGATAGATAGATAGATAGATAGATAGATAGATAGATAGATAGATAGATAGATAGATAGATAGATAGATAGACGGATGGACGGACGGACAGACGGATGGATGATTTCACCATCATTTAAATCTGTCCTGAAACATGAGGCTATGTGAAGGTTATCCAAACCAACTAAGTAAAAGCTACATTCATGCTGTGAGAAAGATGTTCTATTAAATGCCATGATTCAAAAAAAAAATACTGTCACATGTTGCACATTTAACTGGAACTTTTTTTTATTATTATTATCAGTGCATTAGTCATTAGTGGCATGCCGGGAGGGCTGACAGCAACATAGCCATAGATGTTCTGTTCTCATAAATGTCATTTCACCATGTGACCAAAACCTGTTGACATTCAAAATGTGGTTGACTTTTTACAATGATAAAAGTTGAGACTCTTCTGGCTATATATTGTATTAGCCACTACAACGTGTTATGCCGGAGCTGTGACACCTGTCAAGCCACTGAGGGAGGTGCGTGAGGATGCAGACGCCTTAGTTCACCTCCCTTCGCTGTCACTTTTTAAAAAGACGATACACTTTTATTTTGGCTTCCAAATTGTGACAAAATGATAAAGTTGATATAATGTGACACTTGACAGGTAATATGGGTTTGGTTGTAAACAAAAACCCACACAGGAATGAGGTGTGAAATATCCTCACATTAAGAAGATACATATCCCTCTGCGAAGCGTTGCACTTAATTTACCTGACAGAGGTGGTGGGTATTACAAAACTGCATCAGACCATTTCTCAGCTTCGCAACAGTGTAATCATATTTTACAGAATATCTACATTACACAGGGAATTTCACAAAAAAAGGAAGAACATTCAAGAACAATATTATTTAACTAACTTCCAAACCCCTCTGAAAGATATTTACATATGGAGGGTGTACCAATACGGTCACATGATAGGGATTGTAAATTCTAGATGTTTGTCTGGACAGTACACTGCCAGGCTTTGCACAAATTAAAACGTACATTTAAAAACGAAGTCGTGTGTGAAGAAGCGTGGCCTGCAGCAGATCAGTCTTGACAAAAGTGGTTGTAATGCATCATTAATAAAACAGAAGGACGTCTGCAGTATTGACGATTGAATAATACCTTGATGTTTTCATGTGCATTCAACAGCAGCATTAATACATTTGCAAAGGACAAAGCACATTCAGAACATCACTACACCTGGCATCGCAGAGCTCATAAATCTGTTCTGTAATATATTTTTCCTTTAGCATGTTTTGCCCTATCTGAATGTGTTTTTTTGCAGTTGCATTCTTGAATGTGGAGCATATTCCCGTTAATATTCATGTTCTCAGTCTTGTATGGACTGATTGTTCTTTTTGCTGGAAAGGACAGATTCAGTGGAACATCAGGCGAGGTTCACCTGACGGTTGCATGACGAGTTGTTCATCCTCCCTTTAGATAATTTAGTCACAACATATTTGTTCAAAAAAAAGTTGTCATCATCATCCTCATCATCATCATCATCATCATCAGTCCAAGCTGAGGGAACTGCATCACAGACTGGCTATTGATTCTGTCCCAGCCTTTAGTGACCACACCACAGAGGACGTTCAAGTGGTTCATAATCCTGCCGGCACATGAATACATGATGACACCAGCATTATCTGAGTATGAGGTTTTGCATAACAATAAAACCAGGCTATGTTTGTGACAGCAAAACGCATACACACACATACACACACCTGCGTCACACACATATTTTACTGCAGGGCAGCGTAGCCCTGTGGAGTTTTTGGCATCATGCTATTAGTCTTATTTACTTTTAATGTGACAGAGACAGAGAACACCACGCAGCAGCCTTTTATTACACAGCCTTGAGAAAGTGGAGGTCATGCATCACTCTCCCTCGCTTCCTCCCCTCTCTCTCTCTCTCTCTCTCTCTCTCTGTCTATCTCCTCCACTGTTTCCTTCTCTATTCATCTATCAATTCAACCCCCTTTAGTGCGTAGAGGATACATTGTCTTAAGTTCACGCGCGGTGGAGAGAAGCTTCCTCTCGATAACCCTTCCCTCTTATCTGTCTCCATTTTCCGCCATGATTCACTTAAAGGTGCCATCTCCGAGTCAACAAATGGAATGGATTTAATTGGAAAATGTTACAGAGGAGGTGGGGTCTTTTATTTTTTTTTTTTGCAGTTCCAGCTGGACAACACACACCGACACACACACTTGATGGAGCTGGAAGGACAGACTTTGCAGAACAGACTGAGATGTGCAGTTACTTTGCCTGGGGTGGAGCTAATGCAGAGGACGCTCTGCACATGAAATGCAGCCAAGCAGGTCGCAAGGCCACTGAGCGTGGCTGGCATCTGCACACCCCCACCCCAGCTACCCCCTGGAAACTCTAATAAATGTATCTGCACTATATTATTCATCATTTTCTCTAGGCTAAATTATTTATCAACACATTTCCAGCTAAAATGAGAGGAAATTGATGATCCAAAGCTTTCACACACTGGATTATGGAGGGAGCGGAGCTGGAGGCGGTGGAGGAATGGACAGTCTGCACTCTTTCAACATTTCAAATCTTTTTTCTTTTTTTTTATTATTTCTTCTTTTCTTTATTTCGTTGCAACCTCAAGGCCTGCGATGAAATGTGTGACATTATGTCATTTCGTGTCTTTTATCTTGCATAATCAGCCAAATTTGTTCATCAATAGTACTCAGTCAGAGTAGTAAACAACAACCATTATTATGTATGTCTTTTCTGTGAGCACCAGAGTTGATCATTCAGACTTGTGGCAATTCAGAGTCCCAGCGTTGTGTGTTTATTGTATTATATCTCACAATGTTTCTAGGCAGCAGATCATCTGGGGTCAGTTGTGCTGACTGAGGCTTGGACAGGGCCAGAAAAAAAAACAGCCCTGACATCTTTGACCCAACAAACTGCCAGACATCACCCATCATTACAAAAACTGGGTTTTGTAAGGAGGTACATTGCTACTTTATCATTTATTATTAATTTGTAAATCAGTTCAGACACAACTACTTTACTGCTTTCAACACTATACATTTTGATGTTGATGTTATGATCACACTGTAACCGTCCCAAACCTCTCTGCAATCAGACTGTCATGCAAAAGACCAAACAGTGTACACTGACTGCACATGCACATGTAGGCTGCTATATTGTTGCACTTTGATTTGTCTATTCTAATGCAAAACACTCTGCTTCATCCACAGACTATTGGCTCTGGGCCACAACATCTGCTGCACTGGGTGATGACTGTGTCACTGATCTGCTGTCTCCAGTGTGTCTGTCGCACTGTTGACAAAGTGTCTCTCCTGTTTTCCAAATAGTCCTAAATAAAGGGATTTTATTTATGGTTTCTTTTGACAGTAAAAGGGTTACAAAGCATTCGGTCTGTTAGAATTAATAGCTTTATGAATAATTAAAATACTGCAAACAGCGATCCCTCTTCACTTTTTCACTTTAGTTACATTGCATTTCCAGTGAAGGTTGCGCTTAATGAGTTTTTCTACAGGTGTTCAGGGTCAGGGTCATCACAATCATCTTATTTACATTAGGAGCAAGACCTTCACTTACACTGTCGCCAAGGAAACTGTATTCATGTGTCTGGGTTAAGTCTCTGCTGTGGTGCTGTGCATTTCTACTACTACTACTACTAAATCTAGCTTTGTGATTATTTTCACCAAATAAGTAAATTACACAGTTTTTTTTATATTTCTGCAAACTAGCATTAGTTGATCTTCATATAAAGCTGAAGAAAAGAGAAGTTAACAGTTTAAGAGTGGAAGTTGTGAGGAATTTTTTTTTTCAAAAGTTAAGAACTGTCAGTTTCTTATTTTTATTGTTGGAAAGTAACTGAGGTCATTCACTGTAATTTCCCAATTTGGGATCTATCTATCTATCTATCTATCTATCTATCTATCTATCTATCTATCTATCTATCTATCTATCTATCTATCTATCTATCTATCTATCTATCTATCTACATCAATATATTTGTACATTTACTCGACAGAAATTAGTTCATATTTGCTGGTAGTTTGTGAATTTGCACTGTTTTAAGTTCCTCTTTGTATCGGAAAATAAGCAGAGACAGACTGGCTCTCATCAGTGGGCAGACCAATGCTTCTGCATTGGTCTGCTCAAGCCAACAGATAATAATATAAATATATAAATACATAAATGAATGAAGTGGCCCAGAGAGGCACTGCTGCAGCCAGTTCAAGCTCTGGCTGAGTCTCTTCACATTGTGCTTGGACAGATGAATTTTATCGTATTAAATTGAGGGTAGGGTTTACGCTGAACAGATGAAGTCAGACCACTTGGGCTCTCTAAGTTGTTGCACAGATTTCTCACTTTTGGCTGTAATTTTATCATTTTTCTTTTTCCTTCTTTGAGTTTCAGCTAAATTCTTTTCTAAAGTTTTCTATTTTTCCTCTTCTAGCTTTTGAGAGAACTTTTGTATGACAACTAGTTGTACTTCAATTTGTTTTGAAAGGCAGGAGAGTTAAAGGACTGAGTTTGCATGAACACCACAAAAATAGCTTTCAAAAAATCATATTGTATTGTACAAATATTGAGCTGGACATGAGCCTTGACAGCTTCGAAAATTCTACACATTCTACTCATTTAATTAGTTTTTCCTGCTGGCAACTGTCCATAGCCAACTGTCACAGTCATCTTTTAAATTTCTTTTGTTATAATCACTTTAAATTTTGCTCAATTAAGTAACTGCATGACGATGCCACAGATATTCAAATTAGCATGAAAATTAAAGTCAAGACATTTGGCTACTTTTTAAACTGGTTTAATAGTTAGAGTTAACTGCTTTAACATTGTAGCTAGTTTCCAACACTGGAATATTAGTAATAGTCATTACATCTGCTCAGTGAGCAGTCGTGCAGTCTAATAGTCTGAGATAAAATTGTGCTGGAAACTGTACAGCAACTTAAATCTGAAGTCCTCCACTGTAAACACATTTATCTCTTTTAATTAAATGTTTCCAGGGAGTTTTTAAGCTTTCCTCTTTTTATTCATTTTATTTTACAGGCCAGGTGCATCTTAGTTTTTTGACAATATAATTCAAGAATAGCACAGGTGACTTTAAACAAAATTTAGACTGACTGATTCCGATATATAGGCTTGGTTAAGGATGTCCAACCTTGTTTGAGGTTGTGGTTACAAACTGGGCTGTGGAATAAATGACAAGAGTATAACAAATGTGTGAATGTGTGGATCTCTCATTTGTATGGGTGCATGGAGGTGCGCGGGCAAAGCCTCCTGTGTGTATGTCCTTGAAAACTGTCTCCAAAAGATGCTTTTTGCATTTGAGCAAACAGTTTGTCACATACATTTAAGTCAGCCGGTGACAAGATGCATGCAAGAGCATGCGCGCACACACACACACACACACACTCTCTCACACACAGCAGCACCTCCCTCACGGACTGTTATCGATACTGACAGAAATATCCCCCCTTCCAATAAATCCTTATAAACAGATAACACAAACTCTATTACAGGGTCTTTTTGGATGGTGAGAGTCCAGGTGATAACGTGTCGTCTGAAGGCGGGGTCTAACATAGGCCTCCTGTTTTACGATCAGAGGTCGTTCACATTGTCCATGTGTGGCTGCCAGATCAGAGGATGGTGCTGTGCATGTTAAGCACCAGAATGTTTGCTTCCACAGATGATGGTGTTTACAAGCTGGACCGGGCACCAGCGACGCTTCCAAACTGGGATTCAAGGACAACTGCCAATGGCTATGATTGGTTCTGCATCCCTGCTGTGACGGGAAGAAGTGCCACAGTTGAAATTTGAGCCAGGATGTTGAATCGTGCTATTGATTTTTTTTTTTTTTTGGGAAAAATATAAGTTGAAAATCTGAAAACCTGACACATTCCTGCAATTTAGTTTTATTCTAGGGACAGAATGTCCTCCAAATGTTGTGGGAGGATTGAACTGGTTCCCATGAAAAAATTAAAACCTGTCATGCATGAATCCACTGATCCAGAGTGAAACACAGCAGGACACAACAGAAATCCATGTATTCCAGGTAGATGGCCTGTTGTATTTGGTTGCTATACAGTAGCTGCATTAAAGGCAAGATCCCCAGAAAGGACTTCATGCTCCACATGCGCCAAGTAGGTGGCAGCAACAGAGCCACCGTGTCTGGATGTGTCTCTCACTGATAATGCACGGGAGAATAAACTGGATGATGGAGGCACAGTGCAAACAAACAAAACAAACAAAACTTTACCTGCATGCTTGTGTGGAAGAATGTGCAGAGGAAGTGCATTTTTTGCATATTGTAAAGGCCAGGTCCTGAACATTTTCACAAAATTTGAAAACCTAAACCTTTTCTTCATGCTTTATGATCCATATACAGGGGGTCCTCGTGTTACGACGGTCGCGAGTTACGTTGTTTTCGTGGTTACGACACATCTCCTGTGAACTTCCTTGTTTCGGCTTAAGCTGTTTGCCCCGTAAATATGTACAGACTTTGCACGGGAACTAGCTGGTGAGCATTCTCTCTGTCTCTCAGCGCGCCTGCCGGCTCTCCAGCACCTCCATAGCACAGCTAGGCTACTCTGCCTTGTGTTTACTTATGTGAAATGGACGGCTGGCGGGGGGTGCAGCGGCAGCCGGGAAAGGAGATGAACACGGACACCGATGAGTTCGGGATCGTGGCAATACCGTAGGTTTATTCACAACACAGGGTCTACATGGTTGATATCAGAAATCGGATCTCCGTCGTAACACGAGGACCCCCTGTATATGTGTGTGTGTGTGTGTGTGTGTGTGTGTGTGTGTGTGTGTGTGTGTTTGTGAACAATCTCAAATTTCTACAAAATATTTAAATTAAAACATTTTTTAAAAAAGGTCTAAAAACTCCAAAAAACTTTGAGATTACAGCTTGCATTTTGTTTTGTTTTCTACATTCTTATACCCGCTGCTGATTGATTATACACGGAAAACAACATTACTTGTGGTGGTGTGAGATTTGCCAGCTGTAAACACGGGTCTGGCGAAGTACTAAATATTTTAAGCAGCCACATGAGTGTAAGAAAAACAATATTCACCACAGGTCTCATAAAACATGGAGCATCAGGCTAATTCAAAATGATAAATAATCAAATCAGGACGCGTTTAACCCAACTTGCTGTGATAATAACGACCGCTGTATTTTACAGAACATAACTAGGACCTACCAACATGTGCCACCAGTTGTTGTTATGGCGCCTGTTGAAATAAAACAGTCTCGAGATGCTAAGTGTTTATTTAAATCAAGCTCTAAGGCATTTGTTTACACTAATAGACGTGGTGAGAGGTCTCCAGGCAGCGCGAGCCAGGAGTAATATTCGCAGGGTAAAATGCTAACAAGCGCTGAGCCTGCTGTGAATGTGGCACATGAACTCATTCGGTGAGCTCCAAAGGCTCCAGTCAGACTGTATGAGAGCTGGTACAGCAGAGCTGAAGCATGTACTGTATACAAGTGTTTTGCAGGTCTGCAGCAGGGGATGGTCCCAGCATACAGTGCATAGGCCTTACACATGCTACTTGAACTTGTCACAGCAAAAGAAGGCTCAGGTGTAAATAATGAAATTAAATACTGGCACTCCTGAACAAAACACCTGAGCTTTCACTATTATGATGTGTCAAAATGTCTTGTGTGAAAAAAGCCTACGCAGCTACATCAAGTCCCGCGGGGAAAACATGTCAGTCAGTCGTCACCTGTTAAATGTAGCTGTCAGTGTTGCTGTCACAGTTAAGTGTGACTGCTACATTTAGCTGGATAAAGGTTCAAATAAACCAGGAAGAACCTTAAAGAATTCAGTGATGTCTTCTAACTTGGATTCTGTGTTGAATCCAAATAAACGTGCCTTGAGTACAACAATGCAGACTGGCACTATACACAGCCAATGTGTCTGCACAACACTATAGTAAAGCTGTCACATCTTATATAAAGGCAGTTTCTCTGCGTCAGTCACATCCACACTCCAAGTTAATATACTGTTTAACACTAGCATCCACACTGAGCCTAGATTTAATCCTGTCCAAAAAAAATAAAAATACTGCTGACTTAATTTTAGTTGGAAAACTCCGGGGTCTCGACTGACAAATAGTAAATAATCTCCCATGTTCTTTCCCTGGTTACGCCATACCTGTAATGACGCTACTAACGATGATGAATGTGAAGTTCGTCAGTGACAGTTCCATCTCATCAAGCTCAAAACCTGACTGCTTTATCTTCTCATGGTTGATCTTTCTAGTTCATAGTACTTCTTGCAACTAAGCAAGCAACTCTAGATAAGGCAATCTGCTGCCAGTTTACACCGTCATGTGAATGACCAGTGTATTATAATAATAGTCATGGTATATAAATGTTATTAGGGCTTTTAGGATGGACAGACATTGCATCTGAAGTCAGTCTGTGTAAAAGCTGGTGCTGTCGAATTGTCTTTTTTTAAAAAAAGGGAAAAGTTATATTTTAAAATGAAAACTGTAGTGTGGATGTAGCCATGTGGAGAGCATGAAGAAAGGTGGAGCGAAGGTGGAAGCGAAATGAAATGAGAGTCTCATTCCAAATCCCGAGGGATCCCTCTCTGTCAAAAGTGGCAGGGCACCATTCTTCTCAGAACATACTGACAAAAACTGTCAAACTGCCAGGACTGATGTTTTGAGTTTTTACCCTCCTCCACTTCCACCTTTCTCTCCGAAGCTGGCAAATGTGAAGATTTTGTAATTTCATAAGAAGCAAAGTAGTTGGCATATAATGACTGCTTTAAGAGCCTCTTCCGAGAGCACTGCAGTTCTATAATCACTAAAGCACCAGCACACCTCCTGACCCTCACCCTTTAAAAACATCCATCTGTTCTCTCTATGTTGTTCCAACTAAACATTTCAATGAAATTATTGGCTCCGTTGGCCCCAACATTCTACTTTTCATGAATAGATTCTTGAAAACAAGCCACGCTCCTCGATCTTTAAGACAAGCAGTTGTCCAAAGAAAATAACAGAATCTAGAGCCCTCGTTCCTCAATAATTACAGGAAGAACTCCAAGTTCCCCTTTCTCTCGAGCATCCTTGGAAAGCACTATAGCCAACTGTTCCATCTGGCTCAAAGCAGAGTTTTTGAGGAAAAAAAAAATCTGGTTTGCGAGTTGAACACGCATTACTGAGCAGAACTAACCAACCCCCTTCCTCAGGTTGCGGCTGCCTGCTCTGTCCTCCTTTTCTTACATCTGACTGCTGCCTTTTTCATTCCTCAGAAATGGGTGAGGATCTTCGTCGTTGCCTTTTACAGATTTTCTTCACATTTATCCAAAAGATCCTTCAGTGGCTTTATGAGCAGATCGTCTACTTTCTCATCCATCATTTCATGTGGCGTAACCCAGGGTTTGCACGCTGGTTCAGATCCAATTTCTCATTTATTTGCTTCTGCCTGGCCGCATTATTCAAAAACACAATTTCTTCTAAGTGATGCCCAGATGACACACTGATCCTCCCTTCAAGCTGCAATAGACCAACAACAAACAAACTAACCTTACGATAACAGTCAAGCACAAGCTTCAGTTTATGGTGATTAGTATAGTCATAATCTATACAATCACATTTCCTGCAAAGGCAACATGTGACCCTGCCTATAAAAACCCAGCTAAAGTCATTTTTTGGTGAATCTCAACTTTATGCATAAAACACTTCTACATAATGTAATGAACATATTCTGAAGATTTCAGCTTGATATCTTTAAAATTGACAGAGTAAGGCCATAGAAAAGATTCTGCTGCATAGAGGCTCAGAAAAACTGACTTTTGAGAAATTCCAATGTAAAGATTTGGAACTCAAAATACTTTCAACACTGATGCATCGGCTACCTTCTGCTCCTTTAATGACACCGTCATGTCAGATTAAAAAAAAAATCGCTTCAGACGCAGGAAACCAGACTGAAAGAAATCAAAGATGAAATGGCAAAACAAAAGGCTGGATATCTTTACAAGACGTGTCTCACTCGAAATCAAAGTTATTTTCCCTCATGTGTACGCTATGAACAGTCAAACCAGACAGAAAGTGGCACGGGATAAAGTCAGAAGTTGTTGCCTCCTCTCTTAAAGAAACATTATCGTAGCAGATGCACATTGATCGCAAAGTTTGTATGCACTTTCTAATGATAGAAAAGAAGTACCTAAACCAAATCACACACGTTAAGAGTTGTTTGTGCACATAAAATAATCCCAGAGACCTTAAAAAAAGCAGCGCAAATCAAAAAAAAAAAAAAATCAAACTTCTGGAATTTTCGAAAAAAAAGACGCTCTTTATCGCAGAGCGTCTTTGCGACTTTAGCCGGGTTCTCATGGGCGCGGTCACATATGTCCTGCATGTCATGAAGTTATTTGATGGTGAACAAATACACAAAGAAGCCTCTCATATGGCTAAACAAGCTGACTTGCAACAAGCAAATAAACAAAACTGACTCTTGACAGGATAGGCTCTTATTTTTTTTTTAAATGACGTAAGATGGATACCTCAAAGCCCTGTCATCTGCAAAGAATAGCAAATACACTCTGCACAACACAAATGTGTTTTCTTTAATTTCTCTCATTAAGTTTTCATAATGAGGATATGATTTTAGTTCACATATGACAAGTTGCAAATATGTTGAATATTCTAGTAAAATGTTTTCAAACAATGTATTTATTTCCCATCAGAATATCCCATCTTCTAGTACAATATCCATGCCTAATGATTTGAGTATTATGACATTACTTTATGGTTATCTTTCCGCTCATTGTTTTATGGTTATGTTTGAGGATTGCAATATGTAGTTTTGCTGAGTGCATCAGAATGTGCTGCAGAAAACATTCCCCTCTCAGATGAGTGCAGATGCCAATACAGGAAGTCTGAACTCCTACCTGTGCCCCTTTGCCCTCAATAATACACATTGGCTGCAGGCAGATGTGAATAAATACATGGAAAAATGCAGGGCTACTCTCTCAGTAGGTGTTTTTGTACATAAGTTGTGTCCAGTAATCGGCTGATGCTCGTTAGCTATTCTTGTTATTTATTACTAAAGGTTGTCACAGGTAAAATTGAACTTTAGAACCCAGGACTGATATGGGCTCCACATTTTATACAGTCAGTCAGGTCTGGGTTGGTTCCATTCTATTACTACAGGTCCCAGGTCTGGTTAACATTATGTGTTATAACCAAGTGGAACTGGGGGGACAGCCCTGTCAGATGAAGGCACTGATGTCCTGAGTGCTGAGTGTGGACACAGAGAGGCACAAGTCAAATCACCTTTGAGCAGCAATTTAGTGCGAGAAGGGTCAGAGAGCGGAGGTCAGACTCATCTGGAGAGTCTGCAAAACACCGAATTAACAGAGGTAGCAGCCACAGCAATGATCTTGTTATTGTAAAACCCAAGCCTGCATTGATGCCAAACTACCCACCACATGCAATGCAGAAAAGCTAGTCATGGAAGACCAAATGTAAGTGAGAAGTTTCAACTCACACAAATGTAAATTGCTCAAACATCTGAGACTGTCTCACAGATGTTGACAGAATCGCATTGCAATTTGGATTAAACATACCTGTTGCTATTTGTGATATGTATATTTATAAGGACAGTTGCAAAACCCAACAAGTTAATGTGTATTGATGGCAGACAGGGAGTCAAAAGCACAACTCAGAGATTGAGTGCAAAGTCAGGGTCTTTAATTCCAGAAGTATGGTCCGGTACACAACAAAAGAGCAGTCAATGAAGGCAACGGTACAAAATCAGCAGGCAGTCTTGAAATCCAAAAATCCAAACCAAGGTCTGATACACCCAAAGCAAATAATGCAAGAACAACTACTCAGGGAGTGATATGAACTGACAAAGGGGAAACACCGGGTATATATACTTAAGGAGGCGGGGAAACTAATAATACACAGGTGAAATCCATCAGGCAATCAAAAGGAAGGGAAGTAAAGCAACCTAACAACAAGAAGTGAGACTTTCAAAATAACAGGAAATACCCCCAAAACAGACATCATGACAATCGGAAAGTAATAGTTGCGTCTGTGAGATGTGAAACCATGATTGCAAAGAATTGCTGTTTCCTCTGCGCAGGAGAAAGTTGGTTCCAAAGCAATCTGCAGTATATGTATGTATATGTATGCCCTCTGCCTTAATGAGGGAGTTTCATTCAGCTTTGATTCTCAACACAAACTGAGTTCACTCAGGTCGTATGGCTGTAGTAGCCACAGTGCATGTCACAGGGTCAAAGGTCAAATCCCCTAAGTGCGGCTCAAGCCATTAACAAAACTCTGGCTGGAAACTGTGCTCAGAGAAACAGCTGTTAATATAATTGAAGATGTGCAACCTCCATCCTCATCGACCACAAAGCTGTTGCTTGCACAGCTTATGGTCCAAGAAGAGTCACACCTCAGCAATTACAACAGTGTAACATTCATCCTGTTTCCACCCCTGAGCAACTAAGAGCAGCTGATTGATAATGATATTTTTCATTTCATTGGATTCGTGTTTTGGGGGTAGAGAAATAAACATGACCCTGTCAATAGGCAACTAGTTCTTCATTTTGCACCCATCGTCGGCCACATAGAATCTCACACCGGTTATTATCCCCCGAGACTCAAACATCAGTTCAGAATTAATGATCTGTTTCCATCTTGTTGTGGCTCATTAGACTCAGTCTGTCCCACCGGAGAGTAAACTGTCGTGTGATGTGGCCCGTCCTGCAGTATGCTGCTGTGGGAAATGACAACCAGTCCACTCTGACTGCTTTGCTGCTCTTATCTCTGCTGCTGCTGTCATCATGAGGGGAGGGAGGGGGCAGGGAAGGATCTACAGAGGCTGGGACCAACTCCCTGGTGAGTCAGTCAGAGAGAGCGGGCTCCAAAAAGTTGGACAGTAACTTAATTAGCGATTTATTAAATTATAGTCCAAGGCAATTGATATTCTGCCCTGCAGCTAATGCAATCACATTCTGCGTTTTTTTTCCCCTCCACCAGCTTGACTTTTGCTTGGTTCAATTATTTTTTTCATAGACCGGCCCCCTCTTCCTGTCTTTGGTGGTAATGAAGCTCGACTGGGTTTTTCTTGTAGTGCTGTTTTATTTCTATGTTTCATGTCTTGTCCAATTACTTGCCGTCCTTCTGCAGGCCAGAACTTTCTCCAAACCTTCAAGTCGTTCATAATGTCTGACTCGTTCACGTGACAGCTTTTAGAAATAATTTGTCTCATTCAGGTGCACCCACATGAGCATGCCGGGAAACACAAACACACACACACTGACACACAGACACAAAGATTATAATGGACCTACTTACAACCTACAAAACCGATAACATTAAAGCAGATGTATTGGTCACTGTGGTACTACACAAAATCTGATCAAATTTTATGTCCAACTTTAATACCAATTTACTACTACAGAGAAACTGCACAACTAATTTGTTTTGGCAAATGTGCCCTCTGGTAAATGCTGTAGCTTCCATAGAGTCCATCCAGTGTTTTTTACATTTTATTTCAACAATAAAATAGTGGCACAAATATATAAACCACACTTTATTCTTCCCTAATGTAAAAACTGCATCAGTTTTTGCTCATTGAGAACAACGTCTGTCTCATTAAAGCAACAGGAAGAGTGGAGGCTATCGTTTGTGTTATTTTGTGTATTTGTGTGCATTCTAATTTGGCCAAATTTTCATTTGCTAAATTTCACTTTTTGAAGCATTTTAATTTCTTTCCAACCATATTGAGGTTGTCTCGGTTGTGTACATGTTCACCATAATTACAGGTGTTGTACTTCTTTTTAGTTTAATCTTTGTCATGAAAAGTTGCCAAGAACATTTTTGCTGAGTCCATCTTCTTTGTCAGATGTACGATGAAAGACACATAAAAGATAGAGCTATCTATAGTGCTAACACATCAGCATTTAATGGGAAATGGGAAAAACAAAATAGGTCAATTTCAGCAGAATAGCTATTTTGTTCATTTGTTTATGACCAACTGAAACATCTGTCTTTTAAATAATCAGAACTTATGTTTTCATATGCTTGTAATTCAGATGTGCCCAAACGAAAGAAAGAAAGAAAGAAAGAAAGAAAGAAAGAAAGAAAGAATGAAAGAAAGAAAGAAAGAAAGAAAGAAAGAAAGAAAGCTGCTTGGGGTTATGAAGCACTGCATCCAAATCTTTTTTTCCCCTTTTCAAATTAAGCATTTTAAATAGAGCAATGACAAAAAAATAATATACATTATATATATTTTTAACATTCACAGTTGTATCTCACACCATAGAGCCATGCTGTGGTACATGGTGACATGTTCCCATCATTATCATTAATGAAGGAACATTTCACCCAGTGCCTGGTCTCCTGGTGGCCTCGGGACTCACAAGAGCATCAGATGTGGAATAACCTGCCACAGAAAAGAGTCCCCAACAACTGCTATATTTCCTATATTTTATGTCCAGCAGTGTTAAAAACTCTTAGACCCTTTTTTAAAGGAACAACATCAAGTTTTTTATCTTTCACTTCCTCTTCAACAGGAACTAGACACATTGTATTTGTTGACAAAACTATTAAATCCCAAATATAAGTGTATTACATTTATGCGGGTGACAGATATAAATTACATAAATAAAATATCTCTATTTTGCTGTTTTGTTTTATTGCAAACGTCAACATGACTGCACCTTTTCCCATCAAAACTAAAGGGATTCATCAGCTACAGGACAGTCTGTGGCATAGTTTTCATTTAGCCTCTGGTCTAGGGATGAACTGAAACTACCACACTGGCTTTTTGCTACTTTATACCACGATGCTTTCAACTCACTAATGATTCATGCTGCTTTCACAGTTATGGATGGAAGAGGAAATTGCCTTGGTGTACATCCACATTCATATTCTATTATGTTATAATTTTAACGAGATGAGCTATAGACCTGAGAGCCATTGGCTAATCAGGTCCGTGATTAACCGCAAACGGCCCTGCAACCATCCTGCAGTGTTTCATCATTCATGTTTCACTGAGTTCATGGTACCCAGTCAGAATGTGTCCATTTGAACTAAGCACACTTTATACTCAGACTGTCTGATCGGAAACAGATGTTTCAGCACTTTTCTAAGACTGTCATTATAAACCTAGTAAAATTTCCAAACATACATAGAACTTTTCATTCGTGTTAGTTAAAACCTAGCATGAAAACAGTGTTTCAAGTCAGTATTAGAGCAGGTGAAGCTGTTTGAACTTCAATGAAATGTAAAATGTATTTATATAGCGCTTTTCACAGTGCTACACAGTGGCAGGATTGTTGAGAGAATAAAAACACAGTAACACATTAAAACATAGTCACAGAGGATATGAGAATACGAAATTGGCCAAAAGCTAGTTTAAAGAAATTAGTCTTTATTTGCCTTTTAAAACAGTCTACAGAAATGGCAAAGCTGGGACGGGAAGGTAGAGCATTCCACAATTTTGGGGCAACTGTCTCAAAAGCACGATCACAGCAGGTTTTTAGACCGGTACGCGGGACAGACAGGAGGTTTTGATTGTTGGACCTAAGTGAGCGTGCCGGTGTGTCTGGTTGAATTAAGTCTGCTAGATAGGCAGGGGCCAGGACATGCAGTTTTCTATAGGTGACTGTAAGAACTTTAAACTGACTCCTTCAGGCTTTCCCACACATAGATGATTGTGTGGCACAGCTCCACACATTCAACGCCATGCGCCACAGATTCACAGAGACAGAGCGATTGAGAGAGAGAAGCACACAGACATGCCAATGGTGGACAGGTACACTCGGACCAATTGCGTCTAAGCTGCTGCGATTGTGCATGAGCAATGTTCCCTTTAAGCTGCGCATCAACCTGTGCATCACTGATACATGCACACACACTGACACTGACTAACTTAAAAGACAGGTCCCCCCCAAAGGTGGGGGCGTGCTCATCACTGCGACCATTGCCTCCTGGTCTGCGGGAAACCCTGAGGTTGTCTCGAAAGACAAGGACTGTCAAGACATCCCTAACTTTCTCAAGCTAGACCAACAAAAGGTGAATAAGGCCCAGTATTCTGTCTGATCTCTGGTGTAATATTATCTGAAGCAAATATTAGCACCTCTGTTTTATTAGTGTTCAGCCGCAAAACAATTGTTGTCGTTCCCAAAAAACAGATTGGAATTTATCCTATTAACTGTGACTATCTATTAAGGCTGTGAGTTGGTTGGCTTTTCCAAAATTTTGGATAAGAACAACCTCTTTAACATTCATCCCCACAGAAGTGTCTAGCTTTTGTTACAAATTGGATGTATGAATGTATGACAAAGGACAGGGGACAGTGGGGGCAACAAGTCTGTTACAAATAAAGCAACATTCCAGCTGCTGTCAAATTTGGCACAGAACATAATACACATTAATTAGTGTCTCCTAAATACACCAATCACTGTCCACATAACTTTAAGATTTTAAGGCCCCTCATTTTTATTTCACTATTTTGGAAACATGTTCTTCTGATTTCTAGATATATGTCTTAAAGATGGAGCTGGAGCCTGGCGATGGCTAGGTTAGCTTTGCATTAAGATGGAGCAAATGGGTAGCCTGACTCGGTCTACGCTTTATGAACTTTTCCACCTGGCTTAAGCTCCATCCTTAAGAAACATTAAATTATTATGTAGCGTCTCATTTGACTTCGAATGAAAAAATAATATTTTCATATTTTCCCAAAACGTCATTTGAACCATATCAAGGTAAAAAACTAAATATAAAAATGTGTGTCAGAGACAGACACTTTTGTGGTGTTAACTAAATAGCATTGTTGAAGTTGCTGGAAGGTTTACAATCTAAAGCGGCAAACAACTCAAAACAGCTTTACACAAATCCATGTAACTAAACCTAAGCCCTAAACCTCCTCTAAGAAAAGTGCGACCAGCCATAATGTACTCACTCAGACAGAAGCTGTAACTGCCTTTCACCAATGTTGTATAGTAAGGAAGTAAAAATACTTCAGTACTGTACTTTTTACTTTTACATTTTGGGAGAATTTGTACTTTACTTGGGTTTTTTAAAATTCTGTTTACTTTCACTTTTTCTTCACTACATTTCCAAACTTAATTGCATACTTACATACCTATGGATAGGCCTGTTTGCACTTGCGCATGACAGTCTCATCCTGTCAGCAAACTCTTAGTGTGAGTTGCAGTTGGCAGCAATCTTGTTCGTAAGCGGCAGCAGTGGTCAGATGGTTGTATGTACATGGAACATAACGTCACTGGTTGGGAAGGCTCTGGAACAAAGATTCTTGAGAGAGAATGGACCCTCTTCTATGCTGGAATTGACCAGGTGAGAGGAGGACGGCAGGTGTGGGTCTGCCCTTAACACCCCGACTCTCTAGCTGTGTGTTGGAGTTTTCCCCGAGGGACGAAAGGGTAGCTTCCCTGCTCCTCTGGATTGGATTGTCTGCTGTTTGCGCTTATGCACCGAACAGCAGCTCAGATTGCCCACACTTTTTGGAGAGCCTGGGAAGGACACTGGCATTCATTTATTATACTTCAGTACAATAAATACTAGATACTTTATGACTTTAACTTGAGTAGCATTTCACTCTACTTTTGTTTTGTTTTGTTTACTTTTGTTTGTTTACCTGGAATTATTTTGTTTTTTTTTTTGGGGGGGGGGGGTTATATCGGTATCGGTTGATATTGGTATCGGAAATTAATAGTTGGACAAAATCAAAACCGATATCGGATATCGGTAAAAAGCCATTATCGAATATCCCTACTTTATACAACAATGCTTTTCACAGAGCCAGTTGAAACAACAGCACAGAGCCTCAGTAAAACACACACATGGGTTTTAAAATACTTTCACTTCTCATTTGGGTCAGAGAGCTCAAACATTGCTTCTGTTTGCACCTGTGCACCGCCTTTCCCTTTCAATATCTCAGTGCAGCACAATGGCCAGATCACCTTCTCAAAGTGACCCTTCCCTCAGCTGCCCCCCACCCCCCACCTCACTGATGAGAATTAAATGCCACTCCTTCAGCCATGTCTGTCTCCTCTTTAATTGGCGTTTGATATTCTGCGGTTGTCATTTCAGGAGGGAGAACAAGGGGTCGCCATTCACTGTGGCTCCTGGAAGGAGAGGGGGGGTGGTGTCACTCCGTCTGATGGCTCTGTAATGTGTTTTGGGTTACAGACACTCCCAGGCTGTCTGTCAGTTAGATGATCCCTCCATCTTTCCCCCTTATTCAGGGGACTGAGATTTCATTTAGCCACCTCGTCCGTCAGTGGAATGCTGTCCTCCTAAACCTTTCACTTATAACCCGACTGGTTTTCCAGGGTGTCCAAAGGTATAAGAAATTTCTGATATGTTGTCATCATGCCTCTCTACATAACTCCCTGCATCACTGCCTGCTCTGCTTTAATAATAGGCTATAAATAAACTTAAAGTCAACTTTATATATTGGAGAGCAACAGAAAGTCTTTAGTGTGTTCCATCTGAATGAAGCCAGGGAGAAAGAGGGCGCAAACAGCGGAGAAATGAGACGACAAAACGAGTGTCGTGTTTTTCATGAAGCAGGACGATCACTTGGAAGCTGGATGCTACAGAGTGAATTCAAATTAATCAGTGACTAAATGTGTTGTGTTCTCAGCCCATCAAAGCCCAGAGTGATGTTGCCCGCTCCTCAAGGCAGACTCTTAAAATGCCATTTGAGCTATCAAGTCATTTTAGCCTGTGCATCATGGCTGTGAAGCTTCCTCGTAGCCACAGCGTGTCCACATTCATTTTATTTGATTTGACATTATCTACATTTATCTGGTATTAAAAAAGCAATCTGGGTACCTCCATCTACATAATGCATTTTTTTACCTGATGTTCTACACTTAGTCTTATTGAACTGATTTTGCACTTCGTACTTACCTCAAGGTCTCTCACCTTACTGTTGTCCCTCAGTCGCTTTCGATAACAGCATCTGCCAAATGAGTTCAAGTAAATGTTGTTTAGTGTCCTTCTCCTTAACTTCAAGGACTCAAAGTGAGATTGTACATCACATGTAAATAAATTACACAGATGGTCAGTGGGCACAGGAAATACTATAAAATGCAAAGGGAAGGTGTTTTCAAGTCTGAGTGATAATGTGGTGCTGTTTCATCTAAATTTGTAAATTTTAGCTGTTGATGTCACAGAGCAAAGATATGAAAGCCAGTAGTTGATATTCTCTAACACGAATCAAGTATAAATAACTACATCTTAGTCTGAGGGTGACAGAGTCCTCTGATGATTTGTTTGTCTGTCTACGTTTACAGTATGTGAAAGGTAGCCAATAAGCATTCAGGAGGCTGTCATCACACACAAAATACTGTTTTCATTCCTTTAACTCTAGAAAGACTTAAAATATGAAGAAAAGCTCGCAAAGCAGGAACAGATAATGGCGTTTGAGTCTGATGACTTTGATAATAGGTAAAATAGGAATCTATTTAAAGATATAGATAAATATATAATTTGAAAACAATGTTTTGCTATATCACAGTAATAGAGCTGAGCACAAGTGCTGCTTCTGCATATGGAAAATAAAAAGCTTTTATCAACGTACTTTGTCCTTTCTAGCAGAGACAAATGTAAATATATGAATATTATACTGCACCTTACTGTTTATTATCATCTCATTTCACTGCACCTTACTGTTTATTAGCATCTATCTATCTATCTATCTATCTATCTATCTATCTATCTATCTATCTATCTATCTATCTATCTATCTATCTATCTATCTATCTGTCTATCTATCTGTCTATCTATCTTTTGGGATTTGTTCAGTGGGATAACAGTTGTGGCACCTTCGCTGCCTTGAGAAAATAAGATAATTATACTATCACTAATTTTATGTTCATCTATCTATTTTTTAGCAAACACACACACACACACACACGCACGTATAAGACTTTTGCACCAAACTGATGAAAACTGAGTATATTGGGGCATATTTTCATTGATTTTTTTTTTAAATGGCTGCCTTCAGAGTGGAGCAGTACTCATGTAGTCTTCTGGCAGCTCAGATCAGTCAATCACAGGGAGCATGTTTGATAGGGGTGCATGCTGCTCCCTGGTCAGGTATGGATACTGACAGAATAGAAATCACATGGGGAGCTATGGGGGAACAGTTTTGTTTCGTTTCCACAATGTTCCTGTCAGCAGTCAGCACAGTAAAGGAGCCCAACGGGACCTGTCAGCGTCTGTCAGAAAGTGCACACAGAATAGAAGCCAATGCCTCACTCAGTTTAGCAAAGAAATTGGAGAGCTGCACACATTTGCACCATTAAACTCAAATGACTGCATCTTTCTGCAGGCCTGCACACACACGCACACGTACACACACACACACACACACTCATGAGGCACTTTCTCACACAACATTCAGCCAAGTGCTGGAGCGACTTACTGTGGGCACTTGGGCAGAAACCAATGCAGTGTATATTGTGCTGCTTGAAAATTGCGGGTCTGAAAATACTTATCGCTTTAGCTTCATTACACTCCTGTTCAATTTGTTTTAGAATTGATTTTGAAATTATTTCCACTGACTACAAAGCACTACAGGGCAAATGTCCCAGAATACCTTGCTGAGCTTTGAAAACAATACTATCCCCATCATCAGAAAATTCCCATTTAATTAATCAGCATGTATCCCTGTGTGTTCACATTAAATAATTCTATATTTCTTCATTTATGCTTAATGTCATTTGTCAGTGTAAGATGTAATGCTCTTTAGGAAATAAATTCAACATGTTAAGGTCAAGGTTGTGTGTGGTTATTTAGTCTGCCCACTTTTTTTGCTATGGACAAGAGTTCCTGTTACAGACACGGCATAGTGTTAATTATTATAGTAATCAAGGCTAACATAATGTATATGTTGAACATATAACATGTATGTATATGTATGTATTGCATATTCAATTCATACATAATGTACTGTATATGTATATATTGTATATGCAATATGCACCAACTTATTCCAAAGCTCTGATCTGAGTTCTGGTCAGTAGATTTGTTACATTAGAAATCCATATTATCATACATTTAACCAGAATTTAATGTACACATAACAAACCTAAAAATTATTAAGATGAAACTAAATACTCTTTTCACCAACACAAACGGACCAGTACAAAGTAAGCAACCAGTTACTCTACATTAAATAAACCACATTCGAAATATTCAGTTGTTCATTAAACAGGACTATTTGTAAGTTAAACGTGTGCTGCGAAGCCAACATTAGATTCCCATTACATCCACATTTTGTTATGTTGCAGTCAATCATTTAAGTAATTTTTCCAACTCATTAGTCTACAATTAAAATCTCATAAGGACAAGAGGGGAAAATTGAATATTATTATCATATTAGATATCTAAATTAAAAAGAGGAAAAACTGAAATAACCACTTGCGAAAGACACTCAGATCCTGTAATAACATTACAGGGTTTGAGTGTACCACATTATGGTTAGGGATTCAGCCGAACCGATCCAGTATCGGTATCGGGTTCTGATACCGACGTAATTCAAGGATCAGAAATTTCCGATCCATGAGTTACATCTGTACTTTAACGATGTCTACTGAAATTACTCCACAAGTGATTCCTGCCGGCTGGTCTGCTAGCTAGCTGCAAACTGTGGAATGGATTTCCTGAACGGAGGCGTGTCTCATTGCCCTTCAGGTAATCCGTTCCGCAGTTTACAGCCAGGCAGCTAACGGGTTAGCATTTAGCAGCACTGAGCTAGCGAACTTTTCCACACAACATGTCCACTGTGTGGAAATATTTTACAGTCTCAACGCTGTAGAGCAAGACAGCAACTTGCAATGTTTGCAAAGCTGTTGTTCCAAGAGGCAGAACCTCCATCATGACGTTTAACACTACCAACGTAGTCAAACATCTAAAAAAGCACCACATTTTTTTTTGATAGTGTATTGCGTGAGTAGTTTCACCCTGTCTTGAAATGTAATAAATATTGACAATCAATTTGAAACCGCTACAGTTGCAAAATGTTTTCAGGATGGGATTTTTCCTGTTTTCTGACCTCATACTTACAACAAGTTGCCTTTTGAGACATACATGCTGTCATGGACCAAACAGTGAGTCAATGAGGAGCTATGAATATATTTGAAAAATAGGGTTTTATTTACCCAAAGTTAAGTCTTTTACAAAATAAATGTATCTAGGCCTACAAAAGAGGTCAACAAAAGATAACTATACTCAATGGAACAGCAAAGAAACAGCAGTGTTAACAGAACAAATAGACCTAACATAATGACACAATAGTGTCAATAGTATGGGTATCGGCAGATATCCAAATTCAGGTATCGGATCGGAAGTGAAAAAATGTGGATCGGTGCACCCTAATTATGGTACTTAATATTTAGTACACTTGACCACCTGTTATTTTGTTTATTTTGTTGTTGTTTTTTTGTTGTAAAACAATTTTGTGGAATTTAATCTCCTTTCATAATCATCCTCTGACTCCACATGTAGCGGCAAAGTTCGTTCAATTAAATTTTATTGTCCCAATTTTAAAGCTCTTCAGTTACAACACATGCCACTACTATTGTACAGCCTTCTAGCATTAAGCTTGACAACGATGAGAATCCAAGGTCTTTCCTGATTCTTCTGATGTCTGGTGTGAGTCGTTCCGGTGGGACGTTGCTGACGATTTCTATATCTCCAGTTGTCGCTGATTCCTATTTCTGTGAATCACTCTGGTAGATCTGGGGTTGATCGCGTGGATCGAATCTCAGGTTAGTCCCGGGTCAGACTCCGGTTAGTCTCTGCTCTCACAGGTTGACCGCTGGTTTAATCGCGTCAAAAACTGTCTTGCTCAGTAGGCCGACAATTCTCTTTTCTCCTTCAGTTCGTGTGTTCTCTCTTCTTGTCATCAAGCAAAAGTGAGGCGTACAGCTCATAGTGGCCCGATACCTCACACATACACGTCGTGCATCTGGCTGTGTACTATGTATGAGGTCACCACGGCCCCAAAGGCGGTGTTGTACGTTAAAGCATTTCTAGCCATGTTGTCATCGTCAAAGGAAACCCATCGGTTTGGTCAATATGGCTCCTACACCACATGTCCTCCAGCTTGGGCCCTCACAGATTTACACAGGCACACACAGCAGTCACACAGTTAACAGTGTATACCAAAGGTATAGGTGCGCACCAAGCCATGGGGTTGACGTAACTGGCCACAGAGCTCAGAGACACAACTAACTTTATAACTTATAACTAACTTTTTATTTTCAAAATTAAAACCTTTTTTTATCCAAATTCCAAAGAATCAATGATATACATATTATAAATATGTCTAAATCACATTTTACTCCAGTTAAAAAATACTATATCAACCCTGTATACAAGCAACTGAAACTAAATCAAACAATTCTGCAATGCCAGAAGAGTAACACCTTTTTTTATTATAGAGAGCACTAAAATACGTCAAATGAAAGTTCTATTCTGTTTAGTCAGGTAAACGTACCTTTTTAAACACCAGATTGGATTTTGCCATTAGCTCAATATCGTTTATTACAATTAAAAAATATATATTTTACCAATAAACGGTTACTTACTGGCCACATAATTATATTGCAGTCAAATAAAGGCAAAGTGCAGTATTAGCCATAAAGCTGCCACTCAGACTAAAGGTCAACCTTCAGTATGTTTAATGAGACGAGACTGAAGTGCATTTAAATCATACTTTTGGGAGTTAAATATAATGCTTGCACATGGCCAAAGAAACGCACCCAGTTTGCAGACTCTGCACTTATTCTGTATATATTGTATTGCTTTCACTCCTTGACACAAGATCTTTCATACTGAAAGGCATTTTCTTAGTGTACCACCAATTGAGCTCCCTCCCTCAATATCATGTGGGCTGCTGTCTGTTGTAGATGACTTCCTGGTTGGGGTGGTGGACCTGGAATTTCTTTTGAATTTCCTGACTCTCCATGAAAATGACCTTGATTTTTTTCCCTCCTTTATGTATCTTTTCATAAAGGAAGCCTCCTGGCTGAGAGATGATCCAGTAAAAACATAAGCCAGTCTTGTTGGGTCTCACGGAAAACAACTTGGGAATTCCACCATGGGGAAAAAGACAGGTCTTTTCACAGCTGACCACCAGGCCAAATGGGGTGGTACACACTCTAAGCTCTTATGGGACAGCTCTCCACTGATCTAGGTTCGATGGCACAGTGACCAGACAAAATCATGTCCTCAATAAAAGAGAGAAGGAACTCTGCCTACAAAATGTATTGCATGTGCAGATGTGGATTAAAAAAGCTTTGAGATTACTCATGTCAGTCGTTCAGTTTTTACTGAGCTCCAGTCAGGACTGTGAGTCTGACTTTTCCTGTGAACTCAAACCGATTACTATTAAAAACTCAAAGCACTTCCTTCATCTTTGTCTGTATGCCTCGCTCTCCAACCTCTCCATCCCTCCATCAGATCAGCATGATGGAATAGTGGGATGCAAAGCCACAGGCGTTTAACAAAATCTGAATAGCTGCCAGGCATTTCATATGAGAATTTCAGACGGCAGAAGAAAAGGCCTGCAATTTGTCAGAATGGGGAGGCGGGGGCGGGAAGGGGGGTGGGGGGGTACAGGCACTGGATACTGCCACTCTCCTCAACGTGCTGCCTGTTAAACTCTCGGCAGGAGGGATTCCTGAACCCCAGTGCTGACTTCCAAACAAGACTCACCTTCAGCCAGACACCACAGCGCTAATTCTTCTTTCAACTGTTTTTCCGGCTGAATGTATTTCCTTGAGGCTGTCTCTGTGAAGAACTCTATCTCACAAATGTCTGAGATAGCACAACATCAGTTCAGACGCTGTCATTCTCTCAATCTAAATGCTATCGTCTGTATTCATGCCAAGGCCAAGTGTCCAATCTCCCCGTGGCAACTTCTGTTGTTCCTCAGATGTTCTCTTTAAAGGGAAAACATGCTCAAGGTGAACACACACACACACACACACACACACACACACACACATTCTGCAATGCAAAAGTAAAATAACCAAATTTTCTTCTTTAAAGGTTTTCCCTTGTGGGCATTGAACTTCAACAAAAATCAAGAGGGTCAGATTTTCTGAATAGTTTTGTATGAATGTTCTTGTTCATTGATTTAAATTGGACTGCAGCCCAAATTGAACCACACTGAAATGATTTGGAGAAATCAGTGTTGAATTTTGTTATTCATTTCGCATGTCTTCTTTAGTGAGTCTAGCACTGCTGAAAGCCTCTTATGTGTTTTTTTTTTAATTGCTAAGGTCCAGTGTGCAAATTAAGGAGCCTTTGAGGAATATGCAGAATTTGTACCAGCCTCACCATCCACTTAAGGATAAAACCTTTTTCACAGGCATATTAACTTTTGTGTAAGTCATTATTTTCTGAAGAGATTCTGTGGAAATGAATGAGGAAATATTTCTCAAGATCAGATGGAAATTATACTTTTAGCAGATTCAATTGAGATTTTTTTAATTTACTTGTGATAATGGAGAACATATGAAAAGTAAAACATCCAACAACTTGAGTACTTTTTAAGCCTACTTGTGGCTACTTTACATCTTTCTGATTATCCATTTTATTGAGTGCGTTACCTCAGAGATTTGAAATGCATTTACGGACATTTAGCCATAACTGAATTATCAGAGAAAATCTGTATCTAAAAAGTGTGTCCCGTTTGTGAGTTTTGATTTGACTGAAAGTGATACAATGCTCTTGCCAACATTGCGGATCACCACAAAACTAATGTGGTGTTATTTTTAGTACTGGGCTGCATCCATCCCTGTCAGTTCTTCCTTTACTCACTGTATGTTTGTCTCTCACCTCTACACCTGCACCTCCCCTTCAGCTCCATTCAGTATGAAACCCTCTGATGCACGCTGACCCTCATTTGTCAGTCCTTGGATATTCTGCATCCATGACATGTTTCACTGCTTACACTACCTGCTGACGGGTAAACCACAGACATAAAATGTTTTTCACAGAAAATGTGTGCACCGTGATGTGGCATGCATTACTTTCTTTTTTTCAAATCAAAGCCATATATCTCTCCCCAAATATTTCAAATAGTCAATGCAAGTGAAGTTAAAAAGTCAATCTAAATTTATATTTTAGATACAATCATTTTAAATCAACTAAGGACTGCCTCTAAGCAGTGAAAACTTATAATAATGCATGTTGTGTTTTTGTTATTTGATTCTTGCTTTTGTTTCAACTTTGTCTGCTTTAGATATTGGTGTTCTTTTTTTTCCCGTCTCCGGCTCATCCCCTCCCCTTTCTGCTGCTGTTCAATGAGACTTGTCGGGGGGGCGTGGCTGGCTTTTCCATTGGCGGCAGACAGGGCACAGCTGTTTCCAATTCATTCATCACTTCCTCCATATATAGACTGGTCTGATCTTCACTCTTTCGCTGGATTATACATTTTCTATTGGTGTTGCTACAACTCAGTTTTTGATCTTTGTCTCCTTGTGGCAACTTGTTACTTACCCGATCCTCTCCTCCATGTGCCTCGCTGGAGCGATATTCTTTCATTTTCTACAGTCAGCTCTCTCATCCAACCTGGTCTTCAGTTTTTTCCACATCCTCAATCCTTATAAAAGACTATTACTTGGTTCTACCTTGAATTCTGCTCTGGGATCCTTTTTTCATTCGACAAACCAGAATAATCCAGCCAAGATGGATCCCGCAGAAGCGAACTGGATAAAGCAGGCCCTGTCTCATCAGGGAGCTCGAGCAGGGCATGAAGAAGCAGTTTTATGAGAGGTCCTGGTTCAACTTCTCGGTTTATCTACCTACCTTGCTGAGATAAATGACCACCTCAACAGAGTCTCCCCATCTTGCCTCTTCAGCTGCACCCGACGCTGCACCTCAAGCCTCCACCTCAGCCTCTATGGCCCCGGCTCCAGCTCCGAGCACTCCGACTATTGTTTCTGTTTCCTACCTTGTCTCAGTAAGTCACCCCTGAAAGCCTCAGATTCCCTCTCCTGACCAATATTCCGGGGAGACAAGCACTTGTAGTCAATTTCTTTACCAATGCTTGTTGGTATTCGACCAACAACCATACACTTACCTCTCAGATAGATCTAAGATCGCATTTATTAGTAGTCTACTCACCGGTAAAGCAGCGACATCGACTCTAGCCATTCACAATAGTAACTCACCCATCAGTTGTAATTAACAAATGTATGTCTCTGAGATACGGAAACTGTTTCAACATCCACTTAAGGAGAAGGAAATCAGTAGTCGTTTACGTACCTTACACCAGGGTTCATCTTCAGTATCAAATAATTCCATAGACCTCCGCATCCTCGCAGCAGAGAGTGGGTGGGATGACTGAGCTGTTCGGGGGTATTTTTGAGAGGTCTGAATGAGAAGATTAAGGATCAGCCAGCGGCCTGAGATGAAACAACCACTTTAGAAGAGTTAATATCGTTAGCCATCAGATTGGATAATCGCCTTTGTGAGCGACACAGAGAGAGAACTAATAGACAAGTCTCACTAAGGTCTTATATTCAGCCCAGAACTCGTCTCAGCCCAATCGAACTTCTGAGTCCGCCTACGGAGCCGGGGCCATTGTCATCATCTTCTTCACCTGGCACCTCTACTTCTTCTCATCTCTTCCCGGAAGAGCTGATGCAGCTGGGGAGAACTCGACTAACACCTGCAGAGCGACAACGCCGTTTGGAGAATCGTTTATGTCTCTACTATGGCAGGCCTGGATACATCAGACTAACCTGCTCGGCCAAAAAAGCAGGCTCATCAGCAGTAAGGGAGATGCTGGTGAGTCACACAGCCCTGCAACAGGATTCAGCTCCAAGGCACCCTCTCATGGTTACAATCTGCTCATGCAATTCAGGTACTAGTAGACTCTGGGGCTGATGATAGTTTTATTGACATTGGTTTGGTTTCCTGACTGGATATTCCCATTAAATTACATTACCATTAAGAGCAAGTATCCATTGCCACTTCTAGACTCTGCTTTCGGTCCGTTCCACAAGGCACAAATGTTCACCAAGTTAGATCTTCGTAGCACTTCCAGAAGTGGTCTGGTATGGATTAAAGGGGGATAAATGGAAGACGGCATTTAACACACCACTTGGTAATTTTGAATATTTGGTCATGCCGTTTGGTCTCACAAACGCCTCTGCCGTATTCCAAAATCTAGTAAATGATGTGTTAAGGGACATGCTCGGCCGATTTGTTTTTGTCCATTTAGAGTGAGTGTATGTGACAATATGGATGTGTATCTGTGTGGGTGTGGTTATGTGTGTGTGTATGTGTGTGTGTGTGTGTGTGGAGGTGCGTGTAGGTATAAGTATGGCGCTGAAGCCACGTGGGTGGTGTGTCCTGGAGAGCTAAGCTGGTTGGTCTGACATGGTGACGTTTACACTAAAACCAGGAGGGAGGCGGAGTTACGTGGTGACGTACTCTCAGACGCTAAGAGGGAGGCGGAGTTATATGGTGTGCACAGAGAACAGAGAGAGAGAGTGCGCAATCCTTGAGAGCCACATGTAATGGCGGTGATCTGTGGAGTGCGATGTAGGTGAGGTGTGTATATAATAAACAAAAAGAAAAAAAAACAAGGAACAAGAGAAAGAAGAAAGAACCCCAAAGAAATCTCTACGGTTAATAATCACAGGATATCCAACAAAAGAGGAGCCAGCACACCTGAGTCTGTCTGGTCCTGTGTAGGTCCTCTAACTAGATACCTGAGCTTATTAACGAGGCGATTCACAGTCATGCAGTACCACAGTATTACAGTGCAAATCACAATCAATATGTCACAGTTTCTTATACTGTGAGGCAACACACTTTGCAATAGTTATACCCTTAAACTAATCTCTGCCCAGACATATGCCTCTGGCTGTATTGTTCTCTCTGGCCACATGTTTTCAGCTCTCATGCTTAGATCATGAGTTTTACTTCTCACAATCTCATGTTTAGGTCACAGTTTCATGTCCCTTATATCTCGCATGGTGTTTGATCCCAGCATTCCCCCCTTTGGTCCGAAGAGTGGGATGCGGGACCCAGTCTTTGGAGCAACTCCAGGATCAAAAAACCATGTGGGCAAAGATGTTAATCCTTCTGGTCCGTACAGTTCTGTTAGGTGTAAGGGCACAAGATGAAACAGGTTTTAGTGTTCATAGTTCTTAGAGGCTACAATGTCGAGGCAGAGCCGAAGCATGGTCTGAGCAGAGACATCTGAATCAAACTAAATTAATGCTACCTAATAATCAGAGTGATTTTTAAATCCCACTAGACTGAAGAAAGAAAGAGTTAGGAAAAGAAAAGCGGGGAATAAAAAAATGGATGCCGGTGTATTGGATGTGTGTTTGACTTGAACTGATACACATCCTGACATTCTATGCCTGGTAGGTGTAAGACAAGGCCTATCTCCACATTTTGAGAATCTATGGCAATTGGGATTGTGCTAGGTTGTATGCCAGGTGCATTCGAAAGGGGTGTATGATGGTGGTAGTAGGTAGATTGTAGGACCGGTGTGTAAGTGCATGCTGGCGGGTGAGTTGGGCATGCTGCTATCTAAAAGTGTTATTAATGGGCGCCTGCATTGTTCTGAGATTGAGGCCACCCCCTTTCGATGTGCTGGTGCTGCCTCTGTCTTAGACAATATTGGCAACTTACAAGGCTGGATCGGGTTTGTTTGAAGCCATTGGTGGGCTGGAGGCCGTCGTGGCCATGTAACTCTACTGTGGTAAGCTTCTATGGGTTGAGTGTATCGGGGATAGGAGACCTTATTGGTTGCTTTGTATTTGTGATTATGACAATTTTTATTGCCATAAGTTTTGGGGCTTCTTGCACTGCTGTGCTTACCAGGGATCCTGATCCAGATGCGTCCCTGATGGCAGTCAATGAGTGGGTCCAGGCGGTCTAAAAGATCCTGGCCAATCAACAGTGGTTCTGTGGCAATGTCACAGATGTACATAGGGTAGACCAGTGTCATGTTTTTGAAGGCAATGCTGACCCAAGTACATTTAGTGAGGGAAGGTCTGTCCTGTGTGTAGCTGGTGATGCTAGCATGGAACGTCTCAATGGGCAGCAATTTTCCAAGGGATTTACAAAGTTCCACAAACAGGTTTGAGTTTATCAAACTGATTTCAGAGCTAGAGTCTAGCTGGGCGAGGGCGCTCGTACACTTATCTAACACCACTGAGGTGAATATGCGGCGAGCATCACCTTTTTGAATTAGGTCACCTAAAAACGTCAATGGAGCAGGGTGTTTGCTGTCAGTGGGCTTCTCAGGGCATGTGTGGGGTTTCGTCGGTACTCTTCCCAAGTCCACCAAGTATACCTTGGCATGGAATGGGGAGGACACTTGGTCATGTTCCGATGGTGGCCTTGGTTGGGCCTGGTGTTGGAACTGTTGCTAGACTTGTTGAATCTGCTGCTGAATCTGCTTTTGGACCTGTTGCATACTGTCGTTTACACACTTCTATATGTAGTCCGACATGTGACATTCATGGAGGTCCTACTCCCTGAAGGGTGCCTCATACCATCTAGTGTTCTGCCCGAACCAAACTCTCCTATCCAGTTGGAAGGACCTTTGTGGTGGTGGTCTTCTTTGATCACGAAACCAGCTCTTGTCTCCCTGATTTGGGCGTCCTCTCTGTGGATGTGATTTTCTATATACTTGAAGGCTTTGGGCCTGGGTTTTGGCCCGAGGCATCTCACTGCCTTCCAGTGTCAGGTCTTCAGGTGTTGGCGCCTGGATTGTTCTGGCATCATCATCCGGTGACCAACCTGGGTGGCTTGGGCGGACATGGGTTTCCCATGCCAGTTGTCAACTTACCCGTGTGGCAATGCATGGTGACATTGTACCACATGCTTTCATGGAGGTTGTGCAAGAACAATGCCTTAAAGGCTTGATCTTCCTCGAGGCCAGGGGTATTACGACCGTGAAAGTATGCAATTCTAAGGCATCTATGGTACTCTTTAGGTGGTTCAAGCTTTCTTTGCATGATGGCAATGGCACCGAGCGCAGCTGTGGCCTGATCAGTATCCTGTGAATACTCTTCTCTCAATGCTTGACATAGTGCTGAGTAGCACTCCCAAGTCGCTGAGGGAAAAGTTTCAATGAAAACATGCACACTTTTGGAAGTGGTTTTCCAGATCAGGCAGAGTTTCTCGCAAGCTGAGGCACGAGGCAGGTCAGGGAGGCAATGTTCTGCCTCTCTCAAATAGTCCTCTATTGGTGACCCACGGCTCTCAGGGTCAAAGTGTTCAATGTCCTTTTCTCTAGGGAAGCCCTGATCATCAGAGTCATTTGATGATGATCCTCGGATTATTCATAAAGGTAACCAATTTCTCTATTTCTGTATTACATTTGCTAACAGTGTAGCTATTCAGGTTACTCAATACTTGGTGGGTACTCTTATAAGACCAGCGACTGCACTCGCCTGGCTCCGCTAGATTCTTGCCTGGAGAATCTAGCTCCTGAACTCTGATCTTTGCCACTAATTTTGTGTTTTTAACAAAAGGCCTTACACAATACCCTACAATAAACTGGCTATTCTAAGCGAGTTTATATTAAATTCCACCTAAAGTACACAGGTGAGGCTTCGACCTGTGTCTTGCCAAATCTACACACTATCTTTGATGGGCGTTTGATCCCAACAGTAATTACATGTTAAAAATTATTATTTCCTCATATATCTGCTGTTGAAGCATTATTGAAGTACCATTATGGTGGGTGTGGTGAGGGATGATAGGAAAGCATGCAACCTGATAACGTCAGGATGAGGAGACTATTGTGCGATTGAAGTGTGACCATCCATCTCCCTCCCGATCACTGCATGGCGCTGTGCCAGTTTGTATATGTTGATTGGTGAGCGGCACTGCGCACGATAAAAGCCGGGTGTGTTGCTCACCTCTCCCCTTTGCTTCTGTTGTACATCTGGTGTGCTGGGCTGGCACGCGTATCTGTGTCTCCCTGTCATACTATTAAGTGCTGAGAGCGACGTTTGGGCTGGAGGGAGCAGACGGTTCTGGTGGGCACGTTCCCGTGTGCAGGAGAGATCAGAGCAGAAGCTGCTGTAACAAGCAGTTCCCACTCTCCTAGTGCTGCCACAACTGAATTGGCATCCTGGTGCACCTGATCATCAGCCAACACCACGTGGTTGCTGCTGTCCTCGCTCGGCTCTTTGTAGATCATAGAAGGTTCATGCAGCCTTGGGTCATTACATGAGGCCATAGCATTAGGTCCAGGATGAAGGCACCACGCCGGTATCGGTGTCTAAGCCATGGCAATTAGTCCCGAGTCCGGTCAAGTGGGCTCACCTGTCTTTTTCCCCTTTTTTGTTATATGGTTATTTAGTTAGTAAATGTTAAAAATGATCAAAATTAAACCTTGTTTTTGGCAAAATGCACTAGGACAGAGCGAGCAGCAATGTTCACTGCCTCAGAGCACGCATTTATAATGGAGACATGAGGAATTTAAACATATAATAACAAAAAGAGGCAACACGGCAGCAACACATAAGCTCAGAGAGAAAGACCGGCAGGAAATTTCCGATCGGTTAAATGCGTAAGTAGTCTACTATCGACGCAAAATTGCCATTAAATAAATACTACTGAGGTAAAGTTTGGACTTAATACACAAATTATATATATAATATATAACAAAACCTACAGGCTGTAAATCCTAACGTTAAACTTTTTACTATTAAACAGCGCCAACATGTGGGGGGGTAGCGGACGTGGCAGCAAGTTAAAATCAAATATAAAAACATTGTTCAAAGTGGTAAGTATGTCTACAAGCTATATTTACACTTGCATATCATCTGCACTACTTCCAATCCAAGGGTGTTTTATAATGGGCATGGGGGATACGGGGGGCACCACCAGTAGAATTCATGCCAGCGGAGGAGCTGGCACTCCAGTTGAATAAACGGTGTTCTGTTATTGACAGGATTGAAGGGGGAGCATCCTCACAAACTATGCCCCCCAGTACAACACACTGAGAGAACTTTTTAAAGCCAACTAGACCACGCGCACAGTGCGGCACACTGTTACTTTGCCAATATTTTCAGCATCCCCAACCGTGTTCATAAAAGTGCCACGCGCACAGTGTGTGAGACTGTTAGTGCATGATTACGCCTTGTGCTGTGCGTAAGGTGAGGGCCAATCAGCTGGCAGATCTCTAGAGAATCTGTATCTCACAAATGAATGATTGTCTGGAAAAGCCTATGGATCAGCCCTGTCTCTGAAGCTCCCAGACAAATGGGTTATTATTTCAATTGTAATATTTAATATTTTAAATGTAACTAATACATAGTCTTTAGAACAGTGTTTCATGATGTATTTTATTTAATATTTTATTGATGGTGATCTTCCTGTTTTTACAGAACGCTTAAAAACCCACTTCTTTTCTATGGCTTTGTAACCCGTGTGAGAAGCACCTTTTATTGTTTACCTTTTATCATGATGTATTTTCAATTTGTTGGTTTTATCTATGTTTTTAACTGTGTATAGCAGTTTGGTACTCTGTTGTTTTAAAGTGCTGAATAAATAAAAGTGAGTTGAGTTAAGTAATGAAGTCTTATAATATAATCATATATTTTCTTTCAGTGTCACTGTTAAGCAGCGTTTGCCAGCATAAGTTGGTAACTGAGTTTGAACTATGCTGAGCTTGCTTTACGGGATCCACTGGAAAATAAGCCAGACTAACGAAATTTCGTAATCCTGGATTTTTTGAATTTTATGGAACAGACCCCAGGTGTTCCATGGGCTCTGTTCCTGTTTTGTTGTTTTGGGATCGGCTGCTATTTTTTCATTGTGGGAGTGTTTTTTGTGTTCTAATTGACAGGAGGCGGTGCTGGCTCTTACCGGTGTGGTAATGAGGCTCAGCTGTTAATATGGTCTGCTCTGCCTTTTGGGTCAGCTAAAACCAGACCCAAAAGGCAGAAAATAAAAAATAACAATGTCCTTTATAATACAGCGTGAATGCTAAATGCTGCGCATTGACACTCAGCCTAACGCGCTGAACAGACGGGCCAAAGAGAGCTGAACGTCTGCAGCCTATGGATCAGCCCTGTCTCTGAAGCTCCCAGACAAATGGCATAGATTGGGTTATTATTTTAATTGTAATATTTAATATTTTAAATGTAACCAATACATAGTCTTTAAAACAGTGTTTCATGATGCATTTTATTTAATATTTTATTGATGGTGATCTTCCTGTTTTTACAGAACGCTTAAAAACCCACTTCTTTTCTTTGGCTTTGTAACCCGTGTGAGAAGCACCTTTTATTGTTTACCTTTTATCATGATGTATTTTCAATTTGTTGGTTTTATCTATGTTTTTAACTGATTATAGCAGTTTGGTACTCTGTTGTTTTAAAGTGCTGAATAAATAAAAGTGAGTTGAGTTAAGTAATGAAGTCATATAATATAATCATATATTTTCTTTCAGTGTCACTGTTAAGCAGCGTTTGCCAGCATAAGTTGGTAACTGAGTTTGAACTATGCTGAGCTTGCTTTATGGGATCCAATGGAAAATAAGCCAGACTAACGAAATTTCGTAATCCTGTTTTATGGAACAGACCCCAGGTGTTCCATGGGCTCTGTTCCTGTTTTGTTGTTTTGGGATCGGCTGCTATTTTTTCATTGTGGGAGTGTTTTTTGTGTTCTAATTGACAGGAGGCGGTGCTGGCTCTTACCGGTGTGGTAATGAGGCTCAGCTGTTAATCTGGTCTGCTCTGCCTTTTGGGTCCGCTAAAACCATACCCAAAAGGCAGAAAATAAAAAATAACAATGTCCTTTATAATACAGCGTGAATGCTAAATGCTGCGCATTGACACTCTGCCGAACGTGCTGAACAGACGGGCCAAAGAGAGCTGAACGTCTGCCGAATTAGTATGAAAGCCTCCACCACACAGAGCCTACCCCGACTAAACTCCACCAACCACCGCCTCGCACGCTGATTGACATGCATGCAGTCCAGTCCTAAAACTCTTCTGCAAGGACGTCACAATATTATAATGAGTCGAACTGTGGGCAAAGAAAGGGCGGTTCAGGCTCTTGTAATCTCACGCCTGGACTACTTTAACTCCCTACTAGCTGGTCTGCCATCCGACCTCCGCAACTCATCCAGAATGCAGCGGCTCGTTTTGTCTTTAACTTACCTAAATTCTCCCACACTACACTGCTCCTCCGCACTCTGTACTGACTTCCGATAGTGGCTCAAATCAAATCCAAGGTACTGGTACTCTCCTACCATGCTTCGAATGGTTCAAACCCTTCCTACATTCAGAAAATGGTCCAACCTTACACTCCAGCCCGTGCAGTCCGATCTACCACTGCCAGACTTGCCACTCCCTCACTGCGAGGGGTGGTTGGCCACCGTCAATCTAAATCACATCTGTTCTCTCTGGCTTCTCCATGGTGGAACGAGCTTCCCATAGACATCAGGACAACAGAATCTCGCCAATTCTTTCGTCAGAGCCCTTAATATAAGTTGAAAAACTGTGAGCACCTGACATCAAGGACTTGTAGAGATTTTCACCAGTTTTCCATTATAATACATAATATTTATGTACTTATTTACTTCATACACTTTTTGGGTATATCTCAATGTTGTATGCATTTAAGTCACTATGGCTAAAAGTGTCTGCTAAATTACTGTAATATAATGTAATGTGAACAGCTTATCAAAATACTAACATGTTTAAGGACTTACCTGTCACATCTGTACAAGGACTGGACCCAAATGTACAACTCTGGGAAAAAGTAACAGTGTTTATTTTTTTCAAGTTCAAAATCACTCATAAGAGGAAAAAGACCCACTATTTAGGATTTGCTCGCGAGGTCCCTCTACAGCCGAGAAACGGTATTGTCGCTATCAAATGTATTACGTGCATTTGCTGATAAACATTCAATCCAAAGACAGGACTGATGCGCGATCAACCATATCTTCAGGTCAGGGATCATAGGCTAGCAGTATAGAAAACATTGTTTTGAAATAGCAGTTTAAATAAATATCAATATTTATAAATATTGTAGCAACCCTTATTATGGACGGCACAGAGTCATACTAGTGTAGTGTCTTAAGGTTTGCTTAGAGTGGCATCCTAAATGCCATTTGTTGTTTATTATCTGTGACACTTCGATGTGAAGGTTCTCGTTGGCATAAATTAGACAGGACCTGTGTGATACTCTCTTTTACCCCCTTCTAACCATTTGCTCAGAACAGGAGATCTTTGAGTTGAAAACCAGATGTCTTCTCTCAGTTTGCAAAAACAACTACCCTATATAAACCGGTAGTGAAGAGCTGTTGTCAGAGATTTACATTGGCCTTGAATCGTCCCAGGCAGACTGCATTGCCTGGGAGGTTTGATGCTGTACTTTCTTTTTATAAACTTTTTATATTAGAGAAGACGGTGTCAGCGGAGATCCTTTCTACATCTTCACATCATCGCTATCAAATAAACAACACTGGTCTTTAGCTGGTGTTTTAATTTGTAATCTGAACTACTCTCGAACTACTCTTGGCAGTAGCCATGCCAAAATGATAACCATACCATTATTCTGAGCACTTTTTGCATTAGCTCCTCAAGCTGCTCTCACAACGCGGAACAACAACCCCTGCGATTGCGCCTCCCGTTCGGCCATGGGACAGGAGCGCGGCATTGTGGGTATGTCCGATAAAGGTGGAGGGAGAGGAAAGTACTTTCCATCATGACCATGATAAGCCAGGTTTTCATAAGACACACAGATTCTGAGGAGTGACTATCGATCATAGATCCACGGACAGTTAACTTTGTTAGTAACAAGTGTCAGAACCAGGACAAACACAGACAGCGACAGCAGGGCTGACAGCAGCAGACAGCCGGCCACACATACTGGCATCATCACGACACGTTACATCAACAATCTTAGTATGCCCAGAGAATATGCCGTAAAGCAATTTTGTAGTTTTGTGAGTGGTGACATGGTTCCTACCCGAACCATGCAGTTACATAGTGCCAGTGTAGGCAATACTGGCACTCTCAAGCGATGGCTAAGGTGTAATTGAACATATTGAGAGTTGTTGTACCATCAGAATGACTTTTATATAATATAATTTGTAGGCTGAAAAACTACATACTGTTGCTTTAACAAAACAAACAAAATCACTCATACAAGGAAAATGACCAACATTCTTGCGAAGGAAGACAAAAATAACAAACACAACTTGAATAACAAAATCTCAAGACAAAGCTTGTATAACTCACAAGTAAATTTGACCTGATAAACGTGGATAATAGCGCTGGTTTTCTCTCACATGGGACGGGATGAACTGGCACAGAACAAAGGCAAACGCAGACTATACACACACACACACACACACACACACACAAGATAATGGGGAACAGGTGGAAATAATCAGGGCAGGGGTGACAATCAGACCAGAAGGATAAACCCACAAGGAAGAGGCAAGACACCTGAAACAAGAGGAGGGTGAGATTTCAAAATAAGACAGAAACAAATCAGACACAGGACAACAATTAAAGAGAGACAGGCATCTTTGACAATCATGACATTACCCTTGTTCATCTGTCCATACAGTTTGTGTGACTTCAAGTGACTATCGAATCGATATCAAATCTAATTGTGACCCAAAGAATCAAAATCGAATCGAATTGTGAGGTTCTTAACAATACCCAGTCCTAGTCCGGAAGGTGTGTGGGAGCATGATGTATGTGCTCCCACATTACTTTTCAGTAATAAATTCTATGAGCTAATGACTAGCTAATTAACAGCCATTCCCCAACATTAACTACCCCACTTTAAACAAAGTATAGCAACCTAAAATACAAGAAAAGGGACACAGGCAGTTATAAAAGTGCACGAGGGTCATCACAATTATTTGAATTAACATTTGAGAACAGTTTGGTGTGAGGGTTCTTGGTACAACTACCACTAAAGAAAGTACCTTTCTTCCTGTGTCTGTCAAGAGACTGTCACAAGTGAGGCTATTGACAGGACCCAAATGCAGAGACTAACAAGACTTGATTTTCTACCGCTTAATCCTTTTCAGGGTCACGGGGGGAGCTGGAGCCAATCCCAGCTGACATCGGGCGAGAGGCGGGGATGTAAAATATAAAACATAAATCCTGATGAGCACAAGGATCACAAGAACTGAGGAAAGACAAGACAATACAGGAAAAAAATATGAGAACCAGGATGAGGTAAACGTAAGCAACAGGCTGAGGGGAATAACCGTAATAACTGGATAATGATAACACCTTCCAGACAGGAAACAAACAGACAGGGTGCACACAACTAAAAACAAAATGAAAGTAGTAAGTAAAGTCCTGAGTACCGTAGGTGTTAATGTGAGTGTGACCAGTTGTTTGTCTCTGTATGTTGCCCTGTAACAGGCTTTAAGATCATAAGGAAACTCTCACATCTGCTAAATGTGTGCAACAGCTCTGATAACTGGTGTAAACTAGTAGATGAAAAACATTTTTATTAAAAGGCCTTAGTTCGTGTGAGGATGTGACTATATCTGGATTGCGAGGTTACAGCTCTGAAAGCCCTATTTAGAACACACCAGTGATCATTGATCAGTTCCTGGCGAGATAGCACATTGCAGGTGCAAATGCACCAAATCCAATCAGTCGAGCATCCTGTGGAATTGCAGTCATACTGTGTGACACCTTGGCAAGTCAAGTGAAGTCAATTTTATTTACCGTAAATTCTATTAGGCGCACCTAAATATAAGCCGCACCCACAAATTTTAAGAGGAAAACAAGAGTTGTACATATATAGGCCGCACTTGTCTATAAGCCACAGGTGTCTACGTAATAACATGAGATATTTACACAGAAAGATTTTTTCTAAAACCCGCATCCCCGTGGACGCAGTTTATGCACCCGTGCAGAAAGAAACACACTGTCTGTGTCTTTAGGATGAAACAGACAGCAAACGGAGCGTCGCAAAATCTCTGATTGATCTTGTGTCGCTAGTGGGGAAGCCAGTCTGCATATGTGTATATACATTTTGTCGATAGACCACATAGAACTAAAGTTAAGGTGTATTTTTTATCTGTGCTTTGTATGGGATACTGTCGCTGTGTGTAATGTGCAGAAAAACGGGCAAAATGTGTTTTTATATCATAAAAATGGCTTCAGCCATTGTTGGGTGTCTACAACTTGCAAAAGGAAGTGAGTGAAAGCCAAAATGCACTCTCCTGTTGGTCTTGATAGCTGTTCTTCAACAGCTACAGTTGACATCAGCGCCTTATAACTGAAAGGGACTTCCTCCCCAGGACGGCACAGGGCAGTAGAGGAGAGGGGATAGAGCAGTATCTAGCTTAACGATCAGTTTAGCTGCAGCGTTCGGATAAAAAGTGAGAATATAAGAATTCACAGAGCGTCACAGAGTGTCTGGGTATAGTGCCAATACAGTAACGCTACTACTAAATGTGGGACAGGGGCTGCAGCTCCTCTTTTTGTGCAGGAAAAGTTGTCGGAGGTTAAATGTTATGGCAGCATGAAGCTCGTTAGCCCGTAAAAAATCATAGATTAGCCGCATCACTGCATGTGAAAAAAGTAGCGGCTTATAGTCCGGAATTTACGGTATATAGCACTTTCTTCCAAGAAAGTTGACAGAGAAAAATACATAGATAAAAAGAATAAAGAAACATTATAAACAATAAAATCACTGTAATTAGTAGGAAGAACATAAAGAAGTAAAATGGAAAAGAAATGAGAAATTGTCTGAGGTCATTTATGATACGCCAGGGAGAAAAAGTAGGTTTTTAGGGCGCATTACCAACTCTCTACCAACTGGGAAGCTCTAACGTGAGATGGAAGGCTGTTCCACAGCTCTGGGGCAGCCGCGTGTTAAACACAGAACAGGGGTAGATCAAATATCAAAATAAAGTACAGTTTAGATCAATATACAAATAATCTTGTCTTAAATGAACTCATCATGAATATAAATAAACAAACAATTGAGATCCAGATAAATAAAAACTGATCAACACCAAATAAACATATAACAAACGTGAGCAACAAATATTGTTACAAATTGGGCCATTAGCAATATCAAAACATATAAGTAAGATGAACAGTGGAACTCCGCAATTACTTCAGCTGTTAGCTTCCTAGCTGATTTGCAAGTGTCTATCAAAAGTAACGTTCTTTAAAGCATCCAATCGTGAAAGTGTTAAGAAAGTAGTCTTTTTGTGCCTATGATAAGTGCTTATTACTTCCCTCACTTGCAAACAAATTGGAAAAGACAATCTGGGCTACGATAGATGATATCGTTGATAACTGCTACTGCCACCTACTGGCAGGAAGACATAACAACCCACAGTAATTCACAGATCCATGAAGCAGGTGAAGTTTCCCTTTTCTCAGTTACCTTACGCACCTTAACAATCAAAAAAATGGTGTAGGGCAGGAAACACAATACAGGAAACACAAAATAAATATTCTTAGTCATGTATCCAGGTGAGCTAGGTGTTGATGGTTGAGTTCATTAGATCTACATGATTTGGACATTAACTGTAATCAGTTTAAAAAATAAATTGCTTGTCTTTCTCACTACTGTAGTTCTGAGAAGGCTTTTTGTTTCCTCATTTATATGAATGCTGTGATTTCTGCCTGGAACAACTGTTTTTGTCATGGAACTGTTGACAGTCGCAAGGTCTAAGTACCTTGCTTCCTGTCTGCACTCGGTCGTGATGAGCCAGCCCCGCCACCAGCCACACACGCACTGCAGAGACATACAGAGAAAAAAGCAAAACAAAACACCACAATCCAGACTACACCAAAACAGAACCATGCCAGTGCCCCCCCTTCGAGGAACGCCACCTGGCGTTTTACCAGGTTTGTTAGGGAAACAATCATAGAAATCTCTAATAATTCGGGGTCCAAAATAAGATTACATGAAACCCAGGATCTATCTTCCGGGCCATACCCCTCCCAATCAATCTAAAACTGTAAACCTCTTCCTCATCGTCTGACATCTAAGATCTGTCTCACCGTGTATGCTGGGTGGTCGTCGATGATGCAAGGTGGTGGAGCGATCCAAATATGAGGCCCATGGAGGTGGGTTTGTTGGTGAAGTCAATCCCTCAGTTGTAGACAGCGAGAATCGATTCAGTCGTTCATTGAGACGAGATCCATATGATGAAAGGTGACCAAGTTGAGCGACGACTTCTTTCAGGGCAGACTCATTTTGAGCTGCATGGTTATTATGATGCAAAAAAGCTTTTTTCAAACTCGGTGTCTGCGAGATCCATACTGGCCGAAGTATTCTGTTAAGGTCTGGTAAAGGATCCCAATAATGTCGACAGGGTAAAGGCAAAATCAAAAGATTTAATAATGAGAGTTCAAAAAATACAAATAATAAAATGCAACTCTACGCGTAGCAACAGCAGTAGAGTGAAAAAACCCGGAAGCGTGGAAGCAAATCTCAGGAGACAGAGCTGGTCTCTCGGTACAGCAGCGAGGCAGGAAAAAACTATCGAGAGAGAAGAAACATGAGGTCAGTAAGCGCTATAAGGGCTAAGGCAACAGTCCATAAACTACTGTGTGGTAAGGAATACTTTGACGACGAAGTGAAGTCCGCCATCTCGCTTTAAAGCTTGATCACCCGATAGGTTGCAGGTGTGCCTCGTCAGCTGCTACCGGGAGGAGCCAGCCCCGCCCCCAGCTACACATGCACTGCAGAAAAATACAGAGAAAAAAGCAAAACAAAACACCACAAACCAGACTACACCAAAACAGAACCATGACAAAGAATCCAGGAAACTATTAAGGTTTGTGTTTAGGATCACAAGGAATTGTAGAGACGAAGTAAAAGTAGAACAAAAATAGTTTAATTACTACCGGCGGAGAAAACCAGTAACAAAGTCAATGGATATGTGTGACCGGGGGCAGTGTGGGATGGGCAAAGGACATAAGAGGCCAGGAGTGGCATGGTGAGAGGACTTGTTCCTGGCGCAGACTGAGCAGGCAGAAACGTACTCCTTGAGGTCCGTGTTCATGGACACCACCAGAATCGTTGTTGGATGAATGATATGGTTCTGTGGACCCCCGGATGACACACCAACTTAGAGTCGTGCCCCCACTGCAAGACGGACATTTTGGCACTCTCTGGAATGAATATAAGGTTGGGAGGGCAGTCATCCGGAGGTGGATGATTGNATACACAAACAACCTGCACTTGGCTCCAAACCTCCGAACCTGCAGGGGACAGAGGAAGAAGAAATACTCAGACAGAAACAGTCAAAGAGACCCCCTGAACTTCCTGTAGCAGCCTGCAGACCTGCATGGATGAACAAAGGAGGAAAGTTTTTTAGCACAGGAGCAAACAGCAAAACATCACTCAGCTCACGGTCAAGACGCAACTGGTAGGAAAATGGACATTAGTATTGATTATTGAGTAACTGTATTGATTTGAATGTTAAAATTAAGTTGAAATGTGTAATTTAAGTACTTATTTCAGTGTTTGTATGTCAATTGAGACAAATGTTAAGTTGAACTACAGTAATAGCTGTTATGTGTTTGTTTAAATTTAAATTAATGTAATGCTTTCTTTAACCTTTGTTTAAAGGTTATCAACCTAAATAAACCACTAAATTGGAGTTTAAACTGAAACCTAAATAAAGGAAAACTAAAGGAAGATTGGAGTTGTCCCTTTGCGTTCTTCAGACCAGGGTCTTTCAAGTTTGAGCAAGAACTGGGTGAAAAAAACTGACATAACTTGACAATTAATGAGATTCTGAAAACTTAATTTCACCACTTGATTGCCCGACACTCTGAGAGACAAAGGTATAGTTTTATGTGTGACAGCGGACAGTAAACGGCCATCTAATGTGAACACTTCTCTGTTACCCTGTAAAGGCAAAAGAGGAATTTTATGTTTATGTTGTGAGGCTGTGGGCCCTTCTGGCATCAACGCTGAGATGCTAAAATCTGCGGGAGAGGAGGGTATCAAGTTGACTAGGCACCTGGCTGAAGTGGTTTTCAGTAACGAAACTGTGCCTAGTGAGTGGGAGAAGAGCTTCCTCCTCAGCGTCTACAAGTGGAAAGGTGAGGCCTTAGACTGGGGCAGTTATAGGGGTCTCAAGCTCAGGGACCATGTCATGAAGTTACTGGAACTTGTGTTGGACTCAGTTATCCATAAGATGGTGTGCATTGACGATCTTCAGTCTGCCTTCATGCCGGGCAGTGGCACCACCGATGCCATCTTCATCGTGCATCAGCTACGAGAGAAGTTCATTGCTGTAAATAAACGTCTCTGTTTTGCCTTTGTTGACCTGGAGAAGGCCTATGACTGAGTTCCCAGGCCATGTATACAATGCCAGGCCATGTGCGCGTCAACAGACAATACAGCGAGGAGTTCGGTGCTGGAGTGGGGGTGCATCAGGGATCAGTCCTCAGTCCCCTGCTTATCATCCTTGTCTTGGAAGCTTAGTCCCGCGAATTTTGCACTGGAGTGCCTTGGGAGCTCCTGTATGCCTACAACCTGGTAATCATCGCAGACTATCTGGAAGAATGCATCGCAAGACTGAAGGCATGGATGTCGGGCATGGAACACAAGGGCCTACGGGTCAGCATGAAGAAGACAAAGATCTTGATATAAGGCCAGCTTCTGAACAAACTGAAGGATACTGGCTCCTTCCCGTGTGCTGTATGCCGCTCAGTTGTTGATGTAAACTCAATCCAATGCACTGAGTTCAGTGCACATCTGAGAAGTCAAGGCGAAGCCAGGCTACTGGATGGTTGCTCTATAACACAAGTCACAGTGGACGAAGTGGCGCTGGACGTGCAAGCCAGCTTCTGTTACCTTGGGTACATGCTTTGTGCTGGCGGTAGATGTGAGCTTGCTGCTTCTACCAAATGCTGCGTTGTCTGGGGAAAATTTAAGTAGCACCTGCTCATCCTAACTTCCAGGCACGTTTCCTTCAAAACCCATGGCAAGGTGTTTAACTCCTGCGTACAAGCAGCCATGCTCCATGGGAGTGAAACTTGGGCCCCCACTGCCTCAGATCTCCAACAATTGCACCACAACAACAGAGCCATGGTTAGATGGATCTGCAACGTCACACCCCAGGACCAAACACCTTCAGCTACTCTGCACGCAAAACTTGGTGTTGAGGACATCACCTCAGTGCTGCAGTCACGCCAACTCCGGTGGTACGGACACGTTGAATGAGCCAGTAGCTACGTCAACACCATCACCAAATTGCAGTTGCCAGGCAACATAGATCGTGGTAGACCAAGGAAATCTTGGTTGGAGTGCGTTAGGAAGAACATTAAGGTGTGCGGCCTCACCAGCGTGGACCCCCTGGACAGAGCCGCGTGGAAGTGCGGTGTGAAGACTAGGCGACTGCTGCCTACTCCTGTTTCAGGGACCACAGCAGCAGTATAATCAAATTCTGGATATTGACTGAATACTGACTAATCAAAGTACATAGGTATAATGGACAGATTTCTTTTAATAATCGAAATTGGGTTTTTAATGCTTGATGGTACATGCAAGTTACTGTCCAGTTGACTTGAATAATACTTTTTTTATAGAAACTGCATATAAACCACTCAGTAAACAAACAATTCACTCTAAAAGTAGTCTAGAAGTGTAGTGGAAAATGCTGCCATGACATTTTGAATCTTCAGTAAGTTTTTTTTTATACTACCGGTCTATATTGTGCTATCACCTCATCATACTATGACTCCTCCGCACCAGGCAAGCAACATACTCAGCATTTAGATGAACTGCAAAGAAACTGATGCTGTAGGAGTGGTTTGACAAGTTTACAGAGATGTTGTTTACCCTGTGAGGAAGAGAATTTCACAAGACTCCAAGCTGTTGCACGGGGGCTCAGACCAATCAGAGAGAGGAGCTACTGACAGCTACAAGTGTGGGTGACAGGAAGAAGCAACTTCTCGTTAACAACAATGGCAGCGCCTGAAGAGTTTAGCATATCAGCTGCTTGCATCAGTTAAATCAGAACTGAAGAATATTCTTTGGACTGAAAAAAGGCCGAACAGCACTAGTGAGGGATTTTTTTTAATGGAAAAATATGTTTCCACTCGGCTCCTAGTCTGTGATAAACAGATGGTTCATACAGTCGCCTGCCAAGTAGTTTTGAACATGCCTGCTCTTACACAAACTGCTTCCAATGAAGCTATACCTAATGGTTCTGTGGGGAAAAAAAACATCTGCTCCATTAGGGTATGTGGTACATAAGAAATAGTTTTGCCTTAATTCAAGACAGAAGTGACCATCAGTAAACACTGCTAAATACAGCTGTCATCATTAGCGAAGAAGAATATTTTGAACATAAGAGTCACATTTCAAATTTCGATGCAGTGAGAGCGGATGAAACTGATTTGCAGTGGAGTATTCTTGCAACAAATGGTAATGGCTCTGACATGACGAGCTTATCCTGTGTGGCCAGCCTCGGCTTGGCTGCCAGAAGCACCAAATTTTGGTGGCCTGGCCAACTTGCTGGCCCAGAGTGTTATAGCACAGGGCAGGAGGAAGACACTGGAATAAAAGAGATGCTAAATGAAGGAAATTACAAATAAGTGAACCAGCAACAGACTTGTCACAGGAGAGCTAATTATTCCCATACGAATAATGATGGAAATGCAATTTAAAGACCTGGAACTGAAGACATATATTTTTAACTAAGCACTTTTTGTGTACTGTAATAAAACTAATATGTCTCGTCTTCGATAAACACAGATAGTAAAAGAATCAGCAAAGCACAATTTGAACTGAGCCTGTTATCTCATCCATTCACCCAGACCCAATAGGTTTTATTAAAGGCAGACAGTCATCAAATTAACCCCTCAAAACCACTCATCCCTCAAACATCCACTACACTACGGTAACCAGCTGTAACCCCCTAACACTCTCTAGTCCCCTACTTTTAACGCACTACCTAACAACCCCCCCCCCCCCCCCCCCCCCCCCCNNCTAACACCCCCCCCCCCCCCCCCAGACCTGAAGACCTGCGTTGCTGAACTGAATGAACCACTCCAGTGGATCTTCAACCTCAACCTTCTGTTCTTGGATTTCTCAAGTGCCTTTAACACCATCCAGCCCCACATGCTTCAGGAAAAACTGGACAGGATGCAAGTGAACCCCTGCCTGGTCGCCTGGATCTCCAGCTACCTCACCAACAGGCCGCATTACATCAGGCTGAAGAACATCACTGTTCAGACCGCTCCTTCCCAAGTGCAGGAACAACAGACTTAAAAACTACTTTGTCCCACACACCAGCAGATCGTATAACTCCTCTCTCGAGTAACAGTTGTTACTAGCAGTATTTTGTAGTGCAATATAATTTAATGATATTTAATATATTATATTGTATCAATAGAAATTCACTTCAACACACTCCTTGATCATGTAGAGCAATTACGTGATCATACAGGACATTTTCAGACTGACTTGTTTTTCTATTGCCTCATATTTTTATAATTTTTGTTTTATCCTTATCGCTTTCTTCGCTTAATTCTGCTATTTGATTGTATTAATGCTGCTGGAAATGTTAATTTCCCTGAGGGAATCCTCCCAAGGGATCAATAAAGTTTCTATCTATCTATCTATCTATCTATCTATCTATCTATCTATCTATCTATCTATCTATCTATCTATCTATCTATCTATCTATCTATCTATCTATCTAATCTATCTATCTATCTATCTATCTATCTATCTATCTATCTATCTATCTATCTATCTATCTATCTATCTATCTATCTATCTATCTATCTATCTATCTATCTATCTATCTATCTATCTATCTATCTATCTATCTATCTATCTATCTATCTATCTATCTATCTATCTATCTATCTATCTATCTATCTATCTATCTATCTATCTATCTATCTATCTATCTATCTATCTATCTATCTATCTATCTATCTATCTATCTATCTATCTATCTATCTATCTATCTATCTATCTATCTATCTATCTATCTATCTATCTATCTATCTATCTATCTATCTATCTATCTATCTATCTATCTATCTATCTATCTATCTATCTATCTATCTATCTATCTATCTATCTATCTATCTATCTATCTATCTATCTATCTATCTATCTATCTATCTATCTATCTATCTATCTATCTATCTATCTATCTATCTATCTATCTATCTATCTATCTATCTATCTATCTATCTATCTATCTATCTATCTAATCTATCTATCTATCTATCTATCTATCTATCTATCTATCTATCTATCTATCTATCTATCTATCTATCTATCTATCTATCTATCTATCTATCTATCTCCTCTAACTCCCCAGCCTTTTAGCAGCATCTAATCTACCCTTAGCCCCAACCCTCTAACCCTATCCTAATTCCTCAAACCCCCCAACCCCACCTAAGACCTATCTAAACACCCCCAAACACCCTCTAACCCCTACCCTAAACCCCTCCAACACCCTTTAACCTCCCAAACACCCTACAACACCTTACTTACCCTTTCTAATCCGCCATGTACCAGCTAACCCCCCAATGCCAATTAACATCTATCCTAATCACTCAAAACCCTCTAATGCCCCAACCCTGAGTCTGGGGCTTCTCTTTTAAGCAAAAATCCTTCCCCTTTTCCAACAGTGACAAGGACCCACTCTGTCCTCTTCAGAGTTTGAACGGCAAGGTGTTGACTGTCTGCTCAGCTCTTGCTTTTATACCATGTAGGGGTAGGCTGGGATTTAGTGCTGATGTCTCATTGGCTAGATTTTACTGGCAATGCATTACTGGGAGCTAAAATTTTGTTTGGCACCATGATAGTGTAGGGTATGAACTGAGAAGACATGGATGAGCCAAATGACTTGGCTCAGGTAATTTCCTGATTTTCCTGTCATCTATGATTAGCATCAGACACTGCCATACTATATACACTGTATATATACACACACACACACACCCACACACTACTCACAAAAAGTTAGGGTTATTTGGCTTTCAGGTGAAATTTATGGAAAATGTAAAAAGTTCACACTGCAGTGATATCATATCATGAAAGTAGGACATGTAAGTAGAAGGATGCACTGGTGATTTCCTCATCTGAAACAATTTATTGAAACAAAAGTTAACAACAATGGCGGGTACACCACAACAAAAAATTTCAACGTCTCAATAACTCGTCATGTGCCGTTGAGCATCAATTACAGCTTGACAACGCCGTTTCACACTGTTCACAAGTCGACTTATTGTCTGCTGAGGCATGGCATCCCACTCTTCTTGAAGGGCAGCCCTCAGGTCATTGAGGTTCTGGGGTGCAGAGTTTCAAGCCTCTACAAGGCAACTCAGCTGATCCCACAGGTTTTCAATGGGTTTCAGGTCTTGAGAAACTGCCGGCCATTCCATTTGAGGTACACCAGTCTCCAACAGCCGTTCCCTGATGATGCGACCTCGATGAGTGCGAGCACTGTCGTCCATAAAGATGAAATCAGGCCTGTGTTGTTCATGTAGGGGCACAATCACTGGATTAATGATGTTATTCAGGTAGTATGGGCTTGTCACTGTACCACTGACAAAGTGTAGGGCCAGTTCTGTACCGACTGGACAGACCTGCCCACACTGTAACACCGCCACCACCAAAAGCAACAGTGGCTGATGCATAGCGCTCTCCTTGATGTCTCCAACATTGTTGGCGGCCATCGTTTCTGCTCAACGTGAATCGACTTTCATCAGAGAACAGCACTGAGGCCCACTGGTCCCTCGTCCAGCGTAAATGCTCCCTGGCCCATGCAAGACGATGACGCCTATGCCTGGTGGTGTGGTCAGGTACCCTTGTAGGTCGTCTAGCACGCAGACCACGCTGATGTAAACGGTTTTACCACTGACAGTGTAGGGCCAGTTCTGTACTGACTGGACAGACCTGCCCACACTGTAACACCGCCACCACCAAAAGCAACAGTGGCTGATGCATAGCGCTCTCCTTGATGTCTCCAACATTGTTGGCGGCCATCGTTTTTGCTCAACGTGAATCGACTTTCATCAGAGAACAGCACTGAGGCCCACTGGTCCCTCGTCCAGAGTAAATGCTCCCTGGCCCATGCAAGACGATGACGCCTATGCCTGGTGGTGTGGTCAGGTACCCTTGTAGGTCGTCTAGCACGCAGACCACGCTGATGTAAACGGTTTCGAATGGTCTGACGCGACACTTGGGTGCCTCTCACCTCCCTTAAACGTGCCTGGAGTTGAGTGGCATTCATCATCTGGTTTCTCAGGGCATTGTTCACAATGTAGCGGTCGTCAACATGGGATGTGGCCAAAGGACGTCCACCTCTATTCCTTTCTGTGACTCTTCCAGTCTCTCGGTATCTCTGTTGCAACCTACTGATGACACTCTGTGACACTCTAAGCTCAGTGGCCACTTCCGTCTGAGAATGTCCTGTTTGAAGCATCACAATGGCAAGGCACTGTTGATCCATTGTTAGGTGGCGTCTTGGTCTCATGATGTCAAAACGTAAACAGCATGATGAGGACGACTGTTTAAACACCAGCTCTAACTGAACCAGGACATTTATTGGTCGATTCGAGGATCAAACACCTGTTGTGAATTTTGCCGTTAAGCTCCTTGTTAGAGAACAGCAACTTGTGCAAAAAGTACTGAAACATTTGACAGTTGGACATGTGCATTCAAAAGCTCAGGGAAGGTCACATTAAGTTCACCTGTAAAGGTTTGAATACATTTTCGGCTCGTCCTGAAATTTCTCCCAAAAGCCGAATATCCCTAACTTTTTGTGTGTAGTGTGTATATATACAGTATATATATATATATATATATATATATATATATATATATATACACACACACACACACACTATATATATACACACTATATATATATATATACACTATATACACACTATATATATACACTATATATATATATATAAAAAAATATATATATATATAGTGTACTGTATATATATGTATATATAAATAGAGAGAGAGAGAGGGGGGCACGTCACTGTGTTGGGGAAGAAATTATTAACTTATTTAGAGTTTGTTTTCTCTTGGCACTGGCCTGGAACCTTCACTCCAAAATTACAAGACCTGTACAGTCCTTCCTTTCTCTGGACCTGGGTTTAAACACCCCAGGAGGAAGGGGATAGAACTTGCCACCTGTTACATCCTGGTATGTTGCTGAAAGTCTGTTTGTTGCAGGTTTGCTCCACCCCCATCACTCTGATTGCCATGAACTACTTCACCTGAAGCACCAGCTGCTCCTCGTTCCTCAATCAGTGGACCAGTACATCAGCCCAGCAGAAAGCTTTGTAGGGGTTTTGTGCCATTTATTTTCTAAATGTTTTCTCCAGTTTTGTTGCTTTTTAGGGAAATTAGATGATTGTGCTTTTCTTTTTGTCTGTAAGTTTAGTTAACTCTTATTTTCTAGGCTGTGAAAACCTGTAGTTCAACAGAAACAAGCAAACTCTCCCAAAAAGGAAATAAAACAGTATAGACTTTGACTAACCTCCATTTTGAGAATTTCTTTCAGTTTAACCCTACCCCTCCAATTTACCTTTATCTGTCCCCCCAACTCACTCATGTGACTTCAGTGACATCACGAACACACACACACACACACACACACACACGCACACACACACACACACACACACACATATATACACAAACGTAGATACACACGCATAGATAATGCTGTTTCTCTGGGTGCATTAATAAATGGGTAGCAGCATCAGGACCACTCTAAATGTCTAGTTGAAATTTTCTAGCATGACTCTCAAAACCCCCAACAACAAGGAGTATTACTCAACAAAGTGACAATAAGGCCTTGATAAAGACCCAGGTTAAATACATCTGTCTTCAAGCAATTCATTCCAAACTGAAGAAGCCAGTTGCCCTTGATTTAGCTTTTCTTGGATATCGAGAATATTTCAGTTTTTTATCCAAACATGGGAAAAAGTTGCAAACTTGGGTGCAAAAGTTCTTACTCTGCTTTTCATCGATCCCAGCCTGCATTTTATCAACACTTACCAGCTCTAGAGGCTTTAATGCTGAGAGATTAATGCACCCTCCCCACTGCTGTAGGGCTTTAAGAAGTCTCAGGGTCTCCATTAATCCACCATCATGACTCACCTGTAAAATACCCACAAATGGCCATCTGCAGAGTGCCAGGAACTTGTGCGAAAACAGGCAACGTTTTTCAGATTATGTCTTCAGTCATTGCAGTCCTTTTGTCCCTCATGGGCTGGCACAACTAGAAACACACACACACACACACACACACACACACACACACACACACACACACACACACACATAATCTATATAGGCTACCCTTCACCAGCTAAGAGGAGCTGAATTGCCATGGCAACATAGTGCTAAAGAGATTCTATAGAAGCAGTGCTATGGCAGGAATTCAAAGAAGAGATGTCTTTAAATGTAAATATCATATGGAGAGGAACAATCAGATGAAAAATGGGGTACTATGTACAAACATATTTAAGACTTTATAAAAATGAAAGTTAACAAAAGTAAACAAGAAGAATGGGAATTCAACTGTGAGTTTGTCTATTGTATAGAAAAAGATGATTTGTGCTGCTTATTGTATAGAGCAATTGTGTGGTAAAGTGGTCATCGCTGCAGTGCATTCATGCCTGGAGGACAGCTGTAAGTATGTCTACTGTACTATCCAGTAACATGCAACCACAGCCTATAGCAACATGCCGTTTCAGCTGACACTGCCTCATGTTATCTGAACAGTAGGGCATGACGTGTTCAAAAGTCCTTTGAGAAAATTTACAGTAGGAGACCTGAAATCTAAAACCATTTATTTTGGTTTACTCCAAACCATACCTCTGTAAAGGTAATGGTATTAACACTGTATGGGACCAAGGGAGAAGGAAGAGGATATTGAGAAAAGCAAAAAAATAAGCAAATAAAAACAGGTGACCAAACCAATTTAACTGTTATAATTGCCCTATAATCTTCAGTAGTTCCTAATAATGTTAGTATTCTTAGATACAATATGCAATCAGCTGGGAGCTTAGGAGGAACTCATGGCCACATTGTTGAGCTATAGTGTATTACACAATGGACCTGCAAAAAACATCATAATAACAGATTTTGAAAGGTGTATAGCCCTATGATAATTATACAAAGTGGTGTTTCTGTGTGTCCCCGTGTCAAAGAGATGGATGACAGTAATAAAAACTCTCACCTTAAAAATGTCCATATGGCAGAAACAACAACTCCATAAAATTATTACCAACATTTAGAAAATATTTAAAATATAATACCACTAGATTCCGACAGCCTGTTACAACCCCAAAAGAGATCATTATATTTGGGTAAGAATGCATGTGAATGTTTTGTGACTTTCAATATAATCTACCAATTATGTCCTTAGCCTAACTTACACAGCAAGAGGGCATGAAGAGATGAGTAAAAAAAATTGGTCATTAACTTTTTTTCATTGCTATCGTTATCGTTTCACACAACTACCGTTACAATTAAGGGAACAGCACTATAGTCCAAATGGTAATTGTGTAACTTTAGGCTAGGTACATCCATGACCAAGTTTTTTCTTTTTTTTTAACTACTATATAAAATGAAAACAATCTCCCTCCTTACAAAGCTGGTGATGTACCTCTTTGGCGGAATCAGATAAGCATATCCCGTGAACAGCAGGCTTTGAATTTCAAACATTTCCAATGCTGTGAACTTGTGACTCTGGTTGCAGTCACCAGCTGTGACAAATGTGTGAAGTAGGCTGGTTTAATTTTAAGCTGAAAGGGAAATCATTAACTCAAGCAGTGGTGGTGGTCTTTGAATGCTATTTGAATTGCGTTTGATGTGAGACGAATTGAGCAGGAGTCTTTGTCCAACCAAGGTCTCATTTTTGTGGTTATATTGCTGTAAATAAATTGAAATTAGTTTAAAAGTATATGATCTGGTCCGGTGAAATCATTTCACCAGACTATACCTATAAATGTCCCTTTCATGCATTCACAAGTCCACTCATAATGATGCTGCTCTAGGCTTAGATTGTTGCTGTTAAATTACTTTTATAAATGATTGAGTTATTATTACTGTAACTGTACAGTGCTGTATAATTACTGTACTATATTATCATTCCTGTAACTAAACATTCCATTGCATGTGTTTGTTATCATAATACAGGGGATCCTCGTGTTACGACGGTCGCGAGATACGTTGTTTTCGTGGTTACGACACATCTCCCGTGAACTTCCTTGTTTCGGCTTTAGCGGTTTGCCCCTTAAATATGTACAGACTTTGCACGGGAACTAGTTGGTGAGCGCTCTCTCTGTCTCTCAGCGCGCCTGCCGGCTCTCCAACACCTCCACAGCACAGCTAGGCTACTCTGCCTTGTGTTTACTTATGTGAAATGGACGACTTGCGGGGGACACAGATGGGTTCGGGATCGTGGCAATACCGTAGGTTTATTCACAACACAGGGTCTACACAGTTGATATCAGAAATCTAAAAGAAATGCTCATTACACTCGCGATATCAACCCCTACAGTGACAAAAGACAATTCACCATAGTAAATTCTTATTGTAGGGTGGTGTTACAGCGACATCTAGTGGCACAATGTATGCACAATGGCACAATGAATGTATGTTCCGACTAACATCGAAATTCGGTTACGACTCATTCTCAGGAACGAATCTCCGTCGTAACACGAGGACCCCCTGTAATCAGTCTTATAGCGCTTTCTGGCTCAGCTGTCTCTCTATCTCTCACTTCCTCTTCTTATAAGCACGTGGCATCCATTGCGCTTCCGAACTCTGACTTGTGACTCCCCCTGCGGTTTCTTTGGCAATTGCTGCGGCTCAAAAGATGTCTCACGCGTACACATTATTAAGCCGTGTGAGACAAATCATGATAGGTGAATATGGGTTATAAATATAAAATGTGAGTTTTTTTTCATATATCTTATGAAATCTTTAAATGAAACACCAGTAAAGTAAAAAAATATAGGGACCGAAGATTAAACTTATAAAGTCTCAGACTAAAAAATGTTTAAAGCTTAGCTTGTCCAACAGCTGAGTCTAACACGCTAAGCTTTAAACATTTTTTATTAGCCAGAGCTAGATGTAGGTACTGGGGCTCAGCTACACTTTAAGCTGAATGCTAATGATAGCATACCAACATGAATCTAAAATTACAACCAAAGTAATTTTCTCATATGTATGCCCTACTTGTAGCTGCACTCTATTAGTCATAATAAATTAGTAATGAGTCAAATGAGAACATTTCATGTGAAAAGTGTCGCCCACATGCATATAGATGTTCTAGGATGAATGCTAGATGGTCTTGGTCGCATGTCGCCACATTCTTTTACATTTGTGAACTCAAATGTATTTCCAAGATTTCTTAAATGCTGCCTACTCTGCTTACATCCCCTTGACCTGCTGTAGTTTCAAAATTAACCAAATATATTTGTGACAACTGCAACAATATCATCACTGATCTTTTCTAATCGTATTGCATGGTTGAGCTGCACATAGCGTATTGATTCCCTCTGCCCCTCCCAGCTCTGCTCTCCTTTTTCATATTTGCACACACTGAAACACAGACACAGTCATACATACAGAAAGACACGCGTACCAACACACTGACAACAGATACATCTGTATATTCAGACTGGTTAAAACATTTTATCTGTATGATGTCCATTTATATATTTGCATATAGAGTGGGTAAGTCAGATCTGATCATATGTGGTCACAGGAGACATACATTTTAATGCCAAGTGTGAGGAGACATACCCAAAACTGTCCACTTCTTATCAGATGTTAATACACACAGAGAGTTATCACCAGAATTATCTGAATTTAAGCTAGGCTTTCATACTCAATAACAAAGGCAACCAATTGCGGTTTGGTCTTGTTTAGCCTAGATTCCCTGTCAACGTACTTGTAAGCTCCTGTCCTGAAACCATGTATCTTCTGTCATGACTGTACGTAATAACCAGTCACATCCTGCCTTCCAGTCCAAAAACTGTCAGTCTACACATCACAATGATCAGTTAGTTTGCAGCGGACTGTCCAGCCCAAACATCTCACATTAATATGGCAAATGACTTGTAAACAGAGTTAACAACCCGTTTTCTCGAGAACCGGTGGAGACCAAAGCAAAGCTAAAGGGAGATTGACTATTAGACTTACATTGATCAGATAGTCACAGTGTCTGCTGTAAAGGAAGACGAGTGTTGTTTCATGCCAGTTGAATGTGTAAAAGCCAGTTTGTTGAAAAGTTTGCCAAATTCATACCAAAATCAGTAAACAACCAGAACATTGAAAAAAAAAACAGCTCCGTTTCTCCATGTGAGCAGTGCTTTAATAAATTGGCCCATGGCCAAACTTAATTGGAACCCCTGCTCTAAACATGAGAAAAAAAGGTGCTAACTGATTACTTTAATGTGTATTCATTCATGAGTATTCAGCCTTCCAAATGGGGCATTCAGATAGGCCCAGGGGCCATTAATCCTAATCTTTTTAAAGGATTATAGTAGCTGGCATATTGACAGACAACTGCATCACCACACATCATAACACTGTAGAAGCAACACATAAGAAGATTCCAACTCTCTCGCACGCACACACACACTGGACGGTACCTTCACAGTGTACGCCATGATTTTTCACTTGTGGTCCAGAGGTGAAAAGTCAGACTCTTCAGGCAGCTAATCCCCTCAACTCATTATGTGCCCAGAGACAGCGGCCTAACAGCATTAGAGAGGGGGGAGACGTGTTGCTAAGAATAATGGAGACCTTTTATCCTGAGACAAATTTCAAAATAATTGTATTCAATTTAATGATGGTATTTATCTCAGCCCTCCACCCAATGGACTGTAGATAACCTTATGAAAGACTCAATTTTAGTGTTTAATTAGCAGTTCATACATACTGATATTCGTTCATATATGTCTATCTCTGAGGGGAATTTTCTATTCTGTCCACTCTATAGGTCGGACGTGTTCTGGAGCTTATAGAAAGCAGCATACTGCTGCAGGCCACTCCAGCAGGATGGTTCCCATTGAGTGAATTGGCAAGCAGCCTTTACATTACTACCTACATTTTTACCATGAGGCTAACAGTATAAGTCAGCAACAAGATCCAAAGCAACGTGTCAATAATGGTAGAATTTTCATTGTATGGTAACAATACAAATTTAAGTAAACTAAATGAAATAAACGCACGGAATTATAAGATAATTGAAAATTATATTAAAAAAGTCCCATGTTCCTTTGTATGGTACCAGCACATAACATTTTACTAGATTTTTGTTTTGTTTGTTTTCTGTTCTTTAGGATTTTGTCTGATCTGCAGGATTATAGAGAAAGATAAAGATAAAATCAGACTGTGTTATATGACATATTTTAATATATCATAAAAATAGCAGATATCAAGCTTCCACGCAGGTTGTTTGACCTGGTCCTACTGTCCACACAGGTTTGAAGCTAAGGGTGCAAATTTTTTGCTTTCTCCACACATGTTGTTGATTTCAGATCATGGCTTATAGCTGGACACTACAAAATGGTTTTGGCATTTTAGTATGCATGCTATGATCTGTATTCTCTTTTGATTCTCATTTTCTCTTTCTTCTGTGAACATAAAGCTGATGTGACTTACCAAAGCAGCTTGTTTATATTGCTCTATTAGCCATGGCACTTTGTGGGGCTGGTTCCATGATGGCCACCTAAGCTCAAACAGCAGAACATGGTGCAGACACTGTTTTACCTTGATACTGAGGTCAACTGGTACATTTCAACTGGTTTCCTCGCTTGTTTTCCCACAATGCAAATTTTCCATCTGTTTAATTTTGGTTCCTTTTACACTCACTCCATGGAATTCTGCTCCACCTGGTCATTAGACTCAATAATAACATCAGCGTTTGTGGTCACGGAACAGCAAACTGCTTGGACATAGCGTTGATAGATTTTACTATTACCATTTTTACGAAATATTTTCCTCCTAATGCTGCTCAGACAACTCACTTTTCTTTTCTTTTTTTTTTTTCATGTTCAGTGTGAAGCAGGTAATGGTACCAAACAGCACAGTCGGAACTTTATTACATTCAAATTGACTAAATGACAAATTAAATGACTGAAAACATTGGCAATACAAATACAAAACAATTATTTCCTTAAAATGTCACCAGGATGCACTATTACTACAGAATACAAATCATTGTGTCCAGGTCATTTTAGAAACTCTTAATATAATGAGCATGAATTCAGACCTTTTCACAGCTGTTTTGTTGTATTCGGTCACAAAACAAAAAAATGCAGGTAAACACTTTACTTAATGAGGAGCAAGAATAAACATCAAGATATGTAGATACACATTTCATTTAAGCAGTAGGTTTGGTGCATAGATGCAAGGACCTACTAGACCCTGAGGTTAGAACGTTTAATTTAAAACATGTATAAATATAGGATGACTTTTGTGTCACAAAATGAAACTCTGGGTGCAGAAAACTTTTCTCTTTGTTTTTCAGTATTAGAACCTTACACACAAAGAAACAATTTGTATAATAGTTTCAATTCTTACCAGGATTTTTCTCTGCTGACAATGGATACATTTTGTTCTTCTCTTTGACTCTAGCAAGGATGTGATTTCACATTTTGAAGGTGACTAACATTCACATCGTTGCGGTATTTGCTTCCCCAAAGCTGAACTATGTATCTGTTCCATTCCTTTGTTGGCTTTGTGCATGTGTCAATTCAAAGCAAACACAGCAGACCCGTTGCTGTCATAGCAATTGCTTGCTTGGTTTTGTTCAAATACAAATACTACAGACTAGATTCAACTAAAATAAAATGCATTGAGAATGTTAATTTTGATAATTGTGGAGCTTTGTGTTGTAACCTTTGATAGGTAATAACGCACGCAGTCTTTAGACGGTTAATGGATTTAATGAACAACTTCCATAGCACTCAGGTACAGGCGGCAACTTATGGAAACAGCATGGCAGCATGTAAACATAGCCGGGGTGTGTTCCCACAAAAACATCCCGGGGGAGCCCGAGGCTCATTAACAAAGGTTCCGGGGTGCGGAACTCTTTTAATGTAAAAACACCTTTTCACTCTGTAACACTTCTCCCCCTTTAAGTGAAAACATCAGATATAATTAAACAAACAAGAATGAGAAGTTCAGGTCCTCTTTGTAAACTCCTGTAAACTTATGTAAACTTTAAACTGTAAAATGTCTTTTGACATATTGCTACTTTCCAGAAATGTGTCTTTGACCTAAATAACACAACTTTTTTTTTTTTTTTTTCTCTGAAGAAAGTGAAAGAATGTGTTATGTGAAATTATTTACACAGCAAGTCAATTTCATGGCATTTCACAGCATGTAAAAACAGTAACCCCGATGATGTTGCAAACATGACTGTATATCAGTAAACAGTCCTTTGACTTACTTGGACCAACTATAAATGGTCTGTTCATTTCTAATGGAAAGCACATTTTAAATCGCCTTTACAATACAGTCATCATAATGATTCAGTTATTGCATTCATCCTGACAGACATGCAGTAAGGACTCACCTGAAGAAGAAGGCCCAAGAAGAGAGATTCGCCAGCCCTGGTCTCAGACATCAGTTGTATGTAATGTTGTACCAAAGATTAGTCCATGTCTCATAGTGGTTGGCAGTAATCTTTCCTTACATCTCTGTTGTAGTTGCTATTAGATGAACCACATGTAGGTCAAAGATTTTGTTAATTTATATAGCAGTATAATACAAACTGGTGAAGGACTTTGTCCACACATTTATGGTTCCCAGATGATATATCTGTGGTGATCCACTGAGTTGTAAATATTAATAGACAATACTAGTTAATGACTACTATACTTTGATCTAAGCCTGTCAGCCTAAAAAATTTAAATGTTAATATGCCAACACCTTTACCTAAGTGAAAGATTATGATTGTAGCCTCTATAGCTGTATCCCAATTCAGGCACAGCGGCCTTCCCACATGTGGTGACCATGGACCCAACATAGATCAAATCTAAATGAGATGGTTTATGTCTGTAGACAGTTTCCTTATTGCAACCTAACTGCAGGACCTATTGAATTGGGATAGTAGGGTCTCACCTTTGTGAGACAATTAGTCTACATATTCAGCCTCTGGCAGCTGCAGACTCTGACAAATCAAACATGCATGCAAATAAAATATGAAAACTACAATTTATTTTTTGGTTTCCTCTAATCATAATATTAATCATAAAAAATAAAATTTTATGCCTAACACTTTTATATTCTTCTCTTGTGCCTGGGGACAGGTGCATTATTCGCACTGATGTTTATTCAGTCCCTGGAAAGGAGCATTGATGAATGTGCTTTGTGCCCATCACATATGCATAATGAAGGATGGTAAAAATGTAAGTAAAGGCTGCACTGTGTTGAAGGAGTCAGTCTTCATCTGCCTTAAACTCCATTTGAGAATCCATCTGTGCCAGCGCCAGATGACATTTAATAACAATAGGCCATGCTTTCAATAAATTAACTTCTAAATAACTAGATGTGTGCACTGAACAGGCCACTGTTTTCTCTCTGACTTTATGCTTTTCCAGATCAGACTGCAGAATATTATTTTTTTCATATTAATGAAAACATGGATAGGGACATGGCCATGTTTGCTCAGGCAGAGGATACCAGATACCCACATTTAATCACACAGCCACTCTGCTATTTCTGCCCATCTTGCCGAAGCAGAAGCAATTTGTCATACTTTGAGGGAGATAGCTCTCAGTCCGTGCTTCAGACAGAGACAATGAGAAGTCTGACCTGGCTCTTCCACGATATCACAGAACCGTTTTTATGAAGCACTGGGTTCAAAGGTACAGTCGCTTCTCCAACAGAGGTTTCTTCACTATTTGACAGAACAATCTTTTCACTGAAGATTTTAAAATTTGTAAAAGTCTTGATTCTGACCTGATCCCTATGTTCCTTCAGCTCGATGGGGGAAAAAATAGTGCATGTGTCGCATTTTTGAAGCTCCGACGTATTTTCTGTAGCTATGCTGTGAGTCATCCTTCTTTGTTCAGGGCTCTGAAAAGGAGTCTAATGGAGCATGTAAAGGAGTGTTTATACGGCAGCTTTGGAAAGAGGCAAGAAACAGCCAATTAACTGCAAGAGGCAAACATTGGTTCCTGTGTTCCTCTCAGGCACTGAGGAATTTATGGACAGAAAAAAATGTGTGTATTTATATTTGTTCTGATTGAAATTAAATTTACAGGACAAATTTCAGACAGGGATCTTAACCTTTTGCTGACTTTAAATCTTTAAATCTCAACTGAGCAGGTGCTCTGGTTTCTTCCCATAGTCCACGGACATGCAGCTCAGGATACCTGGCCACTGTACTGTACATTTTCCAATGCTATGGAGTACGTGAGCATGAGTGGTTGTGTGTTTCATTCTGGTAGCCACCTTCTGTTGATGTTTATCCTTGGTAGAAGAATACCGCGTGTGCCGTCAAGGTTAAATGTTACCATACTTCCACTGAAGAAGAAAAATGAAATTACAGAACACAATAGCAACTACTTTTAATTTATACACTTAAATGAATGGAATGGTTATAAATCAGACAAAAAGAAACACAACTAACAACAACTAATGCATGATATTGTTCTTGTATGTAATTTAAAAATAAATTACAGATAAATTGAAATAAAAATGTGGATGTAAATATTCGTTGGTGCCTGAAGAGGAAGGTTTTATTTATAGTGGTCCTTCTAAACATTTGCCAGTTGTACCGACCCAGTAAGCACATAATCCATCAATCGTATTTTTGTGGAATGGGAATGTAAAACTAAAGTAACAAAAATTTGATCTGAATTTGAGTAATGCAAGTAACATGAATATTGCAGCCAGCGCAGGTTGACAACATGCACCGAATATCTCACCAGGATAAAAGTCTAAAATGTCAGTAAAAAATAAGGTATTCAAGAGTGTGTACTGAATGTGGTTCAGAAAGATTGATGAACAGACATCAGTCAGTATCAGTCGTTCTCCTGTCATATGTCCTCCTCAGCTGCTGAGATTGACTGCCAGCAGGTATCTTTGGTGGAGAGAGAGGCTTGGGTTGGCGTGATGTTGGGGTGATGTCTCAGCAATAAGCTGAGATTTCCAGAATTTGCTACTTTTCTAGACTAAGACTACACAGACCGCTTGAATGACTTGAAATGCCCAAGACCCCCCCCCCCCCCCCCCCCCCGAATGACTTGAAATGCCCAAGCCCCCCCCCCCCCCCCCCCATCCATCTTGACTGTCCTTTCTGGCTTTGGGACTCACTCATAGGTCACTATCGCAGGTCATTGCATCAAATTCCCATGGCTGAATCTCACAGCATTCTCTCACTGTGTTGTAGCACCAAATAGATCCACTTGTTTCTGGAAAGTTTTGAATGGGAAAGGGGGTTTTTGGAGCCCAGCTGTCAGCCAGACGAGGCCTCCTGCTCCCTGTGTGTGCTGTGTGTGCTGTGTGCAGTGAGCGTTATGGGTCTGTCAGTGGAGTAAATAACATGTCTTTTTTCTCTGTCGAAGTTTCGCCTCCTTGGCAATGTACACTCTGTACACAAGCACACTGCTCTGCCAAACGAAGCTTTGGCTAATTTGCAATTCTACACCGCGGTTTATTGAGGAAGCAGAATCCAGCACAGTAAACACATGGTAAACAGGGACTGTTTTCCAGGGCTTGGAGATGAATCAAATATTGTTGCATTTCATCATGGCCCTTATCAAGCACGGTTGCTTGCTGTGCGGGTTTCGAGAATGATTTTGGGAGTTCGAGAATGAGAGGGATCATTTTGTTCGTCTTTGCAGTTGGTCTGTTAGGAGTCTTTATGATGTCTTTATGAAGTCTCTGTGATGTCCCCGCTTCCCCAGCTTTCTCAGGGCAGTGCTAACAACACTGCTTATGACGAGAAGAAGTTTGGTCAGACTCACTGCTGTGCTCCTCCCCACAGAACTTCAGTAGCCATTTTCAAGTCAAGAAGTTTGTTTTTAAATGGGCACCATGCAGAACAAAGCCCAACTTCAATTAGCTAAGCTCACTGGTCCCCAGTTGTTGTGCCTTTTAAGGCAAAAACTGGATATTACTTTTGAGTCCCTCTTCCTTTCCTGAATTCATTACAAGCCCCTGTGATCAGCGAAGATGCTGCATGGCCCTAATGACTTTTCTTTTATCTGATGATAAAGGGCTCAATGCACAGAAGATCTGAGTATGCACACTTAAAAAGCAACAGTTCCTTCCTTTGCTTGTTTTGTATTTATACTTAAAAGGTTAAAATTCTTCGTCTGTATCTATATATCTATATATACAGTTTATAAAGTTTAACTTTGTTATTTCATACCTCAAAGGTTAACTCCACTGGTTAGTGCGTAGATACTGTATATATTTATGTGCTATATAGAGGCTGGTAAAATATACATTGCAGCTAAAGTAAATCCAGCCGAAATTCATTAATTATTTGTCCTCCTACAACACACATATCTGCATTATGAAGCAAATGTTCAATGTTAAATATCACTCAAATTGGAAACTTTCCATCATGAAGCCATACAGTATGTGCTTATAAATAGGCGGATGTTTGTCTACACTGGTGTCTCAGTCAGGGACAGTGGTTTCAGCCATCTGCATCTACATCAACAGATAAATAATTTGCACATAACAAAAAAATATTCACGTAGGAGGTAATTACCCTTTAGCAGAGTCACAGCTAAGTTATCATGTTGCATAATTATAATTACAATATTATGTGTCTGCACACAATGATACATTATGATGCAGAAACAGGGTCATCCCTTACAGTTTGAGGATTCCATATAAACATTATGGTTAAGTAGTGTTAATGCACCTTGAACAAGTGATCTTGTCCTTGTACTAATAATTTCCATAAATACAAGATGAAGTGCATCTACTGCCCATCTTGCTTGCTCCCAAGAGGAAAGACCATAATGTACGTAGTGATTCCATGTTACGCCATATACCTATCAGGTCCAAATTCAGACACTTCATGCTGTTAGGCAACACATATATGATAAAAAAATATTGTATCAGTAGGATGTAGTACACATCACACATACACATTTTTTAATTTATTTTTTTGCTAAATAAAATAAATATTTTTATACTTATAAAGTTATATTTATAAAATTAAAAATACAATTTATATTTATACTTGTAACTCATATAGGCTCCCTTAAGAATCCTGGTTCAGCCTGCAGAGGACAGTCACCTTGACTTGTGTAAAACTGTGGTCAGATCTTTAATGCAGAATGTTACAACAATATTAGCACTCAGCTGCTACTCAAGCCAAGCATGATAATCTTGTTAACCACACTGACCTCACGGCTGACGTCCCTCTCAGGATTTTAAAACATGTTAATTCTCTGGCCATTTCCACCTTAGCCAGGCAGAAAATGCCCTTCTCCCTGAAATAAATGCTATATTGATTAAAATGCCTCCAGAGACACGAGAAGGCCTCCAGCTCCTTTAAACACGGTAACCTTTTTTTTCAGCGTGCTGCCACCATGTCCAGTTAATTTGCACGTGTGACCACTGCAACGTTACGTTACGTTACGTTACGTTACGTTACGTTACGTTACGTTACGTTACGTTACGTTACGTTACGCTACGCTACGCTACGCTACGCTACGCTACGTTACGTTACGTTACGTTACGTTACGTTACGTTGACTGAAAAAGTAGATGGGGAAAAAAAGCCAAATCCAGAAGATGGAGTGAAGAAGGTGTGTTGGCCAGAGGTTTTACTGAGGACACTGTCCTCTGACATCTGAGTATCATCCACTCTGACAAGCACAGAGTTCAATGTCGTAATCGTCTAGTGGACGCAGGGAGAGACCCCCGCTGAGGGAGAAAGGTTCCGTACAGCTACCTGTGAATGGCTGGTCCAGTGTCACCTGGTACTGCTGTGACCCTCACAGGATAAACACCATAACTGAAGGATGCATGGATAATCATAAGGCTGGTCTTTTTTTTCATGCGGAGTTAAATATTTCGAAGATACTGTTGGTATCTTCGGAAAGCATTTGACTGAGATGAACCTTTGTTTCGAGCTGACACACTTGTCAGCGTTTATTGTTTTCCTGCCTCTTTGCCAGCCAGCCTTCGCATCATACCATGTTAGCTAACACACTCCTGCAGTCGATGTAAATGAGGCCCGTTGTGTTACGGACACTTAAACCAAACATTACAGGACTGTGTGGGACTTGTTTCCAAATGCATCTTTACAAAGTTAACTTGTGAGCGCAGTGCGGGTCCCCGGTTTGCCGTTAATTATAATCCTGTCAGCACTGCTCTGTGTGTGGAGCGAGGGCTGCTGCTGTCACTTTGCACCTCAACAGTGTGTGCAGCCGCGGCTGGCACGGCACAACCGCGGGAAGTGTGGGCTGGATGCACTCCCCTTCACTGGCAGGCAAAGGCTGCATTATGCAAATGGGAACAACCAGAGGAGACGACAGAGCGAGGAGAGAGAAGGAGACAGGGACTAAGACGGAAGAAAACCGGACAAAAAAAAAAAAGATTGAGTAGATGTGTGCAGCTCGGGAGAGGATGGGTTTTATTGGGGCTGTGGGGGTGTGTGGCTGCTGTGAAAGTGAGCAAAGCAAGAGAAGTCACGGCGTCTGTACACGCGGGGGCGAGCATGTTGTCATCTCCTGCATTTAAATGCCCGCACTTGCTCTTCTCATCGCATGATTTAAATTGGGTCAGACAGCTGTTGGGTGAACCAGTTTGAATGCATTTGCACAGAAGGTGAAAGCCTCTCTCTTAGGTTTGTGCAACCGCACATGGAGTAGGCACTTTGTAGTGAATGTGTCTGAAAATCTCAGTCATGCATGTGTTTTATATCGATTCCCTGTTCACATTTATGATAGCACAACTTTCCCTTTATCCGTTCACTCTGACCTCTGACCAGCTGTACCACACCTGCTGATGACGCTGTGCAGTAGAGGTGAATAGACCTGGAATTTAATAACGGCACCCTCAGGCGCAGATTGCTACGCTAAGTACACTGGAGAAATGCCTTTTATATTCCAGCACTTTCTTCACCAGGATTAAAGTATGGAATCATTTTTACAGCCTTAATGCTATGGCATATGGAGAGGAGAACGCTATGTGAGCAACGTGTGAAGAATATGTCACATACAGACTGTAATGGCAAACGAGAAAGCTGGTATGGTAAGCACATTCAGCAGGGGGAAAAAAATGGTTCAAGCTACAAAACAAAGGAGACAGAATTGTGGTTTTCAAAACTGTATTGTGTTTTCTGCTGCCGTAGGAAATGTGTCACATGTCACACTGACTGCAGGTTGCACTGTTTTTCACAGCTTTTTCCAACTCAGAGAGTCATTTGCAATTCCAATTTGTTGATGGACATGTGAGCGCTCTGTGCAGCAGTTAAATACTTCGGTGTATATTTTGGAAGACTGAGGCACAGGGACAGTCACATGCTTAGCTGCTCTGGACCCCCGAGTGAGTTAATTACGCATAAAATCAGCCATTGCATCTTACAACAAGGACAGTTTGATTGATTCATGCTGTTTCCCACATTTCTAACAACTGTTATGTTTTTATGTCGTAACCACACCCTGCCCCCTTAAGGACTGATTGATGACAAATCTCTATCCACTCTTGCTCTGGGCTCAGTTGAATCTCTGCAGTGCAAAGTGTATTAAAGGCTGAGTGAAAGGCCTCCCTCCATTATTTTATGAGTTCAGGAATATGTGTCAAGAGTATGTCACCTCGCCATGTAGAACCGTTGATCCTCTTTACTTCCGCCAACTTTGTTCTGGATTTTTTTGTCACAATGGAAAATCTTTTCACAAAGGTATGTCTATGAATGAGCAGAAGAAGGATGAACTAAATAATTTAGTGTACTTTTTACACATTTCTTACTGATTTCAAGGCCCAACATTCATATGCACAGCAGAGATGTCAGGTGATTAAATAATTAACTGTGTCCCACGTTTGGAGGCTCCACATCTTTTGGAGGGCTAAGTATATTATTATTGTATTATTGTTAAAAACCTGTGAGCCACACTTGCACTGGATGATCCTGCTGTGGCTAAAGGGTTTGTTTGAATACCAGCCAAACCAAATCCGATGGTATCCATAAAGCAACAGATTCAAGTGGGACAAAACTACAAAAAATACAAGTCAATTGGGAAAAACAAAAAAAGAAACAGATCTCTCTGTAGTTTTGTCTCACAGGAAACAAAGGGCATTAGAGGGAGATAAGTACAGAAGGTAGTAGGTTTCTAAATAATCCTCACCTGCAAATGCACTTGTACTGTTTTGGGAAACTGGGCGAAAAAGCAGGTGGCTTTAATGGGAGCAGAGTATAAGGTAAGAGTGACTTTTCAGAGTGAGAAATGGCTCTGATTGGGGAGTTTATGCTCGCGATTGCCGACAGGCATACTCTAGTCATTTTGTGCCATGAAAGGGTAAAAACGTTTCTTTGGTTTTTACCATTTTCTGACTTTTTTAATCTGGCAGTTTTGTGTTGTTGTCACTTCTTTTATCCTTCTTTCCTTTTTTTTTTCGGCCATTTCCCCCATCTAAAGTATTCCTGTGCTCCATCCACCTCATTTCCAGCGGGCCCATGCCTTGGGAAGACGAATGAGCCGTGTCTGATGTACAATCCTGCAGGTGAGAACGCAGCCAAGAAAAGTCTGACTTTGCTGAATGAGAATCTAACAGATTGTAGGCCTCAGATGAGAAAATACCAGGCATCCCTCAGCGCACTTGATGGTAAGGTAGGGGGTGGAAATTATCCCTCTTATATCTGCCGAGGCCCAAGGCAGAGTAGCCTAGCTGTGCTGTGGAGGTGTTGGAGAGCCGGCAGGCGCGCTGAGAGACAGAGAGAGCGCTCACCAACTAGTTCCCGTGCGAAGTCTGTACATATTTACGGGGCAAACCACAAAACAAGGAAGTTCACGGGAGATGTGTCATAACCACGAAAACAACGTATCTCGTGACCGTCGTAACACGAGGATCCCCTGTAATTAACTGTGTCCCACGTTTGGAGGCTCCACATCTTTTGGAGGGCTAATTATATTATTATTGTATTATTGTTAAAAACCTGTGAGCCACACTTGCACTGGATGATCCTGCTGTGGCTAAAGGGTTTGTTTGAATACCAGCCAAACCAAATCCGATGGTATCCATAAAGCAACAGATTCAAGTGGGACAAAACTAAAAAAAATTCAAGTCAATTTGGAAAAACAAAAAAAAGAAATAGAACTCTCTGTAGTTTTGTCTCACAGGAAACAAAGCGCATTAGAGGGAGATAAGTACAGAAGGTAGTAGGTTTCTAAATAATCCTCACCTGCATATGCACTTGTACTGTTTTGGGAAACTGGGCGAAAAAGCAGGTGGCTTTAATGGGAGCAGAGTATAAGGTAAGAGTGACTTTTCAGAGTGAGAAATGGCTCTGATTGGGGAGTTTATGCTCGCGATTGCCGACAGGCATACTCTAGTCATTTTGTGCCATGAAAGGGTAAAAACGTTTCTTTGGTTTTTACCATTTTCTGACTTTTTTAATCTGGCAGTTTTGTGTTGTTGTCACTTCTTTTATCCTTCTTTCCTTTTTTTTTTCGGCCATTTCCCCCATCTAAAGTATTCCTGTGCTCCATCCACCTCATTTCCAGCGGGCCCATGCCTTGGGAAGACGAATGAGCCGTGTCTGATGTACAATCCTGCAGGTGAGAACGCAGCCAAGAAAAGTCTGACTTTGCTGAATGAGAATCTAACAGATTGTAGGCCTCAGATGAGAAAATACCAGGCATCCCTCAGCGCACTTGATGGTAAGGTAGGGGGTGGAAATTATCCCTCTTATATCTGCCGAGGCCCTAAAGACTGATGGTCACCTTTCTCTCATTTGTTCTACTCGACCTGTTAGCACAGACAAGGTCAATCCGGCTGTTCAGACCCCCTCCTGGTTCTGGATTGCTCTCCAGGCCACTTCATGGTCCCGGAGTGGCGGGATCTGTCCATGCGCCCCTGAATGCATTAGGCTCTCCACTTTTTTTGCACCTGCTTGGGACTGTTCAGCACTTATCTTTATGTGTGTTTGCATGTGTCTGGGTGATGAAGCAGGGCGTGCGTGCTGAAGAGCATAATTGCCGGGCCACTAATTTTTGCACTTAGACAGCCTCTCGCTAAGCCCAGCGGCTTCTTAAGAGGCCTTGCTGCTTTCACTTTGACCTACAACTACAAGTCAATGTCTCCCTGCCTCCCTGTCCGTCCTCTTCCAGGAAAGACTTCATTCTCACTTGTATTTTTAATCGCTTAGTCCTTCCATTTATTTGAGGATCCAACGTGCAAAGAATTAAAAGCGTTTTGTCTAACGCTGAGCCATTGAGTCGATATTTGGCCTCAGCACTTCTGGAGGAGATGATGCTGCTGGACAGCCGATGGATTGCAGGGCCAGCCAGCCAGCGTGGGCTATCAGAGCATGAATGTGCTCAGATGGCAATAAATCCCAGCATATCCTGTTGCCCTCTGTCAATTATGAGCCATAATCCCTTTCTTTTCTGAGAGTCAAATGGCCTCTCTGCACAGCTTTCTCATATGAGTGCTGGGCTCTGGCCCTGGTTACCACTGTAAAAGGCAGTGGCGAAAAAATTGCAGTTCCCATAATTACTGTTAAATACATCTCTGTGGCCGTCAGTGCCTCTGGCGGAGAAAACATCACTCAAAATCTGATCATTTCAAATTTCAAGATTCCTTTTGTCCCGTTGTGTTTTATGTAACATGCATTACATCCTGGAGTACATGATGTAAATAAGGGCTTGCTAAGAACAACCAGAGGAGAGGTTTGCACTACAAGGCCACCTCCATGGCATGAGCCTTAAAAAATTAACTTCAGTAATTCATACAAATGGCAGCGGCTCATGATGATTTATTTGTTGGAGTCCACTCTGCCTAAATTAGCCATAAAGAGTGATATAACATTTGCAGGCGCTGCACGGATGATATGTAGGTTGTATGTTTTGTCATAACTGATGCAATTTATCTTGTACAACGAAATGAGTCGGGCTTGACTTTCGAGGTGCAGTATCCTTCTTTCTGCAGGGGATTAATTTCGTAATGTATAACACAGAGTGTGCACATGTCTTAAAATATGGGCCAGTCCAGTGTTTCACTCTAACAACTCTATGAAAGGCAAACAATATTTATATCAGCTGTGTTCACACTGAAAGGGTCCTGGACCTCGTTGCTAACAAGCTGCACTCTTTATGCTTTTATAATTTTTCTATCATCTTCATCGCCTCGGACCAATTCATTCTTTTTCTTAATTTAGAGCTATTGGTATTTTTTCCTCGGCGGAACAGTGCTGGGGTCTTACTGGGGTTGTTGGTTCCAATCCCAGTTTGGCTGGAATCATTTCTGTGTAAAGTTTGCATGTTCTCGCCCTCTCCTTTTCTCTGAGTGGTTGGGTGTACTTTCATTCCATTTTGGAGGCATGAATGGATTTTCACCAAACTTGCTGAATATATATATTTGCTGTGGTGCATTTCTTGGATCTGACTGATCAAAAGTCAGAGATCGCACGATCGATTAAAAATGTGGTCTGAAAAACATTTTCTATGCTCCAATAACATTATGCATCACAAGATAACTGATGCCATTAAAAATTCATGCATAGTTAAAGGCATCTGTGTGTGCTACATGATTATAGACATGATCCAAAACTCACACAGATTTACGCTCTATGATCACATCACAGAAATAATGCCAGGAGACACAAGCTGGAGCTTATTTAGATTAACCAGGACACAGGATATGCATCTGTGGTGGGTTCTGGGCCAGGAAAATAGATAAATAGAATAAAATACAATTTCTTTAAACCTACAGTACATCTAATATACTTTCTCATCAAAGTGAGTGTTCACATCTTTCAGCAATAAGAAATATAAATAATAAAATGTAAAACAATTCAATCAGTCCATATTTATATGTTGAATTAATTATAACAAGTAAATAAGAGTGGAAACAGCTGAAATTTAAGAAGAAATGTAATATCTCCAAAAGCAGTTCAGTCTGACAATCAATGAACGGAAAACCGGGATGAAATAGGGCCATTCTTAAAGAAAGCCAAAGTCACCACATGACGAGATGGAGACATGCCTTGTGTGCAAAACACTCTGATTCTCCTTCATTTAGCTTGGCTGGTGTGTCTGTCTTCAGTGCAATATCCACTTCTGGGCACTTCATTAGTAACACCTGCCTGCTAAAGCAAACAGCCTGCTCTTCCAAACAAGCCATTATGTGGCAGTAGCTTGCAACAGCCAGCATGCAAACACAGTCGAGAGGTTCAGTTGCTGTTTGACTGGATCGCCGAATGAGCCAGATGTCTGATCGACGTGACTCTGAATGTGGTGTGATTGCTGGTTCCTGGTCTTCAGTGTCATGAAACAGCTCAGACTCCTGGGATTCCCATCCACTGGAGTGTCGACAGCTTACAGGGCCTGTGTGATAAATAAACACACCAAGATGCAGCTCGCGGCGGTTTATGGGGGCGGAACGGTGACAGGTCAGAGGTTGTTTCCAGCCATTTCGAATAAACGGCACTAACTGATTCCTTCATGAGATTATGAGGTCATGAGGTTATACTCATCCCCATGCACCATGAGATCTCTCTCTCTGACAAACACACACACACACACAGAGAGAGATACAGTATCTGCAGTGGCTCGGTCAACCACCAAAACATCCATAACTGACATCAGCAGACACACACACGCACATAACTCAGACCCTGCTTGTTCCCATGACGGACAGACAGTCACTGAGCTGCACATGAGAATATACTGTGTGCATGTGCAGTGGACAGTTAAACTATCAACTCTCATACTCAGACCAAGTCTCCCTCAGTCGTCGGCCGACTGCTTCTCGACTGTTTGTATTCAGGAGCAGTAGCATTTCCATGCTGCGAGCTTCAGTCTGGTGACAGACTGTTAACTGTGAAACCCGCACAGGGAAAGATCTGCTCAGTTGGCACCACAGAACCCAGGAGGTTTCTCTCCCACAGTAGATTAGTTTCCAGGCGTAAACCAGATTCGGACTAAATCAGCTTTCTTTGTGCTTCTCCATCAAGTTGAACTAGCTCGCTGCAGTTGTGCAAAGACATGTCAACAGACACAAGTGTTGAAAATGAAACGCTCGTTCGATATGTTAGTAAAAGCGGTCAGATGGATTTCACTGTGTCTTATGGAAAACACAGTGAAGCCCTCAGAGAGCCGCACCAGCGCCACGTGAAACTGTTGCGAGCGTGTCGTGATAAGGGCACGTTTCATGCTTCAACAGAACATTCGCTTCACCGCAAGACCAGACTGAACCAGAGCCCTGACTGGGTGACGCTCGGTGTGAAAACACTTCTCGGGGTGTGACTGATTGTTCTTTCCTCTTCATGTGCCTGCTGGTTCTCCAGAGCAGCAGAGGGTCCTACTCCACCTCCCTCTGTTCTCCACATAATGGCCCAGGGCCTCTTCTCTGGGCTTCCAGCAGATGCCTACAGTGCACCACATTACAAGCCTCCGCTGTTCCCCGCAAAGCAAATGTACACATGAAGAAACTCTGAGCATGAAGCAGATGAGCTGAGGAAAACAAACTCTTTCCCAACACCCCGTCTACATATATTAAGGCATACATGCGCTGCTTGTTATGTTCATTCTCACGACCAATAATATCTCACGACCAACAATAATATCCCTTCCAGACCATCACTTCAATATTTCTGATATCTCTAATCTCTTAAAACTAATTTAATGTGACCTGTGCAACATTAACTTCATCCCCTCATGTTCAGGTTAATGGTTGATGTGACTTTCACTCTTAAACAAGCAGAAGGCAGCATTGACAAGTATTAAATTATTTTTTTTTCATCTTCTTTAATGGAAACACATTATTAATCTACGGCTGTGAAACTGAATGGCTGCAAGTTAACTTTCTATTTCCTTTCGAAGCAAAGATTTATGCTGCCATTAAATGGATCTCATAAGCTCATGGTTACAACGTGTACAACGAGGAGACTCGCAAACTTTCAGACAAACAAAAAGACCAGCATCAAAAAACGAAGGAAGCGACATGTACACAAGAACACATGAGGACAGAAGCAGAAAGACTGGACAAACAGGAGCTTAAGTGAAACGAGGGCCAAACAGCTAGACATAAGGGAGGCAGGCTTAATAGGTCACAGGTGAATACAGATCACTACAGGGACTGGCTAAACTAATACCACCTCTGCTTTCCCTCCCCTGTAGGTCTTTTTTCACAGGGCACATTTTAGCACTTCACATATGTTTCTGTGAAAGTGCAGGTGTGGCAGCGCACGTAACACCTGTGATGCTGTGCCTGCTTGTCAGCCTTATGATATAATATACAGGAAGTGTCAAACCTTAACCAGAACCCGAGAGGTCTTTTTTTAATTTTTATTATTTCACACATACTCCATTTTCTATTTAAACCTGGCCCTCACCTTACTACACTGTAATCAACCAAGTTAAGAACAACACAAAAATCATCTAACAGTAGTTAGAGTTAGTGTTATGTCATTAAAGTAAAAGAACTGCGTGTTGGCCATAGTGAAGCAGAAAAAATTCACACTTCTTTTAGTGTGTTAATGGACAAGTTCTTGATGTGACTGTCATAAAGATATTCTGAGCTAAACAAGATTTAGAAAGACTAAAATGTATACGGGGGTCCTCGTGTTACGACGGTCGCAAGATACATTGTTTTCGTGGTTACGACACATCTCCCATGAACTTCCTTGTTTCGGCTTAAGCGGTTTGCCCCGTAAATACGTACAGACTTCGCACAGGAACTAGTTGGTGAACGCTCTCTCTAAAGGAAATGCTCATTACACTCGCGATATCAACCCCTACTGTGACAAAAGGCAATTCCCCATAGTAAACTCTTTTTGTAGGGTGGTGTTATAGCGACATCTAGTGGCACAATGTATGCACAATGGCACAATGAATGTATGTTCCGACTCACGTCAAAATTCGGTTACGACACATTCTCAGGAACGGATCTCCGTTGTAACACGAGGACCCCCTGTATATGTAATGTATGTATTTCTGATGCACTTAACGATTTGGCTATCGCTCAGCCGGACTTGATTACACTGTATCATGTACGTATATCAACATTTAACTTAGATCAATACAATGCCATATGGATGCACTCATGCATTGATTTTACTAAATAATAAAGTTACACAGTGCGCATCATGAAGTACATGAAAGTTACATTAGTAAATTGTATGCTAAGTTATGTAATGCATGAAGAAGAAAATGCTATTCAAGCATCCAAGCTGTTCTTAGTAGGAATTAATTTAAAAAAAAATGGAATTAATTAATTAATGTAAATATTTTGAGAAGGGTCAGAGGCATGATCTGTGTTGCACTCAGTAAAATCTGCGGATGCATGATATGAAGGAGCCGAAAGGGACCTGGCAAAAATGATGCTCTATTGGTGACACTTATATATATAACAGCTGATATAAAACAAGTTAGACAATAAACAAATACCTTGATCGGCCCCTGATACCACATAACATGGATCTTTTATGTTTTCTTTTTGCTCCATGCATGCTGGATGGTTAGCTTTGTTCTGCTTTGGAACGAGTTCATGGATGTTTAGTTAAGCCACGATGTTCTTTTGGTCAGAGTGAAGAGGTTAACATATGTAAATTGTATGTAAAATAGGAATGAGTGTAATACATTAATTTGACTCTGCTGAATTCAATTTGCCAATTTGAATCCCAAACCCCTCTCATTTTGATGTTATGTGACACTTTTACAAGTCAGAGACAGAGAGTTCCATTCTGCTCGTTGCCTCAGCTGAGTTTGATAAATGAGCGTCTGTGCGTTTTTGCTGAAACAAATGGATTCAGATCACTGTAGCGGATATGATAACACTAAAGAATAATTCCCTGTATCATCTAAGAACCATGCGTTACCATATGTTCATAACACCAGTGTAATTGTTGTGATGTATCACTATTTACAATCGCCTGAACAACAGGAAGTGGGACTATCTTTATGAACTAAATAAGATGAACTCAATCTTGTGTGAGTCTCTGATCTGCAATATTCCAACGCGATTAACTGCACATACAGGGAAAATGTTTATGATTGTATATGAGAAAATGTGGAATATACATATACATCACTCTCACTGAGCGCAGATCGGTGTTTAAATTAGTCTCTGGAGTGTGAGGAAATATGTTGATTATGTGTCTACATTTAGAAATCCTCTGTATCAATATGTTTTATGTGTTTAGCAAACCATGGCTGATTAGACTTACTGACTTATACACATTCAGTACTTTAACCATTCATTATGGTTTATACAACCTTTCACGTAGCTTGTACAGATCTGTACTAATGTACGCATCATGCTGGTTTGGTCTTAATTAAATAATCAAGGTTATACATATGTTGGCCCTCTGAGACCGGGCAGAATTTGTTTGTACTGTCACATGTCTCTAATTGAATTTTCAGGTTACTGTACAGAAAAAGTCCTTTCTAATTGCACCATGGTGTCAACTAATTAGACTTTGTTTGCTTGCAGCTGTAATAGTGAGAAAGTGTGTGACATCACTTAACATGAAGTTTCATCCCTGAAGAACTTGCACACAAAAGGTGCATAACTGTTAACGTTTCCAGCACCTGGTCTGAACATACTGTATCACACAAACAAACACTCAGCCATTTTAATATAATAACATCTATTTAATTTAAATTTAAATTTAAAACATATTACATATATATTACTACTATCATATTATAAATTACATGTCTGACGGGTGGTTCATCACAGAGAAACTCCTCAAACGGTTGTATTTGAAATAATAATAATAATTTTAATTTAGAATAACTATGCTGTTCTGAGTTTCTATTTTAGACAAAAACTGAAAATTATTTATTGCTGTTTTTCACAGTGTCATCATCATAATCATCATAAGTATAATTATCATTAGTATTATTATTATTATTATTATTATTATTATTATTATTATTATTATTATTATTATTATTGAAATTAAGTATTTAAGGCCTGTTATGTTCTTGAGTCCAGTCTTGGGACAATTTTCTTAATATCTCACATGTGTCTTAGACCTGTGGGAGCTTATATAGTATAATCAGGTCATATCCTGCTTTAATTCTGCCTCCCACAGGATCTGTTTCACTCCTCTTTGTAATGCACAGCATCAGTGGGTCACACTACTATTAATATACCTGGGTCACATCCTTGTAACGTCCACTTCACCTTGCAACACACAATAGTGATCAGGATGTTTGTGGTGAAGATGGTGGATGGAAGATGGTGGAACCCTATGTGGACTTGATAATCTTCACGTGGAAAAAGGCTCACTCACATAAATAAGTGGAACCAAATAATGCAGTCTAGGTTGTGGGCACACCCTGGTCTACAGCATAGTTTCAGAACCGACAAACATAGTTGCCGTAGTTACACTTTGCACTAAATTTAAATGCTGATGTATGCACGGAAGCTACTCCGACTTTACACTGGTGAGAGAGTAACTGTCAAATCCAGTGAGCTCAGTGTATCACATGTGGACTGAAAGCCATGGTGTGATAACACTATGGGTAGATTTAAGGCATAAAAACAATTACCTCAGATTTGGAGAAAAGATAATATGATGCAAACTAAAATTTGTACTTTAACATTTGGCTGGTTTAGGACATTGGCTGAAATGTCTTGGATGGAAAGTCTAAGAATCACCTATTATTACTGGTAAGAAATCAATTAAGAAAAACATGAAAATTAAAATAACCCAAAGTGAACTTCAGAAGCATTCTTTAGATGCCAAGATTGTATATTTAACACCTGTTTTACAAGTGTGTCAAGGATTTTATTCCTTATCAGCTTTTCAATAAAAAAAGATTTTGAAAAAAAACAGTGGCACATGAAAAACGGTAATTAAACCTGGTTCGTCCTAGATGTTTTTGACGTGCTGTCTCTGTAAGTGTCCTGTTCCTGTTTCTGTCCACTCCTCTTCCTGTAAACTGCTGAGAAAAACTGCTTCAGCCAAAAGCCGAAAATGCTAATTTATCCTTTTTCTTTTTTTTGGACTTTTTAAGTGACCTGTACATTCGTCCACTCTGCGGCCCTTCACCCTCACACATTCACTCCTGCTGACTGATGCTGATAAGTGGCCCCGCTGACATTGCTTGTTTGGCTCCTGCCTCTAATTAAAAAACATCCGGGCGTCTGATTTCCCTCCACTTTTTCCCCCAACAGGCTGATCCATACAGAATTCCTGCAAGATTAAAAATGTTAAGTGGTTGGCTTTAAGGCAGCCGCAGAGCCCTCATCACTTCTAGTGGTGTTGTTTCATAAAAGTAATTCAGTTATTGATTCACCAGTCAAAAGTGATATGTGTTGGAGACTTGAGGACTCTGGCGGGGCTGATCTATAGACGAGCTGAAGCTAAAAGAGACATGAGCGGCCGATGAGGAGAGACACAGATGGGAAAGAGAATGAAAGCGAGTTCGGATAATTGAGTCACGGCGATGTCTGGGCTTAGACGTCTCATGACAGGTGCTTCGCTTTCAGAAACAAAAAAAAAGGTCTCGTCAGCTCCTTTTAAAATAAGTCTCTAATTATTTTCACTGACACAGACAGAAGTGACATCACAGAGCAATCGTATCTGCCAGATCTGGGTTCTGTCAGGGTTGTTTTCAGGTGAAAAACAAAAAGAAAATCTCCTGTGGTGATAAATATGAACTTATTAGCTGTCTTTATCATCTTGAAACCATAACACAGCAGGTGGTGAAAGTTACTCACTTGACGTAGCATAGGTAGCGCAGAGGTTTGAGATGAACGGCATTAAAGTAGAATAAAGTGAACGAATGACGAGCTGAGAAGTAAGCTGCGTCTGAATCCGGGCTATAATAACATAACTTAAAAAACTGAATTGAAATTAGAATGAGATATCTTTAGGGAACAGGTGAGTGGGATAAACAACATGAGCAGTTCCTGCTTATCAGAGAACGTTAATCTGCTGGTAGAACCATTCTCACACCTCCTCTGTGCTTCTCTCTATCTCAGCTCCACTCATCTCTCCGGTTTAAGGTACTCCAGCGAGAAAAAGAATGTAGGAAACAAGAAAAGTAGTGAGATCTCTGATCATAACAATGCAATTTAAATCATCTCCATAGCGCCGCATGTTGGACCTCACCTCTCTTCTGCTCTCATCTCCTCTTCTTGTCATCACATTTTCATTGCCTGCCTCTCCCTCCTTCAATTATTTATTTCCCTCACTCTCTCTATTACGCCTCTCTTTTTTTCTCTCTCATCCTCACTGATCCCCCTCCAATCTCGCTTCTGTCCTCTTCTCAGTTTCTTTGGCCTCTCATCACACATGTTTCACTTCTCTCTTCTCTCCTCCTCTTCTGCTTTTCACACCCCTCTGTCACACAGGCCTAAACCACCATCTTACGTCAGTGTCGGCAGAGACGCAGGGAGACAGGAGTCACTTTCCTGCCAGTGTCCCTTTCATAAAAAATAAGAAACTGGAAAGGAGAGGTTTAGTTATTTTTGAAGTTGCCCCATGAGAGCTGAAGAAAAGATTTCCCTGTCACTCCAGGGAGCTGAAATCCAACCTCATCCAGATGTTCTGAGTTGATGAGTCGCTTCTTTTCATTTAATTTTAAATTAGCTTACATGGTGTGTCGTAACAACGTGCAGTGTATACGACTCCTGTGAATTGTTCATTTAGAGCCAGTGTGTTCATCAGTTTAAAGTAAATGCAAATCTGTATTTCGGTGCAGCCAGTGTCACTGGTTTTAAAACAACGTGTTAAGTAAGATGAGCAAAAACAAAAAGAGTTATTTAATGAGCTATAAAATGGTATTTAACTGCAGGTTTGTTATTATGAATATAATAACAACAACTGAATGACTTTTACTCACCATTGAAAATCATCTCATCTCGTCTCAGCATCCATTCATTCATTCAGTTCATCCATAGCTGCAAAGCCCAGTGTTAACAGGGTGAGTCAGGTGACATTGTTCCACATAACACCAGTTATTCTGGATCACAATAGCGATAATAGCTTGAAAATGTGTAAACGGATAAGGATAAACTCACACTTTAATACAACAGAGAGACATGTCCCCTGTTCCCACAGATTAAAAACATAGATGGAATTAAAACATCTGGAATAAAAGAATGTATGTTATGTATATTCAGCATAGCTAAAATGTGTCCATCAGTGGGGGAGACAGAGGAGGAGCATCATTTGGACAGAGGGTATTTGAAGGGAGTTTTCCAGCAAAACACAGTATATTAACTGACCCTCAAACGTGTACAAGCTGAAGTAGATGGATGGAGGTTCGTGAAAAGTCAGTAAAAGGCAAAATAAGATGAAATATTTACAGAGTGAAATGTCTGCAAGGTTCCCAGCTGCAACCCCAGCTGCATCCATTGACCTAGTTTTTCAAGGTTGCCATGTGTGTGGTTCCATTTTATTTATTTCCATTTTATTTATTCCATTTTACCATCGCTGCATGTGACTGACATCCAGAAGTGAGTTAGGTTCTGTTTAGGATTATTGAGATGATTACATTTACCTGATAAAGAGGTGCCAGAGGTGAAACAGACAGGACTCTGTCATGTGTAACGCCACAGAAACTGCAAAAATATGTACTGTACACGTGTGAATATAAAAAGGAAAAGGTATATACCTTTTCCTTTGCAGGGAGACAACATGAGTTTCCAGTCATGTTGAGCAACTTGTGAAAAATAGTGAAGATATTCAATATTTCCCCAAAAATTCTTCCCTCCATTTTTTTCCAACATGAAGTAGATGTTGTCATACCAATGTTTTTATGCCGACAATGCAAGATACCAATCAAATTGGTAAAAAATACAGATCAAATATCATTTCCTTCTCTTGGGTGAGCTTTGAGTTAAGGCTGAATTAGGTTTACTTAAAATAATAAAAAATTTTATAGTATTTTTATTTTATTTTTTTTACATATTCAGGTTAAAGATACAAGAGTAGATTATAGTTGACTGAGCTTCAACCCAGACCAGTCTAAGCAACAAATGATCCCGCAGATCAGAGTCACAGTCACAGAGAGGACTCTTAAGCCTTTCTTAATTACTGATGTCCTGCTTACCCAACACACAATCAGCTTTTATAACACTATGAAACACCACTCCTCCATGTTTGATTTTCAGCTCAGGGGTCATGCAGGATATCTCTTCTGGCCAAGAGTGTTTGTATTGTTCCAATTCACCAGAGTGCAGCAGAGTGCAGTGCTTCCCCACAGCCAGTCTCTCATTTAAATTTGGCACATTTTTCCTTTGGTGCAGGCCTCAGTAAACAGGCAGCAAATTGCTATGTCAAGCTCCATCTGACACAGTAGAAGTTGTGGGGAAAAGTGTTTGCTTTCATGATTGTTTAGTCAAATAAACACTAAAATCCCCCTCAACCAGAATCCACATCAGGAATCTTGAACAGTGTAAGCCACAGGCATTACTATGTTATGTTATGCTTTATGTGCTTTACTTTTAACACTTTAAAACTATTTGCGTCATATCTGCTACTCGAGTTACAAAGAGAGAATGTGTATGTGTATCAATTGTGATAAAATGATGACGTCTCAGTTCTGTAAAATTACATTTTCTGGCTAATACACACAACATTGTTAATGTCACTTGTTGCTGTTTCCAATAGTAACAATGCAACTTTAGCTTTGCATTCAGTGAAACTAATCTATTATTTTACTCATTTGCTTAATAGCTTTATTGCAAATTAAATTAACAAATTAATTGCTAATTAAAGATATAAAACCCAAAGCTCAGACTAATTAATTACGTCACTGGCCATAAATAGAAAAGAGAGTATCTCTAGAGTCTGTCACAACCTGGCTCAGAGGTATGACAAAATGATGGAGACCACACATGCCTTTAAACGATCAAACATAAATTTATTTAAACTACATCAAAATTAACTGTGTATGTCAGTTCATCAGTAATGTTTGTAATGTATGGTTGTGTGAGAATGTGTGTAAGTGTAAGGTGAAACCAAATATAAGAAATCAAAAGCTCAAACAAACCTAGCAGCTCAAGCAGGAGAGACAGCCTCAATGCTCAGAGCTCTTCTTATCAATGAGCCTTCACACCAATTCAGGTGTTGACCATCTCTCCTGACGAGATCCCAGACAACCAATCAAAAATTTGATCAGGCCATGAGGCCGTCACATCCCCCTCCACAACAGCGACCTCCGACCCTGCAATAAAAGTAAAAATATTAAATTCCATTTACCAAATACCTGTCTAATCCATTGTTTACCAACAACCAATGAAAGTTTTCCCCATCACGTCCCAATACAGCCCACCCCCAATTCTCATGACTCAGCAACTTTGGATCCGGAGGAAGCACTTTTAAGAGCACATCAAAACCAGGGCAGAAGACATACAAAAAGACAAATGGGCAATTTTTTTTTTCTCTAACTGCAGATCTTAACTCAAAGGGGCACGTGACAGTGCATCTGCAACCACGTTTTCTTTGCCTTTAATATGACGTATGTTCAAATGATAAGGCTGCAAAATTAAGGCCCAACACATCAATCTTTGATTTGGATTTTTGAGCGAACGCAAAAAGGTTAATGGATTGTGGTCAGTATAAACCACCAAAGAAGAACCTGACCTAACATAAACATCAAAATGTTGAAGGGCCAAAATAAGAGCAAGTGCCTCTTTTTCTGTCACGGAATAATGTTTCTGATACACTTTAAACTACTTCGAGAAGTAACTTATTGGCCTTTCCTCCCCACTTTCATCTGTCTGTAACAAAACTGCCTCAGCCCCAACCTCACTTGCATCTACTTGTAACTGGAAAAGCTGATCCAGCCGAGGAGCTGTCAGCACAGGAGCAGAGGACAACAGACGCTTCACTTGGTGAATGCCTGCTGACAAAGGGGAGACCAAACATACCTGACATCAGTTTTCAACAACTCAGTCAATGGGGCTACAACAGAGGAAAAATTGGCACAAAACCCCCGATAATAACCCGCCATCCCCAAGAAACACAACAATTCCTGCTTAGTGGCTGGAACAGGAAATGCTTGTATTGCCAAGACTTTTGCGTGAATGGGACGAACTTTTCCCTGTCCCACAACCTTACCCAAATAGGTTACTGTAGCCTTTGCAAATTCACATTTGGCCAGTTTTATAGTCAGATGAGCCCAGAGCAACCTGTCAAATAGAGCCTTCGCTCTGTTAAGATGTTCTTCCCATGACTCACTATAGACCAGCACATCATCCAAATAGACTGCACAACCCTCCAGCCCACATACAACTTTGTTCATCAACCTCTGAAATGTGGCCGGAGCATTACGCAGTCCAAATGGCATGTGTAAGAGTACAGACCTGATGGTGTCACAAAAGCACAAATCTCTTTGGCTCTTTTAGAGAGTGGAACCTGCCAGTAACCCTTAAGAAGATCAAACTTACTAACATATTTGGCCGCGCTCACTTGATCAACACAATCTTCCATCCGGGGAAGAGGGAAGGAATCAGGTTTTGTAACAGCACTCACCTTCCTATAATCAATGCAGGGTCTATAGGTGCAATCAGGCTTTCTAACCAAAAGACAAGGTGAGGCCCAGCTAGATGAAGAAGGTTCCGCAATGGCATTATCCAACATATATGACACGTCTGAGTCCAAGATCTTTTGTTTCTCTGGAGAAACAGGATAGAACCGCTGAGTGATAGGCTTAGCATCTCCCTCATCAACATCATGCTCAATTACATGAGTGAGAGTAGGATTATCAGAAAACAGAACTTTGGATAAGCTCAACCAGCTGTTTAAATTTACTTTCATCCAATTGACCAAGTATTTAATACAATTTTTCAAGAGTTTCTGATTTTTTTAGTCGAGGTTGCAAAACCCCATCACCCGCTAAAACCTCTTCTTCCTCAAACATTGATATGCAATCATTTACCATCAGAGCTGGATACCTTTGGGTATCCTCACCCGAAAGGACCCGTACATGGTAAGGCTTGAACAAATTAATATGGCATATTTTAGATGATTTTCTTTTATTTGGCATTTCAGATAATTTTGTTCGGAAACCCGACGGACTGCATGACATGGACCAAAAAATTTTGCATGAAAATGTGACTCCACCTGTGGCAGAAGAACCAGAACCTTGTCACCTGGGGCCTCATGTATCAAACCATACGTAGGAATCATACTGAAAACGATCGTACGCTCAGACCACCTCAAGAGGTGGTCTGAGTACGGTTCGCTAAAAATCAGTGGTACGGTTCGCTTAATCTGCTTGTTGTGAACACAAAGCGCACCGGGTTCGCTTTGCCTTTTTACATTGTATTGTAACCTTCTTCGCTTGCCGTAGATAGGTCACGTGACTGCAGCCGGGAAAACTCAACGCGAGAGAGCCAACAAGAAGGAACCAAAAAAGTATGGCAGCAGCAAGTTGTGGTCGTGGTCGTGGTCGCGGACGCAGTCGCAGTAAAGGCAATGGCAACGTTAAGGGCAGTCAACAAAGCGAGTCATGCACCGACTCAGTATCTGGACGCGGCGTAGTTTGGGGAGAAGACGAAACCGAATGCCTTTTGGAGATTTGGAACGACAATAGCATTAAATCGCAACTATCTAGGACCCACCGAAATGCTAAAGTATTTCAAGAAGTTTCCGAAAGAATGACAGCAGCTGGCTTTAATAGAACTGCAATACAATGCAGAATAAAAGTGAAAAAACTTAGACAGACGTATTTAGCTACTCGGGATAAAATGAGAAGAAGTGGTGAATCCGGGGATGTCAGAGACACCTGTCTTTTCTATGATGAGCTAGACGACATCCTTGGCAATGGTGCCTGCGCTAGCCCACCGAATGTTGTCGAAGGAGGGAGCGTCGACATGGAAAAGCAAAGTGATGAAGGTATGCCTGTTTTATGTGATGACTGTGAATTGACTATTTTCAGAATCAATTTCTCACATTAATAATACAGTGGTGGCAGGCATAGTAGCCCAGTGTTACATCTACACCTTGCACTCACTCACTCCACACACACACACCCACACCTGACTTTTTCATAGGCCCACACTCAAAGCACAACCCACATAAAGGTCCCTTGAACACATGCTGGTGCCCCCCACTTTCTTCTTGAGAATACCCCATAGATTTTCAATGGGGTTTAGGTCTGGCGAGTTGGCTGGCCAGTCAAGCACTGTGATGGCATGGACATCAAACCAGGTTTTGGTGCTTTTGGCAGTATGGGCAGGGACCAGGTCCTGCTGGAAGATGAAATCTGCATCTCCATAAAGATCCTCAGCAGAAGTGCTGAGGATCTAAAACATTCTGGTAGACTGTTGCAGTGACCTTGGATTTAAGAAAGCAGAGTTTACCAACACCTGCACTGGACATTGCACCCCAAATCATGACTGACTGTGGATATTTCACACTGGACCTCAAGCAGAACCTGAAGCTGTAACTCCCGCCTCATTCCACTCTTTCTGGATCTCTGCCAGATTCTTGAATCTTATCCATTTGATAATCCGCTGAAGCGCACAATCATCTCTTTTGCTGGTGCATCTTCTCCTGCCACATTTTGCCCTTCCACTAGACTTTCCGTTGATATGCTTGGACACAGCACTCTGTGAACAGCCAGCCTCCTTAGCTATGAACTTTTGTGGCTTACCCATCCTATGGAGAGTATCAATGATGGTCTTCTGGCAAGTGGTTAAGTCTTTAGTCTTCCCCATATTGAACCAAACTGAGACAATTGAACAAAACTGAAGCAATTAAATGACACCTGGGGAAACCTGTGCAGGTGCTTTGAGTTTAGTGGTTGATTAGTGTGTGACACTCAGTTTAAAACATTTATGCCCTGCAAAATTTGGGCTGATTTCGTCACAGTATTCTAATTTTTTTGAATTCCTGTTTTCGGGGGTTTTAAGAGCTGGAAACCCGAATTATGTAAAATTAAACAAATTAACAATTCAAACTGTTTAAATTGTGGGCCATGAATCTATAATCTATGAAAGTTTAACTTTTTGAATGGAATTATGGAAATTAAACAACTTTTCCATGGTATTCAAATTTTTTGGAAAGGGTCTGTATATGTTCATGACAGGATAAGTACGTAAGTAATATTTGGGGTACAGTGTCTGTGCATGAGTGTGTTTGTGTGAGTATGTGCGTGTGTGCTTGGAGTTTGTCATTTGGATGTAGTCTGTGGTGGCTGATTGCTGATATGCGAAGGGAGACGGCCCCACCCCCCGGCCCGGGCAGCCGGCAGGGCAGAGCCCATATCGCCACCGCGCCCCACAACCCCCAGAGCACTTTGGGCCCAGGGCCAGCCCCCCCCGGGGACCGTCATGAGCCCACCGTGGCGAGACCAGTGAGAGAACTCGGGCACACAGCCCTCACCCCAGCACGGGGCCACGGAGAACCACGGCTGGAGGCCCCCCAGCCAAGATACCCGGCCACCCACACCAGCAATGACCAAGCCCGCGGGCCCAGTGCCCAGACAGCCAGAGACCCGCCCAGACCCCCCAGCAGGGAGACGACCACGCAGCGGCGAGACCGCACCCCCCCCGACGGAGCAGGCCAGCCCCGCGGCAGCCCCAATGCAGCCCACACCCCCGGCCTTCGCGGTGGGGGGCACGTGACGGGGCCCCGGAGGACCCAGGGGAAGCCGCCCCGGCATCTAGCCGGGGCCTCTTTCCCGAAGCCCCCCCGGACGGGCAGCCACAACCCGGCGGGCCACCGACGGAGGGCCCGCCCCCCCCAGGCGGGCCCCGGAGCCCCCCCCAACCTGGCCCCACACGGGTAGGCCGGCGACCCCCCCCGAACCCACCCACAGACCCCCGGCAGCAGCGACGGCGCCCCCCCCCAGACCGCAAAGCCCCCCACCCGCCCCGCCGGGACTGGAGAGGAGCCAGCCAGGGTGGTCACGACCGCTACCCCACCACGCCCCCATCCAGTATGGTTGCGTGTGGTAGTGTGGATGTGTTTTCTTGTGTAATGTGTATGTCTATGGTGTGCTTTAAAATTGGGGGGAATAGCCTGGGTGCGAGCACCCCACTGCTTGCGGACGGTGGTCTACCCGCACCCCTGCCCCCCCCCCCCCCCCCCCCCCCCCCGTCTTAATGCGTTTAAAATTGAGGGGCTGAAACCAGAGGGGGGTGAAGGGTCAGGCCACAAGCGTGTAGCCCCACCCCCCACCCCTAGTTTCGCCCCTCAAGGCCCTAGTGTCATATAAGGTGGTGTATGATGAGATGAGGGGGTAGTGAAGAGGGGCGCGGTACATCCCCCCCAGAGGCAGGCGGGGGACAGCTTCCAGACTGACCCCCCAACCCCCTTTCTCTGGCCCTCCCAGACCCCGCCGTACCAGACAGGGACCCCACAGCCCGGGGAAGGGACACCGCCCCAGCAACAACATCCTTTAATATTTAATATATCCTTTAATATTATTGTTTTGCCGGATTGAAGCTGCAAGTGGTTCTATGAATATTGTGAAAAGGGATGGAGAGAGTGGACAGCACTCACACCAGTTTCACACAAACACAATTTCTTCAGAGGTTGACACTGAACAGCCCTTGTCGGCAATTCTCCATGAGCTTTACAGGCCATACTAGGCAAATACAGGCCTGGCAAATATGTCAGCCATACAAGTTTAGTGTTCAGGTGTTGACTGTTATTTGATGTTTATGTTTTGTATAGATGACCAGTTGAGAATGAAACTAAGTGTATTATTTAACCATTGTGGTTTAAAAATATATTTTTATTTTATGTTTTATTTTCACAAAATTATCAGTGTATTTAACCAATGTGGTTTCAAAAAGTATGTGTATTATTTTCGACAAAATTATTACTAATACAGTAAGCAGATGTGATCAGTCCACATACTTTTTTTGTTAACATTGAAATGTAAAACAAGTTGAAACAAATGCACATTCTGGTCCTGATGGTTCTGAACAGGCAAGTAACACAAAAATACCTTCAAGTAAAAAAGTTTTACAGGTGATGACAGATCTAGTTCAGTGTTTGTCATTGATGAAAAAGAAAACAATAAAGTCTGTCCACACAGCAAGTGTTTTTTGTTTTATGTTTTTTTCTGAACTAAATACATGTATGCTGAGCCCATATAATTGTAATGGAAATACTCAAATCCAAGCATGTAATGATGAATCTTTGGCCTTAAAAAACTTCTAAGCCATTATATTCCTGCAAAATAGGAGGTGAGTGCTCTGCGAATTGCATGCCCAGTCCCATGGTCAGGGATGGGCCCACCTCCCTCCATAACCTCCTCAATTCCATCAGCCACATCTTCTAAAAGATTTGCCTCCAGCTCTTCCCCTCTGCTCTCACATATGTTATGTAATATGCAACAAGCGGTCACTACCTGTGAGATTTTTGTGATGTTGTGGTCGTTCCTTTTTAACAAGCATGGCCAGCGAGCTTTCAGCCTCCCAAAAGACCCCTCTACACACATTCTTGCCCGACTCAATCTGTAATTGTATCTTCGCTGATCACAAGGTTAAGCCTTGTGATTCAGGGTACGGTTTTTGAACCCATGGCAACAGTGGGTAGGCTGCATCAGCCACTATTGATATAGGAACAGCAACTCCCTGGAATTTATCAGTATAGGGTGGGAAGAGTCTGCCGGACTGGCCTTTCTGAAAAAGAGTTGAATTTGCGAACACTCTAGCGTTGTGTACTTTCCCTGGCCAACCTACATTAATATCCCAGATTTGTAATTTGTGGTCGACTACAGCTTGAAATATGACTGAATAGTGACCTTTCCTATTGTAATAGTCATCTATCTATCTTTCTATCTAACTACACATCATCCATTTATCTGTCCTGTTATCTATCCATCTGTTCTGCCATTATATCTATCTATCTAGTCATCCATCTATCTCTCTTTGTATCTATCTATCCATCCATCAATTTATCCAGTCATCCTGTCTGTCTGACAGCGCCCTAACCCCAACCTGTTTATCCCTCGTCCTCTGAACTCCCATCACTTTGTCCCCATTTATTCATTCATTCATTCATTAATACTTGCCTTTCAAGTGAAAGCTGAAGTGTTTTTGTTGTAACAAAGTTCTCCGCCATGCCTGTCTTCTTTGTAGTCTCCTCAATCTCTTTTTGTGTTCATACGTAATATAAATAACTCTATTTTCCCTATTTTTTTTTTTTTTGGCTAATTTAAGCAGAAAATACAGGATAGCAAGTACAGCAGCAGCAGCCATTTTGTTCCAAGTGAAAACAACCCAGAATGCACTGCAGTGAAGAGGTGGTCTGATAGCTCTAGGACCTAGTGTGAACAGAAAGAGGACTGAGGCCCCATCAAAGCTGAACCTAACCAGAAAGTGAACCCGGTCCTCTTTGAAGGCACTTGTAATGTGAACACAAACAGAACTGAGCTCTTTTTGTGTGGGTTCCCTTTTTGGTCCACTTTTAGAGGACTGAGTTCGGTTCACTTAAAAGGGACCAAGTGTGAAAATACCCTAAGAAACCCAGTGCGGTCAGCACCTGTAAGGGAACTGGCAGTCCATGAGTCCTTCCGGTGGTTCTCTCCAAAGCCGCTCCCAGCTCGGCACAAAGTTCCAGAATGATGGCCCTTGGTAGTCTGAAATGACTGATGAGCCATTCATCGCCATGGGTCAAAAAATCTTCGTGATCACGAAAAACCCTTTCCTTGCGGATACGTCCGTTTTCTATGTCCTCCAGTAAAGCAAGCTCTGTCATTGTTATTATTCTATTCTTTAGCGCATTCTTTTATATGTGTAAATAAATTAGAAAACACACCCATGTTAACGAGGTGCACGTGCTACAAATTGCTTTTTTATGATCTGACTGATTCCATCATTCCCAATCTTTGCAATTCATTGCATCGTCTTTAAGTGTCGCCAACGGACAAAACCTCAAAACATATGAGAAATAGGCGTACGCCAGGAAAGAAGTTGCCGTAGCGATCCGTACATTCTCACGTACATTTCACTCTTGATAAATCTGGCCGTGGGCGTGAAAGATGGCTTACACCACGTTTTTGTGCGTACGCAACATTGATACATGAGGCCCGTAAACTAAATTTTCGTTGCTCTACCTTACGGTCAAAGAGTCTTTTCATTTTTTTCTGAGAAACCTTTTATTTCTGTTTGGCTAATTCCCCAGCCTCATAGAGTCTCTGCCTAAACCCATTAACATAGGTAAAGAAATTCTGTGGAGGATCAGTTAACCTCCACTGATCATGCACCAGAGGCAAAGGACCACGGACAGTATGGACAAAAACTAACTCATTAGGACTAAATCCTGTACTCTCTTGAACAACCTCCCTTGCTGCCAACAAGAGCCATGGCAAACCCTCCTCCGAATCTGCTTTTAGCTCTGTGCAATAATTGCGCAACAAAGATTTCAAATGTTGGTGAAAGCGCTCAAGTGCACCTTGGCTCTGAGGGTGGTATGCTGAAGCCGTGTTGTGTTTGATGAGAAGTTGTTTAAGGATTTGCGCAAACAGCCGAGATGTAAAGTTTGACCCCTGATCACTCTGTACTATTCTGGGAATACCAAACACAGATATGAACTGACTCAGGGCCTTAACAACAAACTTTGTAGTGATGGAACGAAGAGGATAAGCAGCAAATAAGAACAACCTGACTTGGACCTGGGAAGAGGACCCACACAGTCAATGATCAGGTGCTCAAAAGGCTGACTCACTGCAGGAATAGGATACAAAGGAACAGGTTTTATTGTTTGTTTAGGTTTGCCTGTAATTTGACAAGTATGGCACGTCTTAACAAATGCAGAAACATCACGTTTCATACGCGGCCAGAAAAAATGCTGAAGCAAACAATCATATGTTTTCTTGACACCCATATGTCCTGCAACACTATCATGAGCTGTCTGAATTGTGGCTGTCCTAAATTTTACAGGCAACACAATTTGCACAATAGGATCACCACTGAATGTCTCACCATAAGGAGCCCACCTCCTAACCAAAACGTCATCCAAAAGGACACATCCTTGCTTCACCTTTCCTACCTGCATTGTATGCAAAACCAGATCATACACATCCTTCAGAGACTGGTCCGCTTTTTGTTCTTTCACCAGTTCTGAACGAGAAACACAAAGATCAGGCGGCAGGGACAATGCAAATTTGTTTACATCACAAAGGTTTTCTCTCATATCAGTTAGCGCAGCAGTCATTGAACGAGTCACAGCACAGACTGTGACTGCTGCTTCCGATTCACCAAGCCCCTTTGTTTCCACAGTACAAGCTGCTAAAACTGCTTGCTCAGTTTCAGGGACTTCTTGAGATGACAAGGAAGCAACAACTGTCTTACTTTGTTGTTTAGAAATCTCAGAAAGTTGTAGGCTATCAAATTCTACATCGTCTGGCCATATCCGATGTCCTGCCAGGTCATTTCCCAGAATGGCAGTCCACTGGCAGTTGAAGGCGAACACCAACTTCAACCTCCCTCTGTACCAGATCACATGACAAGAACATTTTATGTATTGGCACAAACAGAGTTGTCAAACCCAGCCCTCTGACCGGAATGCAGCCCCTTGTATCTGAACGTGGCGAAAAGGGCAAAATTGCCTGCCTCACAAATGTGCGTAAAGCTCCTGAGTCCCTCAGTATTTTGACTGGAACCTTTTTATCACCTCCACCTAGCCTGACAAATCCATCAGACATGAATGGGGCATAACCCTCATCAATTTCAGAGGATTCTATGTTTTTAACTTCCATTTGAAATGGACCTACCAGGTTTTCATTATCTCCAAAATTAGGAGTATGAATAGTTGTAGCCAAACCAGCTGACTTCACATGGCCTGCTTTCATTCTCTCTTTTAACAAAGGACTTTCCTTTTTCCAGTGACCCTTTTGATGGCAATAATTACACTTATTTGGATCACCTTTTCCAATAGGTGGTTGATCAAATTTTGGGGAAAAATTACCTGTTTTCTGATATTTATCTTGGCAACATCGCCCACCAAAGACACATTTGTGTGTTAACACATATTCATCGGCCAACACTGCAGCCTCATTAGGACAGGTGACTTTGTGCTCATTAATATACGTGGCAATGTAATCAGGAACAGATTGTTTAAATTGTTCTAGAGCTACTAAATCACACAATTTAGCAAAGGTTTTTACCCCAGATGAACACCAGCGATTGAAATGTGTGACCAAATCCCATGCAAACTCCACATGTGTTTGTTCACCAGTCTTTCGCCAGCTCCTAAAGCACTGACGATAGGCCTCAGGAACTAACTCATAAGCCTTCAAGACAGATGATT